>CM031623.1:17759838-17767338 GCA_018398815.1 Conus ventricosus
CTCAAAGGTAGAAAGTTATACAGTACAGCAACTCAAAGGCAGAAAGTGATACAGTACACCAACTGAAAAGAAGAAAGTCATATACAGTACACCAACTCAAAGGTAGAAAGTCATATATAGTACACCAACTCATAGGTAGAAAGTCATATACAGTACACCAACTCAAAGATAGAATGTTATATACAGTACATCAACTCAAAGGTAGAAAGTCATATACAGTACACCAACTGAAAGGTAGAAAGTCATACAGTACACCACCTCAAAGGTAGAAAGTCATATACAGTACACCAACTCAAAGTAGAAAGTCATATATAGTACACCAACTCAAAGCAGAAAGTCATACAGCACACCAACTCGAAAGCAGAAAGTCATATAGTATGCCACCTCAAAGAGAGAAAGTCATATAGTACACCAACTCAAAGAGAGAAAGTCATACAGTACACCAACTGAAAGGTAGAAAGTCATATAGTATACCACCTCAAAGAGAGAAAGTCATACAGTACACCAACTCAAAGGTAGGAAGTTATATAGTACACCAACTCAAAGATAGAAAGCCATACAGTACACCAACTCAAAGGTAGGAAGTTATATAGTACACCAACTCAAAGGTAGAAAGTCATACAGTACACCAACTCAAAGGTAGAAAGTCATGCAGTGCATCAACGCAAAGGTAGAAAGTCATATACAGTACACCAACTCAAAGGTAGAAAGTCATATACAGTACACCAACTCAAAGGTAGAAAGTCATATATAGTACACCAACTCATAGGTAGAAAGTCATATATAGTACACCAACTCATAGGTAGAAAGTCATATACAATACACCAACTCAAAGGTAGAAAGTCATATACAGTACACCAACTCAAAGGCAGAAAGTCATGTATAGTACACCAACTCAAAGGTAGAAAGTCATATATAGTACACCAACTCAAAGGCAGAAAGTCATACACCACACCAACTCGAAAGCAGAAAGTCATACAGTACACCAACTCAAAGGTAGAAAGTCATATAGTACACCAACTCAATGGTAGAAAGTCATACAGTACACCATCTCAAAGGTAGAAAGTCTTATAGTACACCAACTCAAAGGTAGAAAGTCATATAGTACACCAACCCAAAGGTAGAAAGTCATATAGTACACCACCTCAAAGGTAGAAAGTCATATAGTACACCAGCTCAAAGATAGAAAGTCAGTACACCAACTCAAAGGTAGAAAGTCATACAGTGCACCAACTCAAAGGCAGAAAGTCTTAAAGTACACCACGTCAAAGTAGAAAGTCATACAGTACACCCAAATCAAAGGTAGAAAGGAAAGTTAAGCAGTTCATACATAAAACTAAAGAGCAAAATGGTGTGAGTGTGGGTTTTCTTCTTTGTTTGTTGTCTGTCTCATTCCGTCCATGGCATTAGTTCCACAGCGCTCATACAGGCCGCCCCGATCACAGCCACATCCAGATCCCTCCTGTCGAAGTCTCAACACCGGCCCTTCACAGGGAGCAATCAATTTCAGACCATCATCCGGACACCCACTGGAGGAGACACGGCACCGCTGCCGAGTCATCTCAGTTCAATTCATTGGTGCCTGTTCTGATCCAGCATACAGCAGGACACCACGTAGTGTTGACAATGATCCATGAACCACACACCCACGTCCTGAGGTCCATCCACTTCGTGATGACAATGGTCCATGAACCACACACCCACGTCCTGAGGTCCATCCACTTAGTGTTGACAATGATCCATGAACCACAGACCACATCCTGGGGTCCGTCCATTGAGTGATGACAATGATCCATGAACCACACACCCACGTCCTGGGGTCCATCCACATAGTGATGACAATGATCCATGAACCACACACCCACGTCCTGAGGTCCATCCACTTAGTGATGACAATAATCCATGTCCCAGAGACCACGTCCTGAGGTCCATCCACTTAGTGATGACAATAATCCATGTCCCACACACCCACGTCCTGAGGTCCATCCACTTAGTGATGACAGTGATCCATGAGCCACACACCCACGTCCTGGGGTCCATCCACTTACTGATGACAATGATCCATGACCCAGAGACCACGTCCTGGGGTCCATCCACTTAGTGATGGCAATGATCCATGAGCCACACACCCACGTCCTGGGGTCCATCCACTTAGTGATGACAATAATCCATGACCCAGAGACCACGTCCTGGGGTCCATCCACTTAGTGATGACAATGATCCATGAACCACACACCCACGTCCTGGGGTCCATCCACTTAGTGATGACAATGATCCATGAACCACACACCCACGTCCTGAGGTCCATCCACATAGTGATGACAATGATCCATGAACAACACACCCACGTCCTGAGGTCCATCCACATAGTGATGACAATGATCCATGAACCACACACCCACGTCCTGAGGTCCATCCACATAGTGATGACAATGATCCATGAACCACACACCAACGTCCTGAGGTCCATCCACATAGTGATGACAATGATCCATGAACCACACACCCACGTCCTGGGGTCCATCCAGTTAGTGATGACAATGATCCATGACCCAGAGACCACGTCCTGAGGTCCATCCAGAACACCCCTGATGAACTTGCCCACACGTGAGACCTTTGACATAAAGTCTGCACGGTCACGGGCCTGCAGAGTACATGTAAACTGAAGTCAACACGACAGCAGGGTAAGATGGCCGTAGAATTGATGAGTTTTATGGTGATTCGTGAGGATGAAGATCAAGGGGATAATGCCATGGAGTGTCCTCCTGGTCTGAGACCAGAAAGACAGGACTCCATGTTTCTTCTCTCAATATATTCTGGCGTCAACTACGCGCAAGAAAAACAGACACCTCTAGTTTTGGTCGGAAAACATCAGCATCTCTCTCAGAATCCCATTTTTGAAGTGGATGAAACACGATTTGTAGTTAGACTTTTTCCTATTACAGCCAATAGCATACTCGACTCTGGGTAGGAGGAGCCCACAGAAGCGACCACAAATCATGACCGCATAATTATGCCTTTGATGTAATTGGAACCCACGACCTCAAAGCCTGCAACTTGCAACTCTAACAATGCGCAAAGTTAAATGGCATCAATCCTTTTCTCCTGCCTCATTTTCTGGGCGACCTCAGCGGCCCTTACTTCCAACGCCGCTTATTCCGACCAAAAATAGTACGTACAGACTGTCATGATGTATACCACCAGGTCAGACAGTACTACAGTGTCACCTCTGTAATGCGTCTGCTTTCCTCCGACATAGGCAGGACACCATCTACTATACTCCCTGCTGTCAACAAAAGTCACAACAACAAGAAAACGCCGTAGAGTTTGAAAACGAAGAGCAAAGTCAGTTAAGACACACGCTTTACGAAGAGAAAAAAAGCACAGAAGTGACGAATCAACGCAGCTCCCTGCGACAAAGCAATATCATGACCACTATGGGGTTTAGCCAGTGATGCCCTTCGTGTGTTGGATCAGAACAGGTACCATGCAGCACCACGGAAGCGACCCGGCACTGTGCAGGGTCTGATTAGATGACAGGTACCATGCAGCACCACAGAAGCGACCCGGCACTGTGCAGGGTCTGTTTAGATGAGTGGCCTCAGGGCGACCTAAAATAGTCGCATCCTGTGTATGTCCATTGTGCATCCTGTGTATGTGCACTGTGCATCCTGTGTATGTGCATTGTGCATCCTGTGTATGTGCACTGTGCTTCCTGTGTATGTGCACTGTGCATCCTGTGTATGTGCACTGTGCATCCTGTGTATGTGCACTGTGCATCCTGTGTATGTGCACTGTGCATCCTGTGTATGTGCACTGTGCATCCTGTGTATGTCCTGTGTATGTGCACTGTGCTTCCTGTGTATGTGCACTGTGCATCCTGTGTATGTGCACTGTGCATCCTGTGTATGTGCACTGTGCATCCTGTGTATGTGCACTGTGCATCCTGTGTATGTGCACTGTGCATCCTGTGTATGTGCACTGTGCTTCCTGTGTATGTGCACTGTGCATCCTGTGTATGTGCACTGTGCATCCTGTGTATGTGCACTGTGCATCCTGTGTATGTGCACTGTGCTTCCTGTGTATGTGCACTGTGCATCCTGTGTATGTGCATTGTGCATCCTGTGTATGTGCACTGTGCATCCTGTGTATGTGCACTGTGCTTCCTGTGTATGTGCACTGCCGGTGCTTGGGCTGGGACAAAACAAACTAAGATGGTGACTTGTATGGGGAGCCGGAATGCACAGTGTGAGAATGATATCACGGAAGGGACATGGGATGTAAGAAAGCCCACCCCCCTACACGCACACGCGCACACACACACACACACACACACACACACACACACACACACACACACACACACACACACACACACACCGAAAAAGGAGTAAAGACGAAAGAAGAAAAAGAAAGAAAGAAGAAGAAAGAAAGAAAGAAAGAAAGAAAGAAAGAAAGAAAGAAAGAAGAAATGAAAACAACAGAAAGAAAATAAGAAAGAAAGAAAGAACATAAAAGAAGTAAGAAATCCGTTAACCAACACCGACAGACCAGCAGGATGTCTCCCAAACAGAGAAGAGCAAGACAAAAGCATCAAGGGGCTCCCACAAACTGACTGACCAATCGAGCCATGATACCTATGACGTGTTTACCTTGGTGTGGTTGTAAAACTTGGGGATGAACTTCACGTGCTGAAAGAAAGACTTGAGAGTTCCGCTGAATCCCACTTCCGCCATGATCTGAAACAAAGGCAGCAGCAGAGACGGGGTGTCAGCAGACACATTTGACAATCATCAACATCATAATAAAGGGCATCAATATGTTGTCTGTAAAAGAAAGACAAGATGGGTGGTTTCATCCAACACCCATTTTGCGCCGAATATGAGAAGGTAAGTGGTTGCTCGCTTTTCCGTTTTCATTGTCCTAAATGTTGCTAAAGAAGACCCAAGATGTCGAAACGCATTGTGTTCTGTCCTGTGATCTGTTTGGTCCTGTGATCATACAGACCAACAGACAAGGACTGGGGGTGAACAAAACTGAATGGTGGTCAAAAGACCAAAGGAAAATCCAAAAGAGACATGATGATTCAGGAGATGAGAAAAGAAGAAGACCAAAGAAGACTCCAAAAAGCAGTCCAGCAGAGCCAGCAAGGGCAATGGACAACGTGGGAGAATGCACTCCAAAGAAGTCTCACTTGGAATGACATTTGGCACATGGCCCCTCTCAGGATCAGCTTCATTCTCAGATCTGCATATGACCTTCTGCCCTCAAATGCAAACCTCGTGAAGTGGGGAAAAACAGACGATCCTGCATGCCCCCTCTGCCATGAAAAACAAACAGTGGAGCATGTCCTAAGCTCATGTAAAGTAGCCCTGGCTCAAGGAAGGTACACATGGAGGCACAACCAAGTGCTCAAAGAGATTGCACAAGTAGTCTGGGCTAGTACCAACACCACAAAAGGGAAAATCAGGACTCCAAACGCACCCGCAACATTCTTCACGGCAGGAGGCGGCAAATCATGGCCAAGAACAACAGTGCCACTCGGAACATGCAGGCAGAGTCTGCTGAACGGGGCAGATGACTGGGAGTGCACTGCAGACCTCTCAGAATGGAAGAGTCACCCAGAGATCATCAGCAAGAGTGGTATGAGACCAGACATAGTAGTCAACTCTCAGTCAACCAAGCAGCTGATCATGATCGAGCTCACGGTGCCATATGAGAACAGAATGGAGGCAGCTCAAATCTACAAGACTGAAAAGTATGCCGATCTGGCAAATAGCCTGAGGAGAGAAGGCTATCAGGTCAAAGTCCTCACTGCAGAAATTGGAGCTAGGGGGTTTGTAGGAACGTCTGCATACAGCCTCATGAAACAGCTCTCAGTTGCAGGGAGGGAAAAAACCAGAGCCCTGAAAGCAATGGCAGAAGTGGCAGAGAGGTGTTCAAGCGGGATGTGGTCAAGGAGGAACATAAGGCTTAAATTTCCTACAAATATCAGGTGTCCCTGTGGCTCATGGTTAGAGTGCGAGTCATTAAGTGGAAAATGAGCATGTCCAGAGGGTCATGGGTTCGAATCCCAGCCGTGGCTCGTCCCAAGATGGGAAAAAAGGGGGCAGCAGAGGGACATCCGGAGTCATAAACCGGGTGTGGCCCAACCCCCTTAGAGTGTCAGGAGATAAGGGCCGAAACACTTGTTTGAAGGGGGCTTCTCTTCTGAGGACTCTCTGCTGCCACGCTCTCCACGAGTTCCTTTCTACGTTGTATCGTCAGGTGAAACTAAAACCGTTTCTTTTTTTTTAATTCGCTTCACTTTTCGCCCTCAGTCACCTCGTTTTGAAACTAAGAATAAAAGAAAGTAGAGACACGCTGACCGAAAGAAAGACGGACATACTGAGAGAAAGACTGGCGCATAGAAATACGGACAGAAAGCCAAGTAGATCGAAAACCAATGACAGACAAAACGAGACAGACAAAACGACAGACAGAAGAAAAATGACAAAAGAGTAAAAACAATGAAACATACCAGCCGCCGTGATACTGTTGTTAGCGGTTTCCCGGCTGGGATGTCGTGGGTTCGATTCCCATCAGAGCCATTTCTTTGTGGGCTTTGTATGCCTCTATCGGCCCTTACCCACGGTTGAGTTAGCTAGGGGCTCAATTGGGAAAAACTGCGACCACACAGTCGAGTTCCATTCACTTAATGGATGCGTCTCCGACAGTGCTGCTCAGATTTTGTGACCAACACAGCATGTGTCGGTATTTCTCGGGCCTGGTTGATGCCGGGATATTATTATGAAAGTAAGCCTAGAGTACAGCTCTGTCATGAAGTCTACGACCTAAATGGAAATCCGACGCATCATCTTCACCATCCTCATCTTATCGATTAGCATTTGAAATTCCAAAATTCTCTAGTCCCTCATGCCTTACTCTCATGGTGACCTCAGTTTCAGTCGCCTCTCCACGTCTACGCCCTTGGTTTGGTTCTGTCCGGGTCACCGACATTGGTAAATTCATGGGGGATTATCGTTGGACGGACGTGGTGGCGCCCTCCGGACGGAGCGCTCATTCACGCTGGCTCCGCGACTAAGAAATAATTGTCGTTAGTAGGGGGTTTTGTGGGAGGTATCCTGCATATGTTTGTTTAGAACAGGCACCACTGAACACCATCGAAGTGACTCGGCAGCAGTGCAGTGTCTCCTCTGGTGGGTTGCCCTAAGACGACTTGACGTTTATGTATCCTGAGAATTGCGGGTGCCGGGGCTATGCTGGGACGGGGCAGGCTGAGGACGGGTGAAGGGGATGAGGGCAGGAATGCGCTTTGCGGGTGCCATGCCAGTGAAGCGTCACGGAAGATAAGACAACAAGAGAGAAGAAAGAAAACCTGAAAGACAGATGGAAAAACAAACAGAAGAAAACCTAAAAGAAAGAAGGAAAAAACAAAGAGAAGAAAACCTGAAAGAAAGAAGGAAAAAACAAACAGAAGAAAACCTGAAAGAAAGAAGG
>CM031623.1:17772338-17774838 GCA_018398815.1 Conus ventricosus
AATGGTTTACTTTCTAAATTACATGATAAAGAATTTGTATCGTTTGTTTGTTCCTTCTATTTCATTTGTTTTGTTGAAACATTTTTGGAAGAGTTTCATTCGTCAATATTTATGGGATATAAGAAATTCTGTAAGCCTGCCATTAAACTTACAACCCGTGGAAGGCGCTCTGGTGGACTCGTTTGTCTTGTGAGGCACGAACTCTGTTCATTTGTTGAATTATTGGATATTCAATCGGATTCTTGTTTTGCTTTTGTGATTGATAAATCTCTGATGTGCTTGAACAAAAATATTTTGTACATCTGTACTTACATACCACCGACAGACTCACCTTATTATACATATGCTGGCAATGACAATGGAATAAGTATGCTTGAAGAGTTTGTGAGTGATTGTTTACTTTCTGTTGATGATGCTTATGTGTTATTAAGTGGAGATTTTAACAGCAGGACTTCAAATATTTCACATGATTTGGAAGACGATGGGTTGCCTTTTGGCCATAAGCATTTAAGTAATCCTGTATGTACGAACAGGAAGTCCGAAGATACTGTGCTGAACAACTACGGTAAGATGTTGATTAATATGTGCACTGCTTTGAATTTGAATATTGTGAATGGTATGTGTCAGGGCGATTTCGACAATCGCTACACATACATTTCTGAGAGAGGCAATAGCGTCAATGATTATTTTATAATGTCACGTGATTTGCTTGCAAAATTTGTTAATAATTGTGAACTGCATGTGTTAGAAAGAGTTGAATCTGACCATATGCCTGTAATGATGAAATTCAGTTTTTCTAATGAAAACATAAATAATGCGAAAATGAATATTGGTAGATGTTTAATGGAGAAGTATGTATGGAATGATACTTATGCCAGTACTTTTAGTGATGCAATGTGCTCTCCTGAAATTCAGGAGAGAATAGAAATGGCGATTACAAAAATTGGTGTTGATGTTAACGAATCTTTGAGTATATTTAACAGTTGCCTAAAAGATGCAGCTGAATGTATGAAAAAACAGTTTAACATAAATGCAAAACAAAGTTGTGATGACTGGTATGACGTAGAGTGTCGTAACGGTAAAAGAAAGGCCCGTAACCATTTAAATAAATATCGTCGCACTTTATTACCCCCTGATCATTTTTCTTACTGTGCAGCCAGGCGTGAATACAAGAATCTGTTGAAACACAAACGTAAACAGTTTAACAGTAATTTAGTAGAACAGTTGGTTTCTCTGTGAATGACCAAAGGGAGTTTTGGAACTCAATGCGTAAAATCAACAATAAAGGAAAACAACCGTCTAATAACATTGCTTTGGAAGACTGGTTTCAACATTTTCAGAAACTGCTTGAAAAAGACGTTGACACAGATGATGTTACAGATGAGGAAGGCAGTGGAAATGTTCAACATGACTCCAGTGATGATAGTAATTCCAGTAACGATTATTTCAATCGTCCAATTTCAAGGATGAAATTATGATGGCCTTAAGAAAACTGAAAAGTCATAAAGCTAGTGGCCCTGATAGTATTATTGGTGAAATGGTGAAAAATGCATGTAAGTCTAATTTGATATTGGATTTTGTTACAAAGTATTTTAATTCTGTATTTGACAGAGGTGTTTTTCCTGTGCTGTGGACAGAATCAATAGTTCTTCCTTTATATAAAAAGGGTAATGTTGATGATCCTAATAATTATAGAGGAATTTCTTTGTGTAATGTTTGTAGTAAATTGTACAGTACTGTTATCAATGCAAGACTGCAGGAGTGGTAGAGGAAAAGAACCTCACAGGTGAATGCCAAGCTGGATTTAAACGAAATTACTCCACGATAGACCACATCTTAACTTTAATGGCGTTTGTGCAAAAGCAGTTTTGTTTGAATCGTAAATTATACGTCGCTTTTATTGATTTTGAGAAAGCATTTGATTCTGTTAACAGGAGCATATTATGGCGAATTTTGTTTAAAAATGGGATAAGAGGTAAACTGTATCAATGTGTCATGAGCATGTACGACTCTGTAAAAGCTAGAGTAAGAAGCGGCGGTTCTCTGACTGATTATATAACCTGTACAACTGGAGTTAAACAAGGGGATGTTTGTAGTCCCATTTTGTTTTCTTTGTTCATTAATGAATTAACGAAAGAAGTGACTAATTCTGGACGACATGGAGCAAAATTCATAAATGATTTTTTGGAAATTTTCATTCTTCTTTTGCTGACGATGTTGCATTGATGTCTGAAACGATAGTTGGTTTACAAACCCAGTTGAACAGTTTAGAAAGAGCATCCGCTTCACTTCGATTGAACATAAACATGAATAAAAGCAATATAATTGTGTTCAGAAAGGGTGGATATCTTGCAGCCAGAGAAAGGTGGGTATATAATGGAACTGCTATGCCCGTTGTGAATGCTTACAAATATCTTGGCATATATTTTTCTACACGTTTAAGCTTTACCTTCGCTTGTAAAGATCTTGCAAGTAGAGCTAAATATGCATTATTGTGTAT
>CM031623.1:17784838-17787338 GCA_018398815.1 Conus ventricosus
TGTGTGGGGGGGGGGGGGGGGGGGGAGGATGTATTATCCAGGTCGTGTTACGCATCACAAGTGCTGTTTTGTTAAACACTGTATTGTAAAATATTGATTTAATGCACTAAAATTCAGTTATAAGCTTTATACATAATGTAACCCATTCCCAAAAGATAAAAGCTGTGTTGTTTGTCTATGGATGAGCGTCATGCGCCCCGTGGGAAAAAAAGAAAGGAAACGAAAAGAGGAAAGGAAAACAAAATGCTTTTTGAGCACTTTGAACTCGCCTTGAAGACTCGCCGCTTACAGGGTGCTTGCTCCTCATTGGTTGGTTTCTTGTTTTTTTTTGTTTTGTTCCTAGTGAGTAGGGATTCGTGCTCTTGGAAAACAGAGATTGGCTGTCACGTTGGCGGAAGTAGCGGACGAGAGAGCAAGGATTTGTTAGAGAAAGGAAAAGACCCGTTAGAAGAGGAAGGCGAAGTTTAAAAACAATGGAGAGAGAGTTGAACTCTCGACCACTTGTATGATTAAAAATTGTTGCTTCTAGGGGCAAGCACCCCTGTACTGGCATCATTTGTATGATTAAATATTGTTGCTTCTAGGGGCAAGCACCCTGTACTAGAATCATTTGTAAGATCAAACAGTGTTGCTTCTAGGGGCAAGCACTCTGTACTGGCATCATTTGTATGATTAAATATTGTTGATTCTAGGGACAAGCACCCTGTACTGGAATCAATCGTATGATTAAATATTGTTGATTCTAGGGACAAGCACCCTGTACTGGAATCAATCGTATGATTAAATATTGTTGCTTCGAAGGACAAGCACCCTGTACTGGAATCAATCGTATGATTAAATATTGTTGCTTCGAAGGACAAGCACTCTGTACTGGAATCAATCGTATGATTAAATATTGTTGCTTCTAGGGGCAAGCACCATGTACTGGAATCAATCGTGTGATTAAATATTGTTGCTTCGAAGGACAAGCACCCTGTACTGGAATCAATCGTGTGATTAAATATTGTTGCTTCAAAGGACAAGCACCCTGTACTGGAATCAATCGTGTGATCAAATATTGTTGGTTCGAAGGACAAGCACCCTGTACTGGAGTCAATCGTGTGATTAAATATTGTTGCTTCTAGGGGCAAGCACCCTGTACTGGAATCATTCGTGTGATTAAATATTTTTGCTTCGAAGGACAAGCACCCTGTACTGGCACCCAGTGCTCAGTGCTTTTGACTGAATGGTAAACCCACATTAAGCTGGGCACAGAGAGGGGAGAGAGAGAGAGAGAGAGAGAGAGAGAGAGAGAAGAGAGAGAGAGAGAGAGGAGACAGAGACAGAGACAGAGACAGAGAGAGAGAGTGAGGGAGGGAGTTACACACACACACACACACACACACACACACACACACACACACACACACACACAGAGAGAGAGAGAGAGAGAGAGAGAGGAGAGAGAGAGAGGAGAGAGAGAGGAGGAGAGAGAGAGTGAGTGAGTGAGACCACACACACACACACACACACACACACACACACACCACACAACGAGAGAGAGAGAGAGAGAGAGGAGAGGAGAGAGAGAGAGAGAGAGAGAGAGAGGAGAGAGAGAGAGAGAGAGAGAGAGAGAGAGAGAGGAGAGAGAGGTGGGGCTGGTGGAAAGAACAGGATATTAGTCTAGTTCTGCGAGTGAGAATACCGATTCGTTTGAAGCACCAATCAGAGGATCTTGCTATTTATGGCACATGAGGGGTAACCAGAATCATCATCATCATCAGTAAAATGGTTCCTTTCTGACCACCAATCCCTTACAGGAAACATTCACCAGGTCTGTCTGGAAGATGGCGTGGATTCTAAACCGACAGAAACTCAAGCAAAAGACCAGCTTGTTTGAACACTGTCGTTGTGCTTTTAATCTTTGACTCTTTATTCCTACGTCTGGTGTCGTGCAATGCGATTCGCTCAGTTACGTAAGCGTTCTAACGATTGGTACAAGAAAGCAGCGACTTGCGCCTGTTGCTGTTAACAGGCTGCATACAAAAAAAAAACACCAATGCGCCCAGGCCATGTTTAAGGAATCGAGTATTTACAGACTGGCGCAACTTCATTGTTTTGAGAACTTACATTGTGTCTGAAAGCTGATTTTCCTCATTTTCTTTCACAATGGCCATCAAGGTACAAGCCAGGTGGTTCCGAGCGGAGAGATTCAGATGACAGGAATGGGATTATTTTGTGCTGATCGGGCTGGCGCAAAGATAGGGTCACGGGTGGGTGCAAAGGCCTGAAATGTGTGTCAACTAAGGGGAAGGTCATGTGTTTTGAAGACTGTGATTTCATCAGTGAAGATCCCCGTAAAACAAGGGAAATGATTGGTGGGGAGTTGTTCTTTTTGATCAATGATCAGTTTAACATCAAATGCTGGCTCAAAAATTTATGGTGAGCTTCAACACGCTTACATGGATTATATTGTAATGTTTTTAAGTACAAAATCCTAATTGTGGCGTGGGTGGCCCTA
>CM031623.1:17789838-17804838 GCA_018398815.1 Conus ventricosus
GCCTACAGTATTATACACAGGCAACGAAGGGTACGTTTGTCTACAGTATTATGTACAGGCAAAGAAACGAAGGGTTAGTTTCCCTACAGTATTATACACAGGCAACGAAGGGTTAGTTTGCCTACAGTATTATACACAGGCAAAGAAACGAAGGGTTAGTGTGCCTACAGTATTATGCACAGGCAAAGAAACGAAGGGTTAGTTTGCCTACAGTATTATGCACAGGCAACGAAGGGTACGTTTGTCTACAAATATTATGCCCCAGGCAAAGAAACGAAGGGTTAGTTTGCCTACAGTATTATACACAGGCAACGAAGGGTACGTTTCTCTACAGTATTATGCACAGGCAAAGAAACGAAGGGTTAGTTTGTCTACAGTAAATTATACACAGGCAAAGAAACGAAGGGTAGTTTGCCTACAGTATTATGCACAGGAAACGAAGGGTAAGTTTGCCTACAGTATTATGCACAGGCAAAGAAACGAAGGGTAAGTTTGCCTACAGTATTATGCACAGGCAAAAAAACGTAGGGTTAGTTTGCCTACAGCATTATGCACAGGCAAAGAAACGAAGGGTTAGTTTGCCTACAGTATTATACACAGGCAACAAATGGTATGTTTGCCTACAGTATTATGCACAGGCAAAGAAACGAAGGGTTAGTTTGCCTACAGTATTATGCACAGGCAAAGAAACGAAGGGGAAGTTTGCTACAGTATTAGCACAGGCAAAAAAAACGAAGGGTTAGTTTGCCTACAGCATTATGCACAGGCAAAGAAACGAAGGGTTAGTTTGCCTACAGTATTATGCACAGGCAACAAAGGGTAATGTTTGTTTACAGTATTATGCACAGGCAAAGAAACGAAGGGTTAGTTTGCCTACAGTATTATGCACAGGCAAAGAAACGAAGGCTTAGTTTGCCTACAGTATTATGCACAGGCAACGAAGGTTAGTTTGTCTACAGTATTATGCACAGTGCAAAGAAACGAAGGTTTAGTTTGCCTACAGTATTATACACAGGCAACGAAGGGTACGTTTGTCTACAGTATTATGCACAGGCAAAGAAACGAAGGGTTAGTTTGTCTACAGTATTATGCACAGGCAAAGAAACGAAGGGTTAGTTTGCCTACAGTATTATACACAGGCAACGAAGGGTACGTTTGTCTACAGTATTATGCACAGGCAAAGAAACGAAGGGTTAGTTTGCCTACAGTATTATACACAGGCAACGAAGGGTTAGTTTGCCTACAGTATTATACACAGGCAAAGAAACGAAGGGTTAATGTGCCTACAGTATTATGCACAGGCAACGAAGGGTTAGTTTGCCTACAGTATTATGCACAGGCAAAGAAACGAAGGGTAAGTTTGCCTACAGTATTATGCACAGGCAAAGAAACGAAGGGTAAGTTTGCCTACAGTATTATGCACAGGCAAAAAAACGAAGGGTTACTTTGCCTACAGCATTATGCACAGGCAAAGAAACGAAGGGTTAGTTTGCCTACAGTATTATGCACAGGCAACAAAGGGTATGTTTGCCTACAGTATTATTCACAGGCAAAGAAACGAAGGGTTAGTTTGTCTACAGTATTATGCACAGGCAAAGAAACGAAGGGTTAGTTTGCCTACAGTATTATGCACAGGCAAAGAAACGAAGGGTTAGTTTGCCTACAGTATTATGCACAGGCAAAGAAACGAAGGGTTAGGTTGCCTACAGTATTATACACAGGCAACGAAGGGTTACTTTGCCTACAGTATTATACACAGGCAAAGAAACGAAGGGTTAGTTTGTCTACAGTATTATGCACAGGCAAAGAAACGAAGGGTTAGTTTGCCTACAGTATTATACACAGGCAACGAAGGGTACGTTTGCCTACAGTATTATGCACAGCAAAGAAACGAAGGGTACGTTTGTCTCCAGTATTATGCACAGGCAAAGACACGAAGGGTTATGTTTGCCTACAGTATTATACACAGGCAAACGAAGGGTACGTTTGTCTACAGTATTATGCACAGGCAAAGAAACGAAGGGTTAGTTTGTCTACACGTATTATGCACAGGCAAAGAAACGAAGGGTTAGTTTGCCTACAGTATTATACACAGGCAACGAAGGGTACGTTTGTCTACAGTATTATGCACAGGCAAAGAATCGAAGGGTTAGTTTGCCTACAGTATTATACACAGGCAACGAAGGGTTAGTTTGCCTACAGTATTATCACAGGCAAAGAAACGAAGGGTTAGTGTGCCTACAGTATTATGCACAGGCAACGAAGGGTTAGTTTGCCTACAGTATTATGCACAGGCAAAGAAACGAAGGGTAAGTTTGCCTACAGTATTATGCACAGGCAAAAAAAACGAAGGGTTAGTTTGCCTACAGCATTATGCACAGGCAAAGAAACGAAGGGGTAGTTTGCCTACAGTATTATCACAGGCAACAAAGGGTATGTTTGCCTACAGTATTATGCACAGGCAAAAGAAACGAAGGGTTAGTTTGTCTACAGTATTATGCACAGGCAAAGAAACGAAGGGTTAGTTTGCCTACAGTATTATGCACAGGCAAAGAAACGAAGGGTTAGTTTGCCTAAAGTATTATGCACAGGCAAAGAAACGAAGGGTTTAGGTTGCCTACAGTATTATACACAGGCAACGAAGGGTTACTTTGCCTACAGTATTATACACAGGCAAAGAAACGAAGGGTTAGTTTGTCTACAGTATTATGCACAGGCAAAGAAACGAAGGGTTAGTTTGCCTACAGTATTATACACAGGCAACGAAGGGTTAGTTTGCCTACAGTATTATGCACAGGCAAAGAAACAAAGGGTACGTTTGTCTCCAGTATTATGCACAGGCAACGAAGGGTACGTTTGTCTACAGTATTATGCACAGGCAAAGAAACGAAGGGTTAGTTTGCCTACAGTATTATACACAGGCAACGAAGGGTACGTTTGTCTACAGTATTATGCACAGGCAAAGAAACGAAGGGTTAGTTTGCCTACATATTATACACAGGCAACGAAGGGTTAGTTTGCCTACAGTATTATACACAGGCAAAGAAACGAAGGGTTAGTGTGCCTACAGTATTATGCACAGGCAACGAAGGGTAAGTTTGCCTACAGTATTATGCACAGGCAAAGAAACGAAGGGTAAGTTTGCCTACAGTATTATGCACAGGCAAAGAAACGAAGGGTAAGTTGCCTACAGTATTATGCACAGGCAAAAAAAACGAAGGGTTAGTTTGCCTACAGCATTATGCACAGGCAAAGAAACGAAGGGTTAGTTTGCCTAACAGTATTATGCACAGGCAACAAAGGGTATGTTTGCCTACAGTATTATGCACAGGCAAAGAAACGAAGGGTTGTTTGCCTACAGTATTATGCACAGGCAAAAAACGAAGGGTTAGTTTGCCTACAGTATTATGCACAGGCAACGAAGGGTTAGTTTGTCTACAGTATTATGCACAGGCAAAGAAACGTAAGGGTTAGTTTGCCTACAGTATTATACACAGGCAACGAAGGGTACGTTTGTCTACAGTATTATGCACAGGCAAGAAACGAAGGGCTAGTTTGTCTACAGTATTATGCACAGGCAAAGAAACGAAGGGTTAGTTTGCCTACAGTATTATACACGGGCAACGAAGGTACGTTTGTCTACAGTATTATGCACAGGCAAAGAAACGAAGGGTTAGTTTGCCTACAGTATTATACACAGGCAACGAAGGGTTAGTTTGCCTACAGTATTATACACAAAGGGAAAGAACCGAAGGGTTAGTGTGCCTACAGTATTATGCACAGGCAACGAAGGGTTGTTTGCCTACAGTATTAAAGCACAGACAAAGAAACGAAGGGTAAGTTTGCCTACAGTATTATGCACAGGCAAAGAAACGAAGGGTAAGTTTGCCTACAGTATATATGCACAGGCAAAAAAACGAAGGGTTAGTTTGCCTACAGCATTATGCACAGGCAAAGAAACGAAGGGTTAGTTGCCTACAGTAATTATGCACAGGCAACAAAGGGTATGTTTGCCTACAGTATTATGCACAGGCAAAGAAACGAAGGTTAGTTTGTCTACAGTATTTATGCACAGGCAAAGAAACGAAGGGTTAGTTTGCCTACAGTATTATGCACAGGCAAAGAAACGAAGGGTTAGTTTGCCTACAGTATTATGCACATTCAAAGAACGAAGGGTTAGGTTGCCTACAGTATTATACACAGGGAACGAAGGGTTACTTTGCCTACAGTATTATACACAGGCAAAGAAACGAAGGGTTAGTTTGTCTACAGTATTATGCACAGGCAAAGAAACGAAGGGTTAGTTTGCCTACAGTATTATACACAGGAACGAAGGGTTGTTTGCCTACAGTATTATGCACAGGCAAAGAAACGAAGGGTACGTTTGTCTCAGTATTATGCACAGGCAACGAAGGGTACGTTTGTCTACAGTATTATGCACAGGCAAAGAAACGAAGGGTTAGTTTGCCTACAGTATTATACACAGGCAACGAAGGGTACGTTTGTCTACAGTATTATGCACAGGCAAAGAAACGAAGGGTTAGTTTGCCTATAGTATTATACACAGGCAACGAAGGGTGCGTTTGTCTATAGTATTATGCACAGGCAAAGAAACGAAGGGTTAGTTTGCCTACAGTATTATACACAGGCAACGAAGGGTTAGTTTGCCTACAGTATTATACACAGGCAAAGAAACGAAGGGTTAGTGTGCCTACAGTATTATGCACAGGCAACGAACGGTAAGTTTGCCTACAGTATTATGCACAGGCAAAGAAACGAAGGGTAAGTTTGCCTACAGTATTATGCACAGGCAAAGAAACGAAGGGTAAGTTTGCCTACAGTATTATGCACAGGCAAAAAAACGAAGGTTAGTTTGCCTACAGCATTATGCACAGGCAAAGAAACGAAGGGTAGTTTGCCTACAGTATTATGCACAGGCAACAAAGGGTATGTTTGCCTACAGTATTATGCACAGGCAAAGAAACGAAGGGTTAGTTTGCCTACAGTATTAGCACAGGCAAAGAAACGAAGGGTTAGTTTGCCTACAGTATTATGCACAGGCAAAAAAACGAAGGGTTAGTTTGCCTACAGTATTATGCACAGGCAAAAAAACGAAGGGTTGTTTGCCTACAGTTTATGCACAGGCAAAAAAAAATGAAGGGTTAGTTTGCCTACAGTATTATGCACAGGCAAAGAACCGCATTATTTACGCACTTATTTTCATTCGAGATAATGGCCATAGTTTTGCAGTCTGAGAAGGCAAGAAACGTACCGCCAAGACAGGAAGGTTTTATGATTAAATCCACAGGTTCTCTGTTTTAGTTTTGTTTATTCAAAAACAATGTGCTTATATTTCATGTACGTATTTCAGGAAGGTTCTATAATCCAATCAAACGAACAGGTCCTTTCGTTTTGGTTTTGTTTATTTTAGAAACAAAGTGTCTATATTATGTATTTATTTATGTATTTCACATATTCATAATGTGTTTTGGTTTCCAAACAACTCTGTGTTTCTGCTGCCAGGCTAAGGTAGCTCGCATGTTTACATTCTCAGTCTGTTACGCATTTTTACTTTCATTCCTTCGTCTTCACGTCACCCCCTTAGCTGTCAGTGTTCAGTGTTTCACTATATTCGACTCAATGAGCGATCTCAATAAAAGACTTAACGTATAATGGCACAACCAAAGTTAGGTAAGTACTCAAGGTCTGACCAACGCGTTGGGCTAATACCTAGGTCAGACATCCGCTACGTCGTAGCTACGACACCCTCTTCTTGAATTCCCTTATCTTATTCATTAATTCATTTATCCATTGCTTTATATCATGCGGAGTGTGGTCTCAAAACTTAGTGGATGTGGTGGAGTGTATATTATGGACTAGTCTGATGGAGTGTATGCCCACTGATGTCTTTCTAATAATGATATGCATCAAGATTCCTATGTTCGTTTTTGTCATCCTGAATATGTAAAGTTGTTTTTTTGTTTCATTAATGCTAGATTGCATACTTTTGCAGTACGTGTCATTCATATGTGTAAGGTTTGAAAGGCTAGAACAACTGATCGAACATCAACATATGGCTAGAATTAATAAACCGTGTAAATGATTTTCCTGGAATCCGTCTTGGGTTTCAGGATATGCAGAAATCTTTCAACTTGTCATCGGGACTGGTCTAAACAACTTTTATGCAATAAACAAATGAACAGAGTACATTTCCCAGTCATCAGGACAAATGAGCAACAACAGCAAGCCCTAGGCTTGCACCGTGCTCAAATGGGACATAATTATGCTGGCGCTTACAAGACATTTACGGTATTCTACACGTTTTTAACCTCAAAGTTGGGATTTTTTAGACATCAACACGAAACCAGACGAAGGAAACCACATAGAAATGGGAGGAAGGGAGGGGGAGCGACAATCACATCATCGACAAGAAGAGGGGTGTGCAATTTACAACAAGAGAGAGAATTTCAGTGTACAAATGTAATGCAATTCAGGGTAGAAACCATGTTTTCGATTGATAACATGAAATCATAACAAGTAGTTCCATTTAGATTTACTTTTTTTTTTTCTTTTTCCTTCTTTTTACTTTCTTTCTTGTCCTCCTTTCGGTTTTTTGTTTGTTTGTTTTTTTTGTTTGTTTGTTTTTTTTTTTCCTTTTTTTTTTTTCATTCCTTGCTGTTGTTTTTCTTTCCCCTTTTGAAGGCACTTTGACGTCACCGGGATTGCTGCCTTCAAACTGCAGCAAACTGTCACCTGGGTTATATTTGAGCTTGTGTGAGAACCTTTACCTTCGGCCTTCACTGCAGACTTAATCACCAATTCCAGATTCGTTAACTGGATGTTTGAGCGTATGTGATGACCTTTCACTCAGGATCGGGATGCCACTCTTAACCTTCCCCCCCCCCCCCCCCCCCCCCCCCATCCCGGAGCCCCGTCTCAGATCTGTGGTGAGATAGATGCTGTCATTACGGAAAGGGGGGGGCCGTCAGCTGAATAAAGGCTCTGGAATCTGGCGAACCCATTTCCGTGAAATAAACATTCAGGTGAGGGGGGGGGGGGGGGGGGGGGGGGGGCTGAGGCGGTATAGGAGAACGTACGAGAAGAAGCAGGGTATAGCAGGCAGTTTACAACACCATCAACTGTAGGAATCTTTCTAGTAAGCAGTGTGTCTGACTCGAGGCATCGTTCGAGTCCTGCACGAGTCTGGGAAACCATCCACTATGGTGGGTCGTTTAGAGACAAATGTGCAGGCGCTAACAGTGTTCGGCTGCAGCAGTGCTAACTAGAAGAAAAGAAGAAAAAAAGAAGAAGAAAAAAGAAAACCCGAAGGTGTGGGGAGGACCAGAGAAGCTCTGTCCTTCAACCTTGCCTTTAGAGCAGTCCTGTACCACCTGGGAGGCCTGCGCTGTGTGACGATGGGGACAGGGTACGGTGGAACTGGCGTTACTATGGCGGATTTGTGCAGACGTACAGTGTCGGGCATGTGCAATGCTAACTAGCTGTTATCAGTGCAGGATCTTTCCAGCGAAGATCAACACCAGCGATAAGAATTAGTGATTAGATCTTTCTTCCGGAATTTATCACTAAGTGTTAATGGTGTGTGTGTGTGTGTGTGCGTGTGATGTGTGGGTAAGTGCGTGCGTGCGTGCGTGCGTGCGTTGCGTGGTGTGTGTGTTGGCGTGCGCGCGACGCGCGCGTGCGTGCGTGCGTGCGTGCGTGCGTGCGTGCGGTGTGTGTGTGTGTGTGTGTGTGTGTGTGTGTTGTGTGAGAGAGAGATGAAGAGAGAGAGCAGAGAGTTTTATCTGCTGTTATCGATCAATCACAGATCGCAAGCTTGCTGAGAACTGTCAGGATCATCACCGGCGATGTTGACGTTGGACCTGTAGGCCTATTGCACCTTCAGTGCTGAAGACCTATCAAATTAGTTTGGCACGCTCTAGGTTTTTCAGAAACAGTTTTCAGTTTCCATTTCAAGTTCAGTCTGAACGAAAAAAGGAATTATAAAATGAACTCTGGAATTCTTATATCTCTCACAGCCAGATGCACGTGCTAGCTAATGACCAATACTGGTATGGGCACAAATGTGTGCGTGTGTGTGTGTGCGTGTGTGTGTGTGTGTGTGTGTATGTGTGTGCGTGCGTGTGCGTGCGTGCGTGCGTGCGTGCGTGCGTGCGTGCGTGCGTGCGTGCGTGCGTGCGTGCGCGCGCGTGTGTGTGTGTGTGTGTGTGTGTGTGTGTGTGTGTGTGTGTGTTTATCGTTGCCTTTCGGTTTTGTGCACTTCAAAACAGTGGTATATGAAAACTGCGAAAAAAGACCTGGAAAAAACAGAATTGATCGGAATCTCAAATTTGAATGTTTGTTATGGCTCTGGTACAAAAACGATTTACGGCGATGTCCAATTTACTGTACTGTACAGCTTCAAAAATCTTTCAGTGTTTCACCCTCTACAATGACATGAGATTGCTGTACAGACTGACATTGAGTTGTTAGTGGTGACACTCCGCCTGAGAGCAAGATAAGGCCAGAAATTATCTGTGTTTATGAGATACAACATGCGGCTCTCTTGACAAAACAAAAACAAATATTCAAGAATTCTTATTAGCATGCTAAGAAAACCAAAGAGAGACAGACAGACAAACAGACAGACAAGGAGAGAGAGAGAGAGAGAGAGAGAGAGAGGAGAGAGAAGAGAGAGAGAGAGAGAGAAGAGAGAGGAGAGAGAGTTTATTGTGGGCAGGAGAGAAGAATGAAGATTATTGTTTCGGAAAGGAGAGGGGAGGTTATTGTTGGAGAGAGAGAGAGAGAGAGTGAGAGAGAGAGAGAGAGAGAGAGAGAGGGGAGAGAGAGGGGGAGAGAGAGAGAGAGAGAGAGAGAGAGAGAGAGAGAGAGAGAGTATGTCATAAACATCTGAAGTGAGGTGTGGCTGGCTTAAGCATCCCGCATCAAACTCGGTGTAATCCCCAGAAGACTTCGGGACATGGGAACCTGACTAGACCCACGTGACCGGCGGCAGAATGCGAAAACAGTGGTCTTCAGGTTCGTGCCCAGATGGCTTACCAGATCCATCACTTTTGAGGAAGAAAGACTCGCCTAGAAAATTGCTACAATCCATGCGTCAAACAGATGAGTAATTTCAGTTTTCTTTGGTATCAAACTTTCGCCTTGCGAGCCTCTCTTAGCGAAGAATCGCTAGGAAAGACTGCTACAAATCCACGAGTCAAACAGCTCAATACTTTCTGTTTTCTTTGGTGTTAACTCTGCGCCTTGCGAGCCTTCTCTTCACGATCATTTCTGGGAACAGACTTCTTCTTCTTCTTCCTCGTTCGCCTCCCGTTAGATGAGCAGCCCGGTGTCTCGATGAAGGCTGCCCTTCACCGCAGCTCCTCCAGGGTGCCGTTCAGACTGACTGTGAGAGATATCGGGGTGATTGATACCTACGCTATACAGCGTCGTCAGACGTGATGAGGATGGTGCCACCTTTACCTCAATTGGTTCCAGAAGCCTGCCCTTCCTGGGGGCTGCCCATTGCAGTGTCCTATGAGAGATGAACGTCTGTGGAACTAAAGAACTGGATGTTGTTGAGCAACATAAATACACACTTTCACAACAGTGCACTGAGAGTCTCCCTCTCTCTCTCTCTCTCTCTCTCTCTCTCTCTCTCTCTCTCTCTCTCTCTCTCTCTCAACCCCATTGTGCTCTTTCCCTTCAAATGGGCCAATGGCCTCAATGAATAAAAATCTGAAGTCTGAAGCCTGAACTCACTCACTCTCTCTCTCTCTCTCTCTCTCTCTCTCTCTCTCTCTCTCTCTCTCTCTCTCTCTCTCTCTCTCTCCACATAACGACGCGTACTTTCCCAATCGTAATTTTCACGCTCCGCCAATAAACAAGGCGAATCGCACTAGGGGAACAATGCTTCTTCCGGCCTGGACAGTTTCATAGTTATGTGGAGTTAAGGCCCTTGATGGAGTGCTTCCGCCAGAGGCCGAGCTCCAAAGGAACGTCGTAAAGCAGATAGCCAGGGAGGGAGGGCTGGGCCACCCACTTGTGCACTGTCTTACCTCTTCACACCCCACACACGCACAGGCGCGCGCGCGAGCACGCGCGCACGCACGCACAGTGTGAGAGAGAGAGAGAGAGAGAGAGAGGAGAGAGAGAGAGAGAGAGAGAGGAGAGAGAGAGAGAGAGAGAGAGAGAGACATTAACCGCGTGCCTGCGCGAGCGCACGCACGTACACACACACACACACACACACACACACCACACACACACACACACACACACACACACACATACCACACACACACACACACACACACACACACACACACACACAAAGTAAACAAACAAAGAAACAGAAACAGCAACGCGGCACAGGAGACGGTTCACACACTCAGTCGCATAATCTCTTGGGGAAAAAACCCACTTTCATAAAGTTCCAGAGAAAAAAAAAATCTATTTTGTGGCACAGCTATCTAAAACAAAATCCGCTGGTGAAATCAACTTCAAAAGTAAACTTTGACGTGGATTTAGAAACATACTAACACAAAACGAAGAGGGCTGGGGCCGGTGTGTGTGTGTGTGTGTGTGTGGGGGGGGGGGGGGGGACGGCGGAGGGAAAATCGGAGGGGGCAGGCATATGATGGCAACGTACTGTCTCCAGGAGGGCAGCAGGAATCTTCGGAGACGAACCTGTCTGTGTTGTGCGGAAGTAGGGTAGAGGCATAATTATGGAATGTTCTGTATGAGAGGGTGTCCGCAGTTGCTCCCGCAGAGATATGCGACACTTGACTTGAGTGCTGATTGGCTTTGAAGGGTTGCTTCCCTTTCTGTCCTCTTAATGTGGTTTTCTGTTTTCTGTCTTCGTGATATAGTTTCTTTGTGTGTGTGTGTGTGTGTGTGTGTGTGTGTGTGTGTGTGTGTGTGTGTGTGTGTGTGTGTGTGTGTTCTGGGGGGAAGGGGGGGATCTATCTTTTTATTCAGCCGTTTCGTCTGCTCTTCCATTCTCCCTCAGCCTCCTGAAACTTTGCGACGAAACGGTTGTAGATGTTAAGCAGTTCCACTGTTGTATACTTGGATCCTCTAAGAGATGCAAAGCCCACTGCCGGACCTAATGATTATACGGTAATTACAAGTACAGGGGGTGGGGTGGGTGGACAAAATGCAGGCAAACAATTCCTCCGCCATTATGAAGAATTTTTAAAAAAAATAATAATAATAAAAAAACAAACGGAGAGTAATGGCAAGAGGATGGGGATTTAGAAGACGGTGTTATGTTATAAACAAACCTTTCACTGACAGCAAGGGGGCGACCCATTACATTCTGTCCTGTGAACAGAACCCTTTGTTACGCCTGTCTAAAGTCGATGATCGTCTCTTGGGTGAGCTAGGGCACAGGTTTTGAATTTGAGTTTCATGGATTTTTGTGATGTTGAGAACGTGAAATGAAACGAAAAGTAATGAGATGGATGAATAGATAGGGGAGCTAGGCTTAAGCTGAAATGAAACGTAATGAGATGGATGAATAGATAGGGGAGCTAAGCTTAAGCTGAAATGAAAAGAAAAGTAATGACATGGATGAAGGGATAGGGGAGCTGCAAGGCGTTCTGTTGCCTAACACCCAGAGAGAAGAAATGCGGAAACGTTGGTACATCCAGCGTGTTCACATGTCACAGCCACAGACTGAAGCGGTCAGGGAATATGGATTTGTCGGGGGTGGTGGGCGACCGCTTTGACGATGAACAGGCGCAAACCATGTGTGCTGTGGTAAAAGCTGCTGTTAAGTGCTTGCCATTGGCGGCACGGTGTTTGTGAAACGCTCGATGTTTGACTGCGAAAACAGCATAGCGACGTAACGACGTGTGCGATCCTGTCGCAGATCACTTTGGATGTCGATGACTTCGACATGACGTTGTTCACGTGATGAAGGCCCAAAATTCGGCAACAGAGTACACACACACACACACACACACACAGTATATATTATATATATATATATATATATAAAAGTGTTCTTTAAAAATCTGAAGGTGCTCAACCCCTTGGGGAGCAACATCTGTTAAGAATATTTTTAAAAAATATTCTTAACAGATGTTGCTCCCCAAGGGGTTGAGCACCTTCAGATTTTTAAAGAACACTTTTATATTGTTCATAATTATCGCTCCTCACGTTGAGCACTGTGATCTGACAAAATCTAAAATGGAGAAAATCAACTTTAGGCAATCTACTAAAAACATACCGTTTTCAAACCCACAAACCTACACTAAAAAACTGACAGAACAAACCGAGAAATTTGTGCGCAACATGAGATGGAAGGCGTTCTTCTTCCTAAACCCAAATGCAAAGAATGAAGACAAAAATACATATGGATTCAAATCATGGCGATCACCTCGACAATAGATGAAATGAATTTTTAAAAATATTCTTAACAAATATATATATTAAATATATATATATATATATATTATATAATATATATATATATATATATATATATATATACAACAAACTAATAAATTCCAAGGATAAGTACCGAGCACCGTTCCAGCAACTTACAGAGCAGCTTGGTGTTGCAATGACTGCAAGAAATATTGAATTATAAACAAAGCTTGCTCTTATGTCTTAGATTGAAGAAATAGGGGGAGATACGCCTTCATCCCTGCAGTGGCAGATGATTCTGCCTAACTAACAGTATGTGCTTGAGTGGGTGGATGGGGAAAAAATAAAATAAATGCTTCTCAAAATGAGCCTTCAGCAAGCTTATATTCTCCAAGGGGGAGAGACATCCTCCAATAGGGAGGGAAACTCACTAACATATAACTCCTGGTCATATACCGATATTTCGAAACTTGGTGGTTTCTCCTCAGTGACCGCGGAAAGTGGTAATTTGACTCCTCTGCCTTTTCAGTTTTAAGAAGAATGCAATCCCAGAAAAGGCTGGTGTGCAATACCGTAGTATGTTTGTTGAGTTTTCAAAAAACCAACCAAAGGTGCCATCTATATATATATATATATATATAAACAAAAAACTAATAAATTACAAGGATAAGTACTGAGCACCATTCCAGCAACTTACAGAGCAGCTTGGTGTTGCAATGATTGCAATATATATATATTATATATATTATATATATATATTTTATGTGTGTGTGTGTGTGTGTGTGTGTGTGTGTGTGTGTGTGTGTGTGTTTATATAAAGTCTGTCAATTTCAAAACGATAAATCACATTTGCTGCTTGCACCATTTCTGGTGTATGTGTAACATTTCTAAGGCATCCAAAGCGGAAAATATCCATTATAAAAAAAAAAACAAAAAAACTTTTGTATAAAGAAATGCAAAAAATGGGCCATTGAAAAGAAAACCAGACATTAGATCGGCACAAAACACACATGCTACATTTTGAGAGAATAAAGTTTTCCACTGAAGTACACAAGACACTGTTTGTACCACTTGAACAGATACAAGTTGATGTTACATTTCTTTAAATCAGTGGTCTGCATCAGTGTGTAAAAGGCTGAGGATATAATGGTAGATTTTGCATTTTTTCTAGGGGAACTCCCTCTCATAATCTAAGCACGCCTCGCTTGTCTCTGAAAGTTCGACATGAAGTATTTGTCTGTAGCCTTCAACACTGGGCTCTGAAGAGTAGAGAGAGAGAGAGAGAGAGAGAGAGAGAGAGAGAGAGAGAGAGAGAGAGAGAGAGAGAGAGAGAGAGAGAGAGAAGAGGAGAGAGAGAGAGAGAGAGAAGATGAATTAGCGTCGTTAGGTTATTGAGCTTATTTAAGTTTACTAGCCCACCAACGACTGAACATTATCTGTCTGTCTCTTCGGGCTGCTCAAGAAAGAGATGCTTTGTTTCTTCATAAACCATAGTAAGAAAAATGCCGACGGTTCTTTCTACCAATCAGAGAAATGCCGACAGTTCTTTCTACCAATCAGAGAAATGCCGACGGATCTTTCTACCAATCAGAGAAATGCCGACGGTTCTTTCTACAATCAGAAAAAAGTGACTATTTTTAGAGACTGAAGGGCAGACTGAACATAATCGACGCAACATTTCCCGTTAGACTTTTAGCCCTTGAAGATAGCATTGGTCCCGTTTCGGACCTGTTTACCGTAAAGCTGCCATTGGTGTATTTCTCAATGAAAAAGAGCTTGTTTTCTACAAATGTGTGTACACTTCTAAATTTTCTTTAACTTTCATAAAAGAAGGGGGTCCCTGCTACTGTTCTAACGTCACCACACGCGAGTTCGCGCGCCCGATGTTACGTGAGTTGTCACTCTTTGATTGTGGCGCTCAAACAAATTGGTTATACGCCTCAAGTGCAACTACCGCTCAAAAGAACTTCGAATCGAGATTTTTTTTTTTTTTTTGACGTATCTTTTCCAGTTCGTCGTATTCATCATACTTCCGCGAAACATGTGTACAGAATATGGCGCCATCATATGGGTAAACAGGTCTGTGTCAAAGGTGATATGCGTAAACAGGTCTGTGTCAAAGGGGATATGCGTAAACAGGTCTGTGTCAAAGGTAATATGCGTAAACAGGTCTGTGTCAAAGGTGATATGCGTGAACACATCTGTGTCAAAGGTGATATAGGTAAACAGGTCTGTGTCAAAGGTGATATGGGCAAACAGGTCTGTGTCAAAGGTGATAGGGGTAAATAGTCTGTGTCAAAGGTGATAGGGTAAGCATGTCTGTGTCAAAGGTGATAGGGGTAAACACGTCCGTGTCAAAGGTGATAGGGGTAAACATGTCTGTGTCAAAGGTGATAGGGGTAAACATGTCTGTGTCAAAGGTGATATGGGAAAACAGGTCTGTGTGAAAGGTGATATTACGGGTAAACATGTCTGTGTCAAAAGTGATTTGGGTAAACACGTCTGCGTCAAAGGTGATACGGGTAAACAGGTCTGTGTCAAAGAAGCAGAATTAGAATCTCCAACGTTCCAATGTCGTCTTTGTTTATCGTTCCTTTGTTATCTATGAAGCTACTATATTGAGCT
>CM031623.1:17854838-17867338 GCA_018398815.1 Conus ventricosus
TCATCTTCTTCTTGGTTTCATTGATGTTTTCTTCAACTTTTTATGTATTGTAAGCGCTCAGAGCTTATGATGTAAGATTAAGCGCCATAAATAATCATCATTATTATCATTATTATGGCGACGATGGGGGTGGTAGATGCAACCGGTGTACTATCTGAAAGACCACCAATACGCAGACAATTCTCGTTAGACGCAGCAAGTGACGTTTACACCGCTAATTCACCGAGGATCCGCACAGCATGCAACGAATGGCATCACAGCGGGGCAGGGTGTGGATCCCCGATGACTCAGCGGCATGGACGCTTCGCGTGACACGCGTTTTTACTCCATGTTGAAAAAGCTTTTCTTTCATGGTGTCGTTTAGCGTTGTCAATAAAACCTCACCATTTAGCCCCAGGTTGATACTCACACTACAAGCAACCTGAAAAATTGACAGGAAGATCGCTCCCAAATTAGATTGCGGATACACAGAGAAATTTTTAAAGAGAATTGTTAGTGATTCCGCTAGGTAGTAAAGTGCTTTTTTTCTCGTAATCTGTTTGTTCCTGTTGTCTTACAGAATGACTAACAGTTCTTTTAAAAATATGTTTGAATTTCCGCCTTCAGTCGCCTCACTATGAAAGTGATATAGAGAAGACAGACAAAGACATGACCAAAAACTATCTCTAATCTACAGGCTATATTGAAGCGAAATGCAGAAGCAGAAAATAATTTTCTGTTTGAAAAAAGAAAAAGAAAAGTAGGATGAATAAAATCAGTGAGAGCATCTTGAGATTTCTTTGTTACGTTGCAGACATCCGGATCTGTGGTGCCCTGCTTCTAAACCCATCCCTACTTTCCATTTTATTCATCCCCACCTTCCATTTTATTCATCCATGCCTTCCATTTTATTACATCCCTACCTTCCATTTTATTCATCCCTACCATCCATTTTAATTCATCCCTGCCTTCCATTTTATTCATCCCTACCTTCCATCTTATTCATCCCTGCCTTCCATTTTATTCATCCCTACCATCCATTGTATTCATCCCTACCTTCCGTTTTATTCATCCCTACCTTCCATTTTATTCATCCCTGCCTTCCATTTTATTCATCCCTACCTTCCGTTTTATTCATCCCTGCCTTCCATTTTATTCATCCCTACCTTCCGTTTTATTCATCCCTACCTTCCATTTTATTCATCCCTACCTTCCATTTTATTCATCCCTGCCCACTCCCTGCTCCCCAGTGTACTCCATCCACCCCCTGCCCCTCGCTCCCGCTCTCTCCCCCCCCCCCCCCCCCCTTTCGCCTTCTCACTCCGCCCCTCTCCCAGAAAGAAGACTTACAGCCTCATCTTCTTTTCTTCTCTTCTTCTTTCGCACGTGCAGTTCATTATTGTGCTCTCACAGGAGCGGCCCCGGAAGTACGGGTTATTGCCCCCTGTTGTACATGCGCAGTGCAGCTCAGACGGTGTCGATACCACGCAGACGCAGCGTTGCATGGCGGGAAATGGGCCGTAAAAAAATCTACTCACTGCTGTGGTAGGCTAATCCACCCAACCCCATCCCCGACCCCCATCCCCACTGCAGCCTCCCCCCACCCCTCCCCCCTTCCCCCCCCCCCCCCCACCCCCTTTCTTCCTCACTCACAACCTCCAGCTGCATTGTCTCGGCGTAAACGACTTGTAAATATTGAGAGAGAGAGAGAGAGAGAGAGAGAGAGAGAGAGAGAGAGAGAGGGAGGGACATGGGAGGGATATCGAAGGTGAAAATCGGCAGGCCCAGTTTATATTATCTCCATTTGTGTCAGCCATCTCTGTTTCAACTGCCTCACACAACTACATCAGTTGCTTAAACCTGCATCTTAAACTTCTATTTCATCCCTAAGACTCCCAAGGAATATAACCAAGTAACGAAATGAATAGGGAAGAATAACAATCAAAGGAGACGAGTGAATCGTGTTGTGCCTTACAAAGATCAAACCTGACACGGGTTGGTGACAACTTCAAACGATGATCAACTAAACATCAAACTTTTTAACTCTTTGTCCACCTCCTGATAACACTGTCAATGTAAAGTTATATGTCTTACAAGTTCAGAATCTTTTAGCGTCGGAAAGATGAACACTATTGATGAATAGAAATATGTTTCCAACAGCTCTGATATGAAATCTCAGTCTACGATGGATCTCCATTGTTACCAGCTTTGTCGTCCTCATGTACAAAGATCATCATAAAATTGTGTTTTTAAGTCCCGAATTAAGTCAAGTCAAGTCAAGTCAAGTAAACTTTATTATCTCAGTTCGAAAAATTAGTTTGTGGTCACACACATTCACAGCAAATAAACAATGATTTTGTCACATCACCCATTTTGTCACATATGGCATACATTCATATAAAAGAATTTGGATTACGAGGCTCTTCCTGTCCTTTCGTAAGACCACAGTTCCTATTTCCTCCTCACATGAATGAGTGAAGTAGTATTCTGTTAAAGCAGTCCGTTAGCAGCAAGCCAGTATGGATGGACGTGGTATTGTGTCAAAGTAGTCCGTTAGCAATTAGCCAGTCTGGATGGACGAGGTATTGTGTCAAAGCCGTCCGTTAGCAGCAAGCCAATCTGGATGGACGAGGTATTGTGTCAGAGCCGTCCGTTAGCAGCAAGCCAATCTGGATGGACGTGGTATTGTGTCAAAGGGTCCGTTAGCAACAATCAGTATGGATGGACGTTAGCAGCAAGCCAGTCTGGATGGACGTGGTATTGTGTCAAAGCCGTCCGTTAGCAGCAAGCCAGTCTGGATGGACGTGGCATTGTGTCAAAGCCGTCCGTTAGCAGCAAGCCAGTCTGGATGGACGTGGTGGCGTCCTCTTGAGGAGGTGCTCACTGACAACGTTCCGGAGCTAGGTAAGGTAAGGTAATGTTGATTGCAGCAGCCTCTGACTTGGTTCCAGAGCTGGGTAAGGTAAGGTAATGTTGATTGCAGCCTCTGACTTTTGTTCCGGAGCTAGTAAGGTAAGGCAATGTTGATTGCAGCCTCTGATTTTGGTTCCGGAGCTAGGTAAGGTAAGGTAATGTTGCTTACAGCCCAGCCGACCGCAAAGGGCCATATCAGGCCGTCACCGCGTTGAAGTCAACTCACAAGTCATTATTCACACACACACACACACACACACACACACACACACACACACACACACACACACACACACACACACACACACACACACGCACACACACACACACACACACACAGATGACATCACGTGGGACATCTCTGAACAAGGTTATAAATCTGCTGTAAAATGTTTATGTCTCACATCATGCAAGTGCAAACACTCTAAAAGAACATGTTTCACTGTGAGTTGTACAAGACATGAAATACCACACTGAGTTCCGGAGCTAAGCAGTGGATGTTATGTCCGTAGTTGCTAAGTGGGCTGTTTTTTGGTACGCTGGACCGAACAACAAGCATCACTGAACACGACTATGCAATAATCTATAGAATGCAGTGTCTCCTTCAGCCGGCTCCTGTAGGATAAGAGTTGACACTCTTGTGGACTGTCATATTGTGAGGATCCGATGTTGACAGCTCTTTGTGCACTGTCATACTGTGAGATCCGATTTTGACACTCTTTGTGCACTGTCATACTGTGAGACCGATGTTGACAGCTCTTTGTGCACTGTCATACTGTGAGGATCCGATGTTGACAGCTCTTTGTGCCTGTCATACTGTGAGGATCCGATGTTGACAGCTCTTGTGCACTGTCCAATTGTGAGGATCTGATTTGACAGCTCTTTGTGCACTGTCACATTGTGAGGATCCGATGTTGACAGCTCTGTGCACTGTCATACTGTGAGGATCCGATGTTGACAGCTCTTTGTGACTGTGAATTGTGAGGATCCGAGTTGACAGCTCTTGGTGGACTGTCACATTGTGAGGATCCGATGTTGACAACTCTTTGTAGACTGTCATATGTGAGATCTGATGTTGACAGCTCTTGTGGACTGTCATAATTGTGAGATCCGATGTTGACAGCTCTTTGTGGACTGTCATATTGTGAGGATCTGATGTTGACAGCTCTTTGTGACTGTCATATTGTGAGATCCGATGTTGACAGCTCTTTGTGGACTGTCACATGTAGGATCCGATGTTGACAGCTCTGTGCACTGTCATACTGTGAGGATCCGATGTTGACAGCTCTTTGTAGTCTGTCACATTGTGAGGATCCGATGTTGACAGCTCTTTGTGGACTGTCATACTGTGAGGATCCGATGTTGACAGCTCTTTGTGGACTGTCATATTGTGAGGATCCGATGTTGACAGCTCTTTGTGCACTGTCATATTGTGAGGTTCCGATGTTGACAGCTCTTTAGGGACTGTCATATTGTGAGGATCCGATGTTGACAGCTCTTTGTGGACTTCATATTGTGAGGATCCGATTTGACAGCTCTTTGTAGACTGTCATATTGTGAGGATCCGATGTTGACAGCTCTTTGTGGACTGTCATAATTATTGTGAGGATCTGATTTTGACAGCTCTTGTGGACTGTCACATTGTGAGGATCCGATGTTGACAGCTCTTTATGGACTGTCATACTGTGGGGAAATCTGATGTTGACAGCTCTTTGTGGACTGTCATATTGTGAGGATCCGATGTTGACAGCTCTTTGTGGACTGTCATACTGTGAGGATCCGTCGTTGACAGCTCTTTATGGACTGTCATACTGTGAGGATCCGATGTTGACAGCGCTTTGTGGACTGTCACACTGTGAGGATCTGATGTTGACAGCTCTTGTGCACTGTCATACTGGGACCGCAACACAACGAACCGGTGTGTACTGCGAGAGGGAACCAAACATGAGGCAGTAAATACACAAAACACACAAACGCGCGCGCGCACATACGTACCGCCCTCTCATGCCCATGCCCATGGCCATGCGCGCTCACACACACACACACACACACACACACACACACACACACACACACACACACACACACACACACACACACCACACAGATACACACGCGCGCACGCACACACATGCACACATGCATGCACACACTCACACACACACACACACACACACACACACACACATACACACACACACACACACACACACACACATACACACACGCACACACACACAAACACACACACACGCGCGCACACACACACACACACACACACCACACACACACACACACACACACACACACACACACACACACACACACACTACCCTTCATCCATCGCCCACTCTGACTACCCCCACCTTGACCTCCACCTTTAACCCCCTCAAAGAATATAGTACACTACGGAAAGAAGGACGACTCCGCTTAGAAAGTGACCCCCGCAGTGGAAGGGATTCCCCGCGACCACTCCTTAGCTGGTGCGCAAGCGCATCAGCATCACTCAGACAAAGAACACTAACCTACGGCGTAGTGTACTATATTTGTGACTCAGACTCAAAGGCAAAATGGCTGAACCGCAAAAGGTGGGAGTGCTTGTGTGCAGCAATCAACTGCACAAATTCAAGAAAGAAAGGATGGAAGATGTTCCGCTTTCCTAAAAATGAAGAAAGGTAAGTCCGAGATTTTGTCAAGATAAGCTTATCACACAATAACATTCCCCTCTATCTCTCTCTCCTCTCGATAAGCTTATCACACAATAACACTGTTCCTCTCTCTCTCTTTCTCTCCTTCACTGTCTATTTCTATTTCTCCCCTTCCTATGTGTGCGTGTGCCGTCTTTAGTGTGTGCATATGTCTGTCATTCACATGACTGAGTGTGTGTGTGTGTCACGTATGTCAGTGTGGTATGTGTGTGTGTGTGTGCGTATGTGTCAGTTTGTCAGTGTGTGTGTGTGTGTGTGTGTGCGTGTGTGTGAGAGAGTGTGTGTGTGAGTGTGTGTGTGGTGTGTGTCTGTCTGTCTGTGTGTGTGTGTGTGAGTGTGTGTGTGTGCGTGTGTGTCAGTTTGTGTGTGCGTGTGTGTGTGTGTGAGAGAGAGAGTGTGTGGTGTGGTGGTGGAGTGTGTGTGTGTTGTAAGTGTGTGTGTGCGGTGTGTCAGTTGTGTGTGCGTGTGGTGTGAGAGAGTGTGTGTGTGTGGTGAGTGTGATGTGTGTGTGTGTGGTGTGTGTGTGTGTGTGTGTTGGTGTGTGTGGTGTGTGTGTGTGGTGGAGTGGGGGAGGTTTTGTGTGTGCCGTGCGTAGGATTTCTTTAATAGGAATAACACACTTATTTTTGTCCCCTCAATGTGGTACATTGCTGCATGCATGCATGGGGTTGTTGTGTGTTTACGTGAGCGCATTTAAATGAGGTTTTACTAGTGTATAAATTTTGGCTCTTTCACATATGTGGATGGATGACTGAAAGTTTTCATTTGATTGATAGCCGTGACAAGCTGGGGTTTCGGGTTTTCCCGAAAGCAGCGCTATATAAGAGTGTTTTTATATTATATTATTTTAAATTTTACACACCCACACACACACACGCCGTACGCACATAAAACGCTGCACGACGCACGCATGCGCCGCACACACACACATACAAATGGAAAAAAACACAGAAAAGAATCCATCCAAGATGTCTGTTTAATTTTTTACTGGTTTAATTTTGGCAAGAGGGGAGAGAGAGAGAGAATGTATTATGGTTATCGTTTATCAGTTCTTACACGTAAAAACATCGAAGATATAACCTATAGGCCTACATAGTTACTCTCGTGTCTTTTTTTCAAATCTCTCCCCCTCCTCTCTCTCCCCTCTCTCTCTCCTCACTCCTTTACCCCTCCTCTCTCCTTCTCCTCTCCTCTCCCCCATACTTTGTAGAGGAGGATCCGATGTTGACAGCCTCTTTGTGCACTTAGTATCTGTCAGCTTTGTGAGGATCCTGACGTGTTTGACACGAGCGTCTTTGTGACTGCACATTGGAGACCGATGTGACAGCTCGTGCACTGTCTACGTAGGATCCGATGTTGACAGCTCTTTGTAGTCTGTCACATTGTGAGGATCCGATGTTTTGACAGCTCTTTGTGACTGTCATACTGTGAGGATCCGATTTGACAGCCTTGTGACGGGATATTGAGATCGATGTTGACAGCTCTTTGTGCACTGTATATTTTGAGGTTCCGATGTTGACAGTCTTATGGTGTCATATGTGAGGATCCGATGTTGACAGCTCTTTGGGGACGTCATATTGTGAGGATCCGATTTGACAGCTCTTTGTAGACTGTCATATTGTGGGGATCCGATGTTGACAGCTCTTTGTGGGACGGGTCATAATTATTGTGAGGATCTGATGTTGACAGCTCTTTGTGGACGTCACATTGTGAGGATCGATGTTGACAGCTCTTTATGGACTGTCAAAACTGTGAGGATCTGATGTTGACAGCTCTTTGTGGACTGTCTTTATTGTGAGGATCCGATGTTGACAGCTCTTTGTGGACTGCATCTGTGAGGATCCGTCGTTGACAGCTCTTTATGGACTGTCATACTGTGAGGATCCGATGTTGACAGCGTTTTGTGGACTGTCACACTGTGAGGATCTGATGTTGACAGCTCTTTGTGCACTGTCATACTGGGAACCGCAAAAACCCGAACCGGTGTGTACTGCGAGAGGAACCCAAACATGAGGCAGTAAATACACAAACACAAAAAAACGCGCGCGCGCACATACGTACGCGCCCTCTCATGCCCCATGCCCAGGGCCCATGGCGCGCTCACACACACACACACACACAACACACACACACACAACACACACACACACACACACACACACACAACACACAGATACACACGCGCGCACGCACACACATGCACACATGCATGCACACACACACACACACACACACACACACACACACACATACACACACACCACACACACACACACACACATACACACACGCACACACACACAAACACACACACACGCGCGCACACACACACACACAACACACACACACACACACACACACACACACACACACACACACACACACACACACACTACCTTCATCCATCGCCCACCTGACTACCCCCACCTTGACCTCCACCTTTAACCCCCTCAAAGAATATAGTACACTACGGAAAGAAGGACGACTCCGCTTAGAAAGTGACCCCCGCAGTGGAAGGGATTCCCCGCGACCACTCCTTAGCTGGTGCGCAAGCGCATCAGCATCACTCAGACAAAGAACACTACCTACGGCGTAGTGTACTATATTTGTGACTCAGACTCAAAGGCAAAATGGCTGAACCGGCAAAAGGTGGGAGTGCTTGGTGTGCAGCAATCAACTGCACAAATTCAAGAAAGAAAGGATGGAAGATGTTCCGCTTTCCTAAAAATGAAGAAAGGTAAGTCCGAGATTTTGTCAAGATAAGCTTATCACACAATAACATTTCCCCTCTATCTCTCTCTCTCTCGATAAGCTTATCACACAATAACACTGTTCCTCTCTCTCTCTTCTCTCCTTCACTGTCTATTTCTATTTCTCCCCTTCCTATGTGTGCGTGTGCCGTCTTTAGTGTGTGCATATGTCTGTCATTCACATGATCTGAGTGTGTGTGTGTGTCACGTATGTCAGTGTGGGTATGTTGTGTGTGTGTGTGTGCGTATGTGTCAGTTTGTCAGTGTGTGTGTGTGTGTGTGTGTGCGTGTGTGTGAGAGAGGTGTGTGTGAGTGTGTGTGGTGTGTGTCTGTCTGTCTGTGTGTGTGTGTGTGAGTGTGTGTGTGTGCGTGTGTGTCAGTTTGTGTGTGCGTGTGTGTGTGTGTGAGAGAGAGAGTGTGTGTGTGTGTGTGTGGTGAGTGTGTGTGTGTGTGTAAGTGTGTGTGTGTGCGTGTGTGTCAGTTTGTGTGTGCGTGTGTGTGTGAGAGAGTGTGTGTGTGTGTGTGAGTGGAGTGTGTGTGTGTGTGTGTGTGTGTGTGTGTGGTGTTGTGTTGTGTGTGTGTGTGTGTGTGTGTGAGTGAGTGAGTGTGTGTGTGTGCGCGTGCGGTATGGATTCTTTAATAGGAATAACAACACTTAATTTTTGTCGCTCAATGTGTGTACATTGCATGCATGCATGCATGTGTGTGTGTGTGTGTTACTGTGAGCGCATTCAAAATGAGGTTTACTATGTGTATATTTTGTCTCTTACACATATGTTGATGGATGACTAAAAGTTTTTCATGTTGATTGATGAGCCGTGACAGAGCAGTGAGTCAGGTTTTCCCCGAAAGCAGCGCTATATAAGAGTGTTTCATTATTTTTTTCCCACACCACACCATGCCCGTCACCTAACGCTCCCGCTCCCCATCCGCCTCATCCCTACAATGGAATAACACAACTCTCCCCAAGTCTTTCTACTCTCTATCTGGTTAATTTCGGCGGAAGGAGCAAGTCTTCTCTTCTCGTTATCTCTACACATTACATCGAAGGCTTACCTAGCTCATAGTTACTCTCGTCTTTCAAAACCTCTCTCCTCTCTTCTCTCTCTCCCTCTCTCTCCCCTCATCTCTCTCTCTCCTCCAGTCTCTCTCCTCTCTCCTCCACTCAGCGCTCCTTCCTCTCATCCTCTCTCCTCTCTCTCTCTCCTCTCTCCTCTCTCTCTCTCTTTCGTGTTGTTTATGCATGTGTGCATACGTACACATGTTTTTTGCATACATACATGTGCAAGTAATGCACAAAATAGACAGTACATCACAAACACTATACGGTGTCAGTCACTCTTCCTTCCTATTCTGCCTTGTGCTGCCGCGCGCACCGGCTAAGGAGTGGTCAAGGGGATTCCCCTTCCACACAGCGAGCCAGCGGAACCAATTTTATTAGTAGGCGCGAAGAAGGAGTCGTCCTTCTTTCCGTAGTGTACTATATTCTTTGACCCCCTTACGTACTTGCTCCTTCCTGCAACATCACTACATTTCTTTGGACAAAGTCCAGAACCCCTCACCGCCCCACTGACATTTCCCATTCTCAGCCTTCACCCTTCCCCGTTTGTCCATTTCCTGACTGCTATGCGGTTGATCTTGTGGGTGGGATCAGACCCTTAAGAATTCAGACTCACCCCCTACCCCCCCCCCCCCCCCCTCCCCTTCTCTACACTCCTTTTCATACACACGGCATGCTCTGTCCCTGGAATCCTCACTCAAAACAGCGTACTTTTGGCTACTTTTGTCAGTAGTGACTTGTAAACTGTTTCCTTCGTAGTTGCAAATATTATTTTAAATAAATGTTAGCGAACCACCTAGAGAAACGTGGACAAACGAGTCACAAGACAAAACACGACGCGTTTCGACCTCTTAGGTCTTCTTCAGGCATGCAAGACACAAACAAATAGGACAATGTAAATATGAAGGAGACAGTGGGGAAAAACAGTGCCTTTCAGTGGACTTACGTGCTGGTGAACAATCAATGTAAATATGAAGGAGATAGTGGAAAACACTGCCTGTAGGTGGATCACGTGTTGAGAAACAGTAATGCATCCCACCCACAAGATCAACCGCATACCAGTCAGGAAATGGACGAACGGGGGAGGATGAAGGCTGGGAATGGGAAATGCCAGTAGGGCGGTGATGGGTTCTGGACTGTGTCCAAAAGAATAGAGTGATGTCGCAGGAAGGAGCCATTTTCATTGTCCTATTTGTTTGTGTCTTGCATGCCTGGAGAAGACCTAAGAGGTCGAAACGCGTCGTGTTTTGTCTTGTGACTCGTTTGCCCACGTTTCTCTTGGCGGTTCACTAACATCTGTTTCCTTCGTGTTGACATTGTATATAAGATGCATTACTGTTTCTCAAGACATGAGTCCACCTACAGGCAGTGTTTTTCCACTATCACCTTCATATTTACATTGTGCAGAGATGATGTACCATTGTTCACCAGGACGTGAGTCCGCTTAAAGGCACTGGGTTTTTTTTTTTTTTTACTGTCTCCTTCATATTTCCGCAGACTCCTACACATCAGGTGGCAGGACAAAGTCCCAGACACTGAAGTCTTGGAAAGGGCCAGCATCCCCAGCATCTACACTCTCCTTCAGAAATCCCGAGCCAGATGGGCTGGCCACATCGTCAGAATGCCAGATAGTCGACTGCCGAAACAACTGCTGTGCGGAGAACTGAGTCAGGGCAAGCGCAAAGTTAGAGGGCAGAAGAAACGTTTCAAGAACTGCCTCAAAGTGTCCCTCAAAGGCCTGAAAATCAGCCTCAACACCTGGGAGTTCGCTTGCCCTGGACTGCTCAGCCTGACGAAGCAGCATCACAAAGGGTGCATATACAACAGAGAAGAGACGCACAGCAGAAGCTGAGAGAAAGCGAGCCGCGCGCAAGATCAGAGCTACCTTCACCTCCACTGAAGCACCCACCCACATGTGTCCCACATGTGGGCGTTCCTTCCGGGCCCAGATCGGCCTCACCAGCCACCTGCGGACCCACACTCAGCGATCTTCCATCTGAGATTGAAGTCATGATCATCTTCGAAATCGAAGGACGAACAACAACATTGTATAGAGGATGTATCTCTCTTCATCTAGACGTGTATCAAGACCGAGTATTTTCTGTAGTTGTTATGTATGCTACATTCACGCTTAACAATCACCATCACCTACAGCGGTGTGGCGAAACGGTGAAAACCATTCCTGCAGAGTGGGAGCTGGAGACGGAGGCCTGCCTAACATTGCAATGCACCGCCAGAATGACAACACATTATGGGCAAACATGGTGATGTTTATGTCGGCCGTCAGCGTTGAGTGGAACACGTGACATTTGACCAAGAACTCGGTGTTCTATCAATAGCCGATGGTCGGAAATCTGCAAAGGAGGTCATCTGTGTCAAGAGTTCGCGTTCAATGAGAGTGACCCCGCCGTGTCCATGGGACAGATGCCGCTGGCGTGCATGCCCCAAAGCAGTTGTGTCCCCTCAGTCAGCTTAGCAGGTCAATCACAGATAGCGCATGTCACAACACCCTCAGTCAGCTTAGCAGGTCAATCACAGATAGCGCATGTCACAACACCCTCAGTCAGCTTAGCAGGTCAATCACAGATAGCGCATGTCACAACACCCTCAGTCAGCTTAGCAGGTCAATCACAGATAGCGCATGTCACAACACCCTCAGTCAGCTTAGCAGGTCAATCACAGATAGCGCATGTCACAACACCCCTCAGTCAGCTTAGCAGGTCAATCACAGATAGCGCATGTCACAACACCCTCAGTCAGCTTAGCAGGTCAATCAGAGATAGCGCATGTCACAACACCCCTCAGTCAGCTTAGCAGGTCAATCAGAGACAGCGCATGTCACAACACCCCTCAGTCAGCTTAGCAGGTCAATCAGAGATAGCGCATGTCACAACACCCTCAGTCAGCTTAGCAGGTCAATCAGAGATAGCGCATGTCACAACACCCTCAGTCAGCTTAGCAGGTCAATCACAGATAGCGCATGTCACAACACCCTCAGTCAGCTTAGCAGGTCAATCACAGATAGCGCATGTCACAACACCCTCAGTCAGCTTAGCAGGTCAATCACAGATAGCGCATGTCACAACACCC
>CM031623.1:17879838-17889838 GCA_018398815.1 Conus ventricosus
ATGACCAATGCATCAATCACCACCAGAAATGAGCAATGCATCAATCACCACCAGAAATGACCAATGCATCAATCACCACCAGAAATGAGCAATCCATCAATCTCCACCACAAATGACCAATGCATCAATCACCACCAGAAATGAGCAATCCATCAATCTCCACCACAAATGACCAATGCATCAATCACCACCAGAAATGAGCAATGCATCAATCACCACCAGAAATGAGCAATGCATCAATCACCACCAGAAATGAGCAATGCATCAAACACCACCAAAAATGAGCAATGCATTCATCACCACCAGAAATGACCAATGCATCAATCATCACCAGAAATGAGCAATGCAGCCGCATAGACGAGAATATGTCAATGGTGTACAAAAATGGTACTAGTTGTTAGTTGTTGTTTTTTTCTGTTCGGGATTTTCAAACAATATAACAGTTGCAACATTTTTCGTCGATTTCGTTGCTTTCTTCAGGAATTTTTGATCGATAACAACTACAGCTGTTAGTGGGTAATGAATAATATCGTTTCCATCCGTCCACACTCGTCAGCAGTACTGAAATGTACCGATAGTAGCTTCTTTCACACTTTTCTGTCCACTTGGACGATAGAAACCTTTGTCACTGAATGTTACGAAGTCGACAATAACCATCTACGACTAATTTTGTTTTGTTCTTCCCTGAAGCCGTTGTATGGATGTTTTTCTCAATATTGTTTAGCTCTAACCAAAAAGGAAAACAAGAAAGAAAGAAAAAAACAGAAAGAAGAAAGGAAGAGCGAAAGAAAGGAAGATGGAAAGGAAGAAAGGAAGGGATTAAGGAAACGAGAAAGAAAGGAAGAAAGGAAGGAAGGAAGATGGAAAGGAAGAAAGGAAGGGATTAAGGAAACGAGAAAGAAAGGAAGAAAGGAAGGAAGGAAGATGGAAAGGAAGAAAGGAAGGGATTAAGGAAACGAGAAAGAAAGGAAGAAAGAAAGGAAGGACGAAAGAAAGAACGAAAGAGAAAGAAAGAAAGAAAGAAAGAAAGAAAGAAAGAAAGAAAGAAATCAGAAAGGAAGAAAGAAGAACAGAAAAACGGAAAGAAAAATGAAAAAGGAAAAAACAATGTATGGAAGCTGAAAAATGGCGATGCAGCATTCTTCACCAAAAAATGTGTAAGTGTTACATTTCAGCAGGTAACGCAACGAAAATTTTTGTAACATTGTTACCTCTTTTTTTTTCCTTCTTTTTTCTCTTTTGTTTTTTGTTTTTTTTCCCAAGAATGTTGCATTGTTACCTTTTTTGTGGCATCACCCGCTCAGTTATTGGCTCTCGTGCTTATTTGCTTGCTTTCTTTCTTGAGAGACTGTTACCCCCCCCCCCCCCCCCCCCCCACCCCAACCCTAACCCTCCTTCCTTCGACTCTTCGTGCTTTTAGACGCGGTGATGAGCGATGTGTGGATTGAATTTAGTCCCTCCCTCTCCCCTTGTCCTCCCCCCCCCCCCCCCCCCCCCCCCCCCCCCCCCCCCCCCCCCCCCCCCCCCACCTCTTTCGGGTCATCAGTGTTCGCCTTTGATCTCTTCAAACAATCTGGAACTCGCTTTCAAAAATATGAACGGATCTCACCCTCGTGTGTTGTGTGTGTGTGTGTGTGTGTGTGTGTGTGTGTGTGTGTGTGTGTGTGTGTGTGTGTGTGTGTGTGCGTGTGTGTGTGCGTGCGCGCGCGCATGTGCGTGCGTGCATGCACGCGTGCGTGCGTGCACGCGTGCGTGCGTATCAGTAATTTGAATGAGTATTTATATGTGTGCGTGTAGGGTTTTTTGTTTTTTTTTGGTATGTGTGTTTGTGTGCGTATTAGGTGTATTAGTGAGTGTCTACTATTGAGTGGGTATTACTGGATGTGTGTAATTGTGTGCTAGCGGGTTTTGTGTGAATTTGTGTGTATCCGTGTGTGTATGTGTATATACGTGTGTGTATGTGTAAGTCGGTATGTACCTCCATGCGTCCGTGTGTGTGTGTGTGTGTGTGTGGTGTGTTGTGTGTGTTGTGTGTGTGTGTTGTGTGTGTGTTTGTTGTGCGCGCGCGCGCGCGAGCGCGCGCGCGCACATTCGAGCAAGGATATAATTTTGTTGTTGTCTTCAATTTAACGTCTTTCCACATTAAGTGATATTAGACGAAGGGAAAGGATTTGGAGAGGGGAAGCATGAGGAGGAGGTGGGTGGGTAGGTTATCTTGCAATCATATACAAACAAAAAACAACAACAACAAAAAACCGCATCTTTTACAATCTTTACAATACAATGAAGAAGAAAAAAGAAAAAGAAAAAGAAAGGTATGAAAAAGCCAACTTTAAATAACTATTTTGAATCATAACACAAACTATAACAAATGTCCCCATAGGACTGCGTAGTAAACAGTTCGCAAAAATCAAACAACAAACTAAAGTTCTCAAGAATACTGCCAAGAGAACTTTCAGAGATAGCCGGTAAAATAGGTCTCAATCTCTGGCATTCCAGAAGAATGTGTTGGTTTGAAATTTGTTCACCGCACAGCCATTTAACATTCTTGCTGAATTTTGTTTTGAAGGCATTAAGCTTTATCCTATAAGACAGCAAGGATATAAGTGAATGTGTTTGTGTGCGTGTGTGTGTGTGTGTGTTGTGTGGGGTGTGTGTGTGTGCCCCCGCGCATACGTGCAGTTGGTTCGAGTACATCACAGTGTGTCTCTTGAGCTGTTCGTGATTACTAGGTACGTTCTTGCACACAAGGTTTGTGTCCTTTCTGTGTGTCTTCTTCCATTCGCTTGAAATAAACAGCCAAAGACGTCAGAGGATCGGCGCTGGCTTTGGGGGGTTCAAGAATGTCATCCTCAGAGACTTTGTCTCATTCCTTCCATCAGCGAGAGAAGGACAACGGCAGAGTGTGAAAAACTGGCCCATGAACCATATCGCCCCGCCCCCCTCCACCCCACCCTTCCTCCCCACCCTCCCCCTCCCCCTCCCCCTCCACTTTCACCTCCCTCCCCCCCCTCTCCCGCAATGTCTCACATTGCCAAAAGCTCTGAGAAAATAGGATAAATCGGACGCAGATCATGTTTTTAAGTTGCAATGTTAAAGGGAGAGAAATCCAACATCGGAACGCACTGAAGAAACAAGCCAACAACCTCTAACCAAAGGAGCCTAACCACTGGGAGCTCTTTCCTTTATTCAGATTAAAAATGTTCACAATGCTTCGCTGCCGTAATTGTCTGATCGAGAATGTTCACAATGCTTCACCAGTGCAGTAGTGTCAGATTCAGAATATTCACAACACTTCATCGTGCCAATGATTATTATCAGACTGAGAATTTTCGCACCATTTTATAGTGCCAATACCAACTGATTGAGAAAGTTCACAACACTTTCATATGTACCAATATTGCCAGATAAAATGTTCACAATGTTTTGTCGTTGCCAACACCACCAGATAAGGAATATTCATATTTCTACATCAGCGCCAATACTGTCCGTTTGATAGTATTCAAAAAGCTTTCTCTGTAGTACTATCTATCAGGTGGCAAATGTTCCCAATACGTTAATGGCAATGGTGACAGGTTAAAAACGTTCATAATGCTTTAATGGCATTATTGTCAGGTTGAGAACTTTCACAATATTTCAATGGCATTGCTGTGAAATTGAGAACATTAAAGGTGTTTTACTGGCAATACTGTCAGATTAGGAATGTTCATATTAGTTTATTGGCGATACTGTGAGAATGTTCACTTGACTTTACTGGCAATACTGTCAAATTGAGAATGTTCACAATACTTATACAGCGTTATTGTCAGATTGAAAATTTACACAACACTTTTACTGCTCATACTGTTAGACTGATAATGCTGAATATGCTTTAATAGCGAGTCTGTCAGAAGTAAAATGTTCACAATACTTTATTGGCAGTCCTTTCTGATTGAAAATGTTCATTAACATTTTGAAGACACCACTGTCAGATTGAGAATGTTCAGAATGCTTTGATGCTAATGTTGTCAGATTGGGAGTGTTTATGTTGCCAACACTGTCAGTTAGCGAATGTTCACGATGTTGAAATACCATCAGATTGAAAAGGGTTAAAACGCTTTAATACCGGCACTGTTGAAAGACAAATGTAAGCAACGACATAGGCAATACAACAACACACACACACACACACACACACACACACACACACACACACACACACACACACACACAACGCACACACACACACACGCACACACACACACACGCACACACCGCCTGTCAACACTCGCTAATACAAAACCCAGACACTAAAGCAACATAAAAGCCCAGACGCACGTGGGGTCGTGTCTAATTCGCCTCTGACTAGAAGATGAGAAAGGCGACTGCGACGTACATATTAGCTGTGTAAATGGAGTGGGGGGGGGGGGGGGGGGGAGAGGGGGGAAAGGGGGGGAGAGAAATGGAGAGGAAAAAAACTGAAGCAAGGGTAGTGAGGAAATAGCGCAAAAAAAGAAAAAGAAAAAGAAAACCAAGAAAAAAAAAGGATGATGGAAACCCCCATCTCCCCTCCATCCCCTTAGCCCCCCCCCCCCCCCCCCCCTCCCGTCCCCTCCTTTTCCCCTCCGAGGGAGCGATATGAGGTTCGAGGTGCTTCAACACGACCACAAGAACTAGCAGCACCAGCGTGCTGTCAGACTGTGTAACTATGGAGAGGGATGGCACCTCACGCGCCTTCCGTGGCACTGTCAAGACTGGAAAGACTCCATAGATTTGTTGCCGATTTATATATAACTCCCGACTGGGTCTGCTGATCCCTCTTCAAAACATCTCTCCCGCCCCCCTCCACACCCCCCCCCCCCCCACCCTCCACACCCCACCCCCACCCCACCCCCCACCCCGCCACTCCCCTCTTCCACCCTTTGTCCTCCTTACCCACTTCCCTCTTCTTCCTTTCTCTCCTCATCCTCCCCCCCCCTCCTCGCTTCCCTCCCCTGACGCGCCTTGATGTAAGTGAAGTCGCCTCACGCTCCCCTGAAAGGGAGACAACTGCCCCACAGGCTGTTGGCGTGAACGGTCATTTTTGAGCAACCTGACTGATCGTTGATGGTTGATCAAATTGTCACCAACCTGAAGAAACTGTGTTGTTCATGAAGGGCTGATGACATTAGTCAAACTCAAGATGCTCGACTGTTTCTAAGATCTGATGACATTGGTCATTCTGAAGAGAGCCAATTGTCCATGAGAGCTGGTAACATTAGTCAGTCTGAAGACTGCCAGTAGTCGATGAGAGTTGATAACATTAGTCAGTCTGACGACTGCCAGTAGTCGATGAGAGTTGATAACATTAGTCAGTCTGACGACTGCCAGTAGTCGATGAGAGTTGATAACATTAGTCAGTCTGACGACTGCCAGTAGTCGATGAGAGTTGATAACATTAGTCAGTCTGACGACTGCCAGTAGTCGATGAGAGTTGATAACATTAGTCAGTCTGACGACTGCCAGTAGTCGATGAGAGTTGATAACATTAGTCAGTCTGACGACTGCCAGTAGTCGATGAGAGTTGATAACATTAGTCAGTCTGACGACTGCCAGTAGTCGATGAGAGTTGATAACATTAGTCAATCTGAAGACTGCCAGTAGTCGATGAGAGTTGATAACATTAGTCAGTCTGAAGACTGCCAGTAGTCGATGAGAGTTGATAACATTAGTCAGTCTGACGACTTTCGACTGTTGATGAGAGCCGATAACATTAGTCAGTCTGAAGATAGCCAATTTTCAATGAGAGCTGATAACATTTGTCAGTCTGACGACTTTCGACTGTTGATGAGAGCCGAAAACATTAGTCAGTCTGAAGATAGCCAATTTTCAATAAGAGCTGATAACATTAGTCAGTCTGAAGATAGCCAATTTTCAATGAGAGCTGATAACATTTGTCAGTCTGACGACTTTCGACTGTTCATGAGAGCTGATAACATTGGTCAGTTTGAAGACAGCCAATTGTTGATGGTAGCTTATAACACTAGCCAAACTGAAGACTTTTGATTGTCGATGAGAGGTGATAACATTAGTCAGTCTGAAAACTTTTGATTGTCGATGAGAGGTGATAACATTAGTCAGTCTGAACTTTTGATTGTCGATGAGAGGTGATAACATTAGTCAGTCTGAAAACTTTTGATTGTCGATGAGAGCTGATAGCATTAGTCAGTCTGAAAACTTTTGATTGTCGATGAGAGCTGATAACATTAGTCAGTCTGAAAACTTTTGATTGTCGATGAGAGCTGATAACATTAGTCAGTCTGAAAACTTTTGATTGTCGATGAGAGGTGATAACATTAGTCAGTCTGAAAACTTTTGATTGTCGATGAGAGCTGATAACATTAATCAGTCTGACGACTTTCGACTGTGGGTGAGAGCTTATGACATTAGTCAGTCTGAAGACAGCCAGTTGTCGATGAGAGCTAATAACATTAGTCAATCTGAAGACTTTTGATTGTCGATGAGAGCTGATAACATTAGTCAGTCTGAAGACAGCCAATTGTTGATAGTAGCTTATAGCATTAGTCAGTCTGGAGACTTTTGATTGTCGATGAGAGCTGATAACGTTAGTCAATCTGAAGACAGCCAATTGTTGATGGTAGCTTATAGCATTAGTCAGTCTGAAGACTTTTGATTGTCGATGAGAGCTGATAACATTAGTCAATCTGAAGACAGCCAATTGCCGATGGTAGCTTATAGCATTAGTCAGTCCGAAGACTGCTAGTTAAAACAGTCGGTCTGAAGACTGCCAGTTGTCGATGAGAGCTTAGGCATCATCACAGTCCAAGCTGGACGAGGTTTGAAAGCAGCGCCACCATACCACCAAACCTGAAGCGATCTGTTGGGGCCATCCCCGTGCACTCCGCACAGACAGCAGCAGGAATGTGGGAAGTGGGCGCTGATAATGAAGCAGATGTGGTGGATGGGTGGATGGGTGGAAGAGTGGATGGGTGGATGGGTGGATGGGTGGATGGGTGGATGGGTGGATGGGTGGAAGAGTGGATGGGTGGATGGGTGGAGGGTGGATGGGTGGATGGATGGATGGGTGGATGGGTGGATGGGTGGATGGGTGGATGGGTGGATGGGTGGATGGGTGGATGGGTGGAAGAGTGGATGGGTGGATGGGTGGATGGTGGATGGGTGGATGGGGTGGATGGGTGGATGGGTGGATGGGTGATGGGTGGAAGAGTGGATGGGTGGATGGGTGGATGGGTGGATGGATGGGTGGATGGGTGGATGGGTGGATGGGTGGATGGGTGGATGGGTGGATGGGTGGATGGGTGATGGTGATGGGTGGATGGGTGGGCTGCTTGGACCCGGATCACAACGGTAGGCGACCTACATTTTCTCTGCTCTTCCTTCTTCAGGAGTTTGTGGGGGATGCATCTTTGTCTGTCTGTCTGTCTGTCTGTCTGTCTGTCTGTCTGCATCTCTCTCTCTCTCTCTCTCTCTCTCTCTCTCTCTCTCTCTCTCTCTCTCTCTCTCTCTCTGTATGTTTGAGAGGCGTTTCGTAAGTCTTAATCGCTAGTCATTCTTAGTTAGTTGCTAGTCACACTTAGTCTATTAGCGTGATAAAGGCCAGGAGAAAAAAATAGGATATATTTGCTTATCTGTTACCCTTTGGAATAAAGATCATCAATCAGTCAATCAATCAATCAATCAGTCAATCAATCAATCTATCTCTTTATCTCTCCCTCTCTGGTTCTTTTTCTTCCTTCTCATAAAATCCCATTTCTTTCCCTGCATCCTACCTCATTTCTCTATGTGCCATGATCTCTCTCTCTCTCTCTCTCTCTCCTCTCTCTCTCTCTCTCTCTCTCTCTCTCTCTCTCTCTCTCTCCCTCCCCTTAGCTAGAAAGAAACTCTCATTCCCTCCCGCTTCCTTAACCTTCGTCATATTTCTATGAGCTATGCTCTCTCTCTCTCTCTCTCTCTCTCTCTCCTCTCTCTCTCTCTCTCTCTCTCTCTCTCTCTCATACCACACACACACACACACACACACACACACACATACATACGTACACACACACACACACACACACACACACACACACATACACACACACACACACACACACACACACACACACACACACACACACACACACACACACACACAACTCTGCACTAAAACCAGACATACCCAGCCGTCCGGGAATCATTGGTAGGGAAGAGAGAGAGAGAGAGAGAGAGAGAGAGAGAGAGAGAGAGAGAGAGAGAGAGAGAGAGAGGGGGGGGGGACCGGGGAGAGGGGTGGGGGTGGGGGGTGGGGGGTGGGGGGAGGCGGCCAAAGAGAATCTGCAGCAGTTCAGGGATAATTGCAGAACGCCACGCAGCCCACCCCCTTCCCGCGCCGGTGGAGTACACAGCTCTGAGGAGGGGGCCGTGTTCCTTCGCTACGGCTGTATGGGAGCCTACTCGCGTCATAAGCCGATAACAGCTGTTGTCGGAAGGAAAGCCGCTAGTATCGTGTCGTAGAATAAGTGCCAAGCTCTTATCTCTCAAGTTCATGGCTTTCCTCAAGAGAACAGCTGTTTTCCTTTTGCTTTTCTTTCCTTTTTCTCTTCTTTTTTCTTTTTTCATTCTTTCCTTTTCTTTCTTTTTTGATAAATATTAGGAGTAAGGGGTTTTTTTTTTTTTTTTTCTGTTTTCGCCAGGAAACGAGTATCATTCCTTAATTAAAGAAAACAACGAACATAGGAAAACAAGTTTTGATCATCCAAGGAATGCACGACTATTTTCTGTGCTTGTCATGACAGACAGTGATCGTGACTGTTAACTTCTAAACGACATTTTCCACGCAGTAACACCTGTTTTTCTCGCGGGGGGGGGGGGGGGGGGGGGGGGGGGGGAACAAAAAGGTTAAAGTTACTTTTCCAAGGAAAGTAGGGAAAACGATTGTGGTGATGCTCATGACAAACAGGGCAAACATTTATGATCCCTTGAAAAATAGTTGTCATCCTATGATATTAACTGAGTTTCCTGGGTTTTGTTGTTTTTATCTTGAGTGAAGCGTTTGTTATCACTTTTTGACGCTAATATGATCCGTATAAATCTGAAGGGCCACAGAACCTGCAGCTCTGACAATGGCTGCCGCCACGGGACGGCTGAAGATGAAGAGGCAAGTCTCCACCCATCGTAAGATCTTTCACGGTATTTGGCCTTGGCCAGTCGAATAGCTACGCACAAGTGCGCGCACACGCACATACGCAGGCGCGCACGCACACAACACACACACACGCAGGCACGCACGCAGCAGCACGCACAGCGCAGCACGCACGCACGCACGCACGCACCAACGCACGCGCACGCCACGCACGACACACACACACACCAACCACGACACGCACGCACGGCACGCACGCACACGCACGCACGCACGCAACGCCACCACACACACACACAACACACACACACACACACACACACACGCATGCACACACGCACACGCACGCACGCAGGTACGCATGTACGCACCACACACACACACACACACACACACACACACACACACACACACACACACACACACACACACACACACACACACGCGCGCGCGCGCGCGCGCGCGCGCATGCACACACGCACACGCACACGCACACACACACACACACACACACATACACACACACACACACACACACACACACACACACACACACACACACACACACATTGTACAGTATACTTTAGGAGGACACGTTACAAATTGTCTCATTTTGCATACTACCTGTAGCAGGCAGGAAAATTAAGCTTATTATGTGTAACTCACCCACTTTCGCTTTATGTAGGAAAGAGGCGCCAAAGTCTTAAAGATCTGCTTTTCTTTCCTGGGAAAAAAAACTTAGATAAAGGAAGTGCCACCCCCAGAACTGTAAAGAATATAACTACACTTTACATCACTTTGTTTTCACATTCAAACCCTCTCAAAAAAAAAGACCTAAAGACAACACACGTTTAACGAAAATTTCAGACTGATGTT
>CM031623.1:17912338-17914838 GCA_018398815.1 Conus ventricosus
CTCGTGACGCAGGCAGCCCAGAAAAAGAAGGAAAAGTAAACCTGCCAATCGCTTACTCTTCCGCCTTGCTGTTCATCGTTAAAGCGAGCGATCAGACTCGTATGGTACATCCGAGCGCTGGTAAACAAGTGCATTTTCTAGTCGAACGTCTGTCTACACTTGGTAAGACGGTACTCCTATCTCCTGTTTCCGATCAGAGCAATGATTATAGTTAATGATGAGTGAACTACGTAGTGATGATTTCTTGTCGACTGTAGTTGAGGTAATTGGTGTGGGGGCAAACCGGAGATTGGGCTTTTTTTTAGCCAACAACATGATCAGGAAGACGAGGAGGAGGGAGAGGGGAGAAGATGGGGGGGGGGGGGGGGGGGGGGGGGGAGGGAAAGAGTTCAAACGTTGATTCCAGTTCTGGTCAACAACAGGATATTTGAAGGATGTGACTTGAAGGGGAAAACCTTTGCCCATGCGTGATAGAATGTACAGAGACAGATCGTTTCGTCCAGGAGAGGAGCTCCCATTTTAGACATCGGAGTAGAGGAAAGGGGCGGATTGGGAGAGGGGAGGGGGAGGGGGCGCGAAAAGTTTGAGAGGAGGTACTTTTGCGTCTATAAATACATTTAGGAAGATTCATTTCCCGATTAAGAAAAAAGCAATAATTTAATATTGATTTTTTTCCCCCACCTCAAACTTTTATTGGCCTCTTGTGGCCTTTGCTGTTGCGCGACATCATAACAATGGGCTTACCCAGAGTGTTTGAAGATATACAGCTTTACACTGTTGTAACACACACACACACACACACACACACACACACACACGAGAAAAGTAAGAAATACGTAGACTTTGAAAGGAAATGTTGAAAGAGGCAAGACACAGTCAGCACTAAATACTGAACGAGTAGCGAAGCTTTCGCCCCCATGGTGACATGGCATCATGGGAGCAAGGGGGTGTTACTCTCCTTGTTTGTTATGCAGGTAGATTTTGTTCATTCTGGAGGTCCCAAACTGAAACAGTGAACTGTTTAATCACATGATGCAGTGAACTGTTTCATCACATGACGCAGTGAACTGTTTCATCACATGATGCAGTGAACTGTTTCATCACATGATGCAGTGAACTGTTTCATCACATGATGCAGTGAACTGTTTAATCACATGATTCAGTGAACTGTTTCATCACATGATGCAGTGAACTGTTTCATCACATGATGCAGTGAACTGTTTCATCACATGATGCAGTGAACTGTTTAATCACATGATGCAGTGAACTGTTTAAAATCACATGATGCAGTGTGAACTGTTTAATCACATGATGCAGTGAACTGTTTAATCACATGATTCAGTGAACTGTTTAATCACATGATGCAGTGGACTGTTTCATCACATGATGCAGTAAACTGTTTCATCACATGATGCAGTGAACTGTTTAATCACATGATTCAGTGAACTGTTTCATCACATGATGCAGTGGACTGTTTCATCACATGATGCAGTGAACTGTTTCATCACATGACGCAGTGAACTGTTTAATCACATGATGCAGTGAACTGTTTCATCACATGATGCAGTGTGAACTGTTTAATCACATGACGCAGTGAACTGTTCAATCACATGATGCAGTTAACTGTTCAATCACATGATGCAGTGAACTGTTCAATCGCATGATGCAGTTAACTGTTCAATCACAAGACGCAGTGAACTGTTCAATCACATGATGCAGTTAACTGTTCAATCACATGATGCAGTAAACTGTTCAATCACATGATGCAGTTAACTGTTTTATCACATGACGCAGTGAACTGTTTCATCACATGATGCAGTGAACTGTTTCATCACATGATGCAGTGAACTGTTCAATCACATGACGCAGTGAACTGTTTAATCACATGATGCAGTGAACTGTCTAATCACATGATTCAGTGAACTGTGTAATCGCATGATGCGGTCTGGGACAGCAAAATGGAGTAAAGGGCTCCGATTTTCCTCAGACCCTGTGTGGCAATATCTGCTTGACAGTTACACGCTGGACTCGCATCACACACGGGAATGTGACAAAGTACTCAGGTGTCCTGAACACAGGAGTGTGACGGGACCGCAACCAATATGTTGTGTGTCACAGTCGGACCTCAAGTCGGGAGTGTTTGTGCGCGCACCTGTTTGTCTAAAGTGTATCCCCTTCACCAACCCCCCCCCCCCCTCTCCCTTCCACCACTCGCTCCCTTACTTATACACCCCATCCCGTCTTTGCTTTCTAATTTGTTTTTCGCTTATTTAACATGAGGTGCACAGCATGGGTGATTCAATGCTAAACTGTCGGCTGCTACCTGTTCCATCTTTGACGGCTTTTCTCCCTGCTTCTCTCTCTCTCTCTCTCTCTCTCTCTCTCTCTCTCTCTGTAAGCGCATTTGTCTATTTCTCTGTCTGCCTGACCCCCTTTCCACTCTGCCTCTCCTCTCTCTCACTCTATTTCGATTTCGCGACTCTGTGTGTGTGTGTGTGCG
>CM031623.1:17919838-17922227 GCA_018398815.1 Conus ventricosus
ACAAAGAGATTCTTGGTAACAACACTTGCACAGACACCAATGCTAGCACAACCTCAAAATTTCAGCATCCCTTTTAAAAGAACAGCTCCACGTTCCATTCTCCTTGTCTTGTTAAAAGATGCACCCCGGATGACATAATCGAGATTCTGTTGCTGTCTTGATTTTTAGTTAAAAGCACCCCCAACTAATTCAACCAACTCGCCCTGCCGATTCACGAGGAAATCACTGTTGTGAACACGCCCAAGTCTCCATGTTGGTAGTCGTTGCCATAAGCATTCCAGCTGACACTGTCTTCTTCCCCTGCTTCTAGTTGAGACGGACACTCCTGCACGTTGGTCTCTTTGGAAACCAAGGCACGTCAGCTTGCCACGTGACCAGCTTCGTTTGAGCTGCCTCTTACTAAGAAAGACACTCTTGCTCGCCCCTTCTAAGTCCTCATTTTGCTCTGTGGCTGGCTGGCAAGATGTCCCAGCCTACGTTGGGAACTTCCTCCCCCTCTTGTCAAGGGAAACAATCGTGTCAGCGCTTCCAAGTCCCCACCTCGCTCTGTTCTTCTCCGTGCACGGAGCTAACAAAGATGTCCCAGCTAACACGACTAATGTCCTCTGCCCTTTGTTGGTAAAGACATTCCCATTACTTCCAAACCTTCCACCTTAGTCTTCTGTTTACAAAGGGCACCCTGACTATCACGACCTATTTTGCTCTGCCTCCTATAAGGAAAAAGCTCTTGTTAGCGCTTTTATATCCGTGCCTTGGTCTGTTGTTACCAAAGACATCCCAGCTAACACCTGTAATTCCCCTGCCTCTGGCTGTGGTAAAATATTCGTGTTGCCGCTTCCTAGTTCCCATCTCTGTCTCTGGTTCAGTCAGGTGCTCTAGGTAACACTTGCAAGTTCCAGCCTCTGTCTGTTACCTTTGTTAAGCACTGAATTCAGTGCACATTGTCACTGGCCTGCCGAAGAGTTGTAAATCTACTGGTCTCCGAGAGGTGTTGATGTCACGTGACGTTTGACCTCTATAAAGTATTCGTGTTTGTGAAGTATTAGTCAGCCTGTTTGAAATTTGATTTCTGCGAAGTATTGATCACTGAGAAGTATTGATCTCTGAGGAGCATCGATCTCCGTGAAGCATCGATTTCTCTTAGGTATTGAACTCTGTGCAGTATTGATGCCTGTGATCAGCCGCGCGGGCAATGCTTGCATGAGGAGGATGAAAGAGATGCCAGGTCTGCCATACTGATGATACATCAGTAACAAACCGCGCACCTGCCGTGTGCATATCCTTGTCTGCGCTATCATTCTATCTTTGAAAGAAAAATAATATTTAAAACTAAACCCGTACAGTAGATTGTCTGTGCTATTATTCTCTCTTTGAAAGAAAAATAATCTTAAAAACTAAACCCATACAGTAGATTGTCTGCGCTATCATTCTATCTTTGAAAGAAAAATAACAATAAAAAAAAACTAAACCAATACAGTAGATTGTCTGCGCTATCATTCTATCTTTGAAAGAAAAATGATATTAAAAACTAAACCCATACAGTAGATTGTCTGCCCTATCATTCTATCTTTGAAAGAAAAATAATATCAAAAACTAAACACATACAATAGATTGTCTGTGCTATCATTCTATCTTTGAAAGAAAAATGATATTAAAAACTACAAAAAAAGCTATCATTCTATCTTTGAAAGAAAAATGATATTAAAAACTAAACCCATACAGTAGATTGTCTGCGCTCTATCATTCTATCTTTGAAAGAAAAATAATATCAAAAACTAAACAAATACAATAGATTGTCTGCGCTATCATTCTATCCTTGAAAGAAAAATATTAAAAACTAAACCTATGCAGTAGATTGTCTGCGCTATCACTCTATCTTTGAAAGAAAAATAATAATATCAAAAACTAAACCCATACAATAGATTGTCTGCGCTATTACTCTATCTTTGAAAGAAAAATGATATTAAAAACTAAACCCATACAATAGACTGTCTGCGCTGTCGATTCTATCTTTGGAAAAAAAATGATATTAAAACTAAACCCATACAATAGATTATCTGCACTATCATTCTATCTTTGAAAGAAAAGAAAAACTATACCCATACAATAGATTGTGTGCGCTATCATTCTATCTTTGAAAAAAAGAAAAAGAAAGTCAGTTGTAAGATTTACACAATGGAAGCATTAATCCAGAAGCCTATCACTCTTTTTTTTTTTTTTTTCGTTTGTTTTTTTCTGTTTCATCCTACTATGATGTCTTTACTCTGTTCCGCAGCTTCCCCTCTCTCTCTATTCCACAACACATCAGGTATTGTCACACTACGTGCGTGTCAGCCAACAGGCGTGGAAGCAGCTCAGCAGCGTGGACAGACCATGAAGATGAAGAGGC
>CM031623.1:17922327-17932327 GCA_018398815.1 Conus ventricosus
CTCTCTCTCTCTCCTCCTCATATATAATAAAAAACCCCCCACAACAAAACTGAAGAAGAGAGAAAAGAGAAGAGAAGAGAGAGAGCGAGAGAGAGAGAGAGAGAGAGGTGTGTGTGTGTGGTGTGTGTGTGTGTGCTAACACATTTCAGAAAGTGATCCAATGACCAACCGCACTGCTGAATGCACGGTCAGTGTCTTTCATTGTGCATTGTCCCATAGTTCCTGGTGGTCAGTGTCCTCATTGGGCATTGTCCCATGGTGGACAGCGTCCCTCATTGGGCATTGTCCCATGGTGGACAGCGTCCCTCATTGGGCATTGTCCCATGGTGGTCAGTGTCCCTCACTGGGCATTGTCCCATGGTGGACAGTGTCCCTCATAGTGTATTGTCCCATGGTGTCTGGTGGTCAGTGTCCCTCATTGTGCATTGTCCCATAGTGTCTGGTGGTGAGTGTCCCTCATTGTCCTTTGTCCCATCGTGTCTGGTGGTCAGTGTCCCTCATTGTCCTTTGTCCCATGGTGGTCAGTGTCCCTCATTGTGCATTGTCCCATGGTGTCTGGTGGTCAGTGTCCCTCATTGTGCATTGTCCCATGGTGTCTGGTGGTCAGTGTCCCTCATTGTGCATTGTCCCATGGTGTCTGGTGGTCAGTGTCCCTCATTATCCTTTGTCCCATGGTGTCTGGTGGTCAGTAACCCTCATTGTCCTTTGTCCCATGGTGTCTGGTGGTCAGTGTCCCTCATTGTCCTTTGTCCCATGGTGTCTGGTGGTCAGTGTCCCTCGTTGTGCATTGTCCCATGGTGTCTGGTGGTCAGTGTCCCTCATTGTCCTTTGTCCCATGGTGTCTGGTGGTCAGTGTCCCTCATTATCCTTTGTCCCATGGTGTCTGGTGGTCAGTGACCCTCATTGTCCTTTGTCCCATGGTGTCTGGTGGTCAGTGTCCCTCATTGTGCTTTGTCCCATGGTGTCTGGTGGTCAGTGTCCCTTATTGTGCATTGTCCCATGTGTCTGGTGGTCAGTGTCCCTTATTGGCCTTTGTCCCATGGTGGTCAGTGACCCATCATTGTACTTTGTCCATGGTTTCTGGTGGTCAGTGTCCCTCATTGTCCTTTGTCCCATGTGTCTGGTGGTCAGTGTCCCTCATTGTCCTTTGTCCCATGGTGTCTGTGGTCAGTGTCCCTCATTGTCCTTTGTCCCATGGTGTCTGGTGGTCAGTGACCCTCGTTGTCCTTTGTCCCATGGTGTCTGGTGGTCAGTGACCCTCACTGGGCATTTGTCCCATGGTGTCTGGTGGTCAGTGACCCTCGTTGTCCTTTGTTCCCATGGTGTCTGGTGGTCAGTGTCCCTCATTGTGCATTATCCCATGGTGTCTGGTGGTCAGTGTCCCTCGTTGTCTTTTGTCCCATGGTGGACAGTGTCCCTCACTGGGCAGTGTCCCATGGTGTCTGGTGGTCAGTGTCCCTCATTGTCCTTTGTCCCATGGTGTCTGGTGGTCAGTGTCCCTCATTGTCCTTTGTCCCATGGTATCTGGTGGTCAGTGTCCCTCATTGTGCATTATCCCATGGTGTCTGGTGGTCAGTGTCCCTCGTTGTCCTTTGTCCCATGGTGTCTGGTGGTCAGTGTCCCTCATTGTGCATTGTCCCATGGTGTCTGGTGGTCAGTGTCCCTCATTGTCCTTTGTCCCATGGTGTCTGGTGGTCAGTGTCCCTCATTGTCCTTTGTCCCATGGTGGTCAGTTTCCCTCATTGTGCATTGTCTCATGGTGTCTGGTGGTCAGTGTCCCTCATTGTGCATTGTCCCATGGTGTCTGGTGGTCAGTGTCCCTCATTGTGCATTGTCCCATTGTGTCTGGTGGTCAGTGTCCCTCATTGGCCTTTGTCCCATGGTGTCTGGTGTTCAGTGTCCCTCATTGTGCATTGTCCCATGGTTTCTGGTGGTCATGTCCCTCTTTGTGCTTGGTCCCATGGTGTCTGGTGGTCAGTGTCCCTCATTGTCCTTTGTCCCATGGTGTCTGGTGTCAGTGTCCCTCATTGTGCATTGTCCCATGGTTTCTGGTGGTCAGTGTCCCTCATTGTCCTTTGTCCCATGGTGTCTGGTGGTCAGGATGAAGTAGGCTGTGTAGGAGAGGGTCCATGCACGGCGCTTTAACTCAGAATGCCTGACTGTCAGAGAGGAGCAGGTTTTGAACAATGTACAGCTATGTCCATCACAGCGCGATCAGGTCATGCACATCTTTTGTATCACACCCCTATGTGCACCCACTGCATAGACGCTCCGTTCCCGCCCAGTGCATCACAGTTTCCTCCACTTCCAGAGCATCACAGTTCCATCTCTGCCTAGTGCATCACGTCTCCATCTACATCCAGTCAATTAAGAATCCATCTACATCCAATGCATCACGTCTCCATCTACATCCAATGCATCACGTCTCCATCTACATCCAATGCATCACGTCTCCATCTACATCCAATGCATCACGTCTCCATCTACATCCAATGCATCACGTCTCCATCTACATCCAATGTATCATCTCTCCACTACATCCAGTGCATTAAAAATCCATCTACATCCAATGCATCACCTCTCCATCTACAACCAGTGCATTAAAAATCCACCTACATCCAGTGCACTAAAATCCATCTACATCCAATGCATCACAAATCCATCTACATCCAGTGCATCATAAATCTATCTACATCCAGTGCATTACCTCATCATCTACATCCAATGCATCACCTCTCCATCTACATCCAATGCATCACAAATCCATCTACATCCAGTGCATCATAAATCTATCTACATCCAGTGCATTACCTCTTCATCTACATCCAGTGCATTACCTCTCCATCTACATCCAGTGCATTACCTTTTCATCTACATCCAGTGCATTACCTCTCTATCTACATCCAATGAATTATCTCTTCATCTACATCCAGTGCATTACCTCTTCATCTACATCCAGTGCATTACCTCTTCATCTACATCCAGTGCATTACCTCTCCATCTACATCCAGTGCATTACCTCTTCATCTACATCCAGTGCATTACCTCTCTATCTACATCCAATGAATTACCTCTTCATCTACATCCAGTGCATTACCTCTCTATCTACATCCAATGAATTACCTCTTCATCTACATCCAGTGCATTTCCTCTCCATCTACATCCAATGAATTACCTCTTCATGTACATCCAATGCATTACCTCCCCATGTACATCCAATGAATTACCTCTTCATGTACATCGAATGCATTACCTCTCCATGTACATCCAGTGCATTTCCTCTCCATCTACATCCAATGAATTACCTCTTCATGTACATCCAATGCATTACCTCTTCATCTACATCCAGTGCATTACCTCTCTATCTACATCCAATGCATCACTTCATCTACATCCAGTGCATTACCTCTTCATGTACATCCAGTGCATTACCTCTCCATCTACATCCAGTGCATTACCTCTCCATCTACATCCAGTGCATTACCTCTCCATGTACATCCAATGCATTACCTCTTCATCTACATCCAGTGCATTTCCTCCTCCTCCCCCTTCTTTATTACCACACCTGTGGCCCATGCTTTAAACTAGGTGCTGATCAGGAGATATGCGGTGGATTCTGCAACCATCCACCCCACCCCCACCCCTCTTCCAGCTCAGTGCTGAGGGAAAAAAAAAACATCCGAAAGCTTTTTGGTCTAGTTTTTGTTTTTTTTAACAGGAGAAGAGAAAAAGATTGAAAATCAACGTACTAGAAACATGTCATCTGAAAATATTGTAGACAATCTGCAGATTATGTAGTGTCCCCTCCTGCCTCTCCCCTCTCCCTCCCCATATTTTCTTTGTGAAATCTTCTACGGAAAATCTGATGCACCCTCCTTCCCCCATCCCTGCCTATCTCCTTCCCCCTCCTTCCCCCCTCCCCGCCCATCTCCTTCCCCCTCCTTCCCCCCTCTCCGCCCATCTCCTTCACCCCCCTTCCCCCCTCCCCATCCATCTCCTTCACCCTCCTTCCCCCGTCCCCGCCCATCTCCTTCATCACCCTCCTTCCCCCCTCCCCCGCCATCTCCTTCCCCCTCCTTCCCCCCTCTCCGCCCATCTCCTTCACACCCCCTCTCCCCCTCCCCATCCATCTCCTTCACCCTCCTTCCCCCCTCCCCGCCCATCTCCTTCATCACCCTCCTTCCCCCCTCCCCGCCCATCTCCTTCACCCTCCTTCCCCCCTCCCCGCCCATCTCCTTCACCCTCCTTCCCCCCCCCCCTCCCCGCCCATCTCCTTCACCCTCCTCCCCCCCCCCCTCCCCGCCCATCTCCTTCCCCCCCCTCCCCGCCCATCTCCTTCACCCTCCTCCCCCCCCCCCCCCGCCCATCTCCTTCCCCCCCTCCCCGCCCATCTCCTTCACCCTCCTCCCCCCCCCCCCGCCCATCTCCTTCCCCCTCCTTCCCCCCCTCCCCGCCCATCTCCTTCACCCCTCCTCCCCCCCTCCCCGCCCATCTCCTTCCCCCTCCCCCCCCCCTCCCCGCCCATCTCCTTCACCCTCCTCCCCCCCCTCCCCGCCCATCTCCTTCCCCCCCCCCCCCCTCCCCGCCCATCTCCTTCCCCCCCTCCCCCCGCCCTCTCCTTCACCCTCCTTCCCCCCCCCCCTCCCCGCCCATCTCCTTCACCCTCCTTCCCCCCCCCCCCCCGCCCATCTCCTTCCCCCTCCTCCCCCCTCCCCGCCCATCTCCTTCCCCTCCCCCCCCTCCCCGCCCCTCTCCTTCCCCTCCTCCCCCCCTCCCCGCCCATCTCCTTCACCCCCTCCCCCCCCCCCTCCCCGCCCATCTCCTTCCCCTCCTCCCCCCTCCCCGCCCATCTCCTTCCCCCTCCTCCCCCCTCCCCGCCCATCTCCTTCCCCCTCCTTTCCCCCCCCTCCCCGCCCATCTCCTTCCCCCTCCTCCCCCCCTCCCCGCCCATCTCCTTCCACCCTCCTCCCCCCCCCCCCCCGCCCATCTCCTTCCCCCTCCTCCCCCCCTCCCCGCCCATCTCCTTCCCCCTCCCCCCCCTCCCCGCCCATCTCCCTTCCCCCTCCCCCCCCCCTCCCCGTCCCATCTCCTTCCACCCTTCCTCCCCCCCCCCCCCGCCCATCTCCTTCCCCCTCCCCCCCCCCTCCCCAGCCCATCTCCTTCCCCTCCCCCCCCCCCCCTCCCCGCCCATCTCCTTCCCCCCCTCCCCCTCCCCGCCCATCTCCTTCCCCCTCCTCCCCCCCCTCCCCGTCCATCTCCTTCCCCCTCCTCCCCCCCCCCCCTCCCCGTCCATCTCCTTCCCCTCCTCCTCCCCCCCCCCCTCCCCGTCCATCTCCTTCCCCCTCCTCCCCCCCCCCTCCCCGTCCATGTCCTTCTGGCTAAAGTTATCCGCGTTCTTGCTTTACCCCTCTCCTCCCAAGTAAAAAAAAAAAATGATGATGGCTTCCACTGGCAACAGAGGAGACTGTTCCTAACCAGTCGTTCATCGGAATACCAAATCACCACGACCCACACGAACGGACTGCAGTTGGTTCGTCTGTCGGCTGGCCGCCTGCTGATCAGGTTGTCCATAGCAACGTTTGACGTACGTCGGCAAGAGAGAAAAGAAGAGCCGGTTCAATTTGCCCGTGTGGATTCGGGACATGACAACTTGATTATCTTTGGTGGAGGGTAAGCGCCGGTTGGTCTGCGTGCTTTTCTGGTAAACTTCTTTAATCAGCGCTAGATTTCATTTCCCGTAGTTTGGCCAGTTTGTGGGTTTCCGAGTATACTGGAGAGTTTAGAAAATCTCTCTCCTCTCTCCTCTCTCATCTCTCCTTCTCTCTCTCTCTCTCTCTCTCTCTCTCTCTCTCTCTCTCTCCTGTGTGTGTGTGTGTGTGTGTGTGTGTGTGTGTGTGTGTGTGCGATGCGTGCGTGCGTGCGTGTGTGTGTGTGTGTGTACATTCTCTCTCCGCATCATGAGACGTTCCCTCTAACAGCCTTCATGGATGACACAACAGTTCTTTTAACCAAACCAGCTGAAACGTACATAGTACTGAAGCACATGGACGAGTAAGTCGCCTTATCCAAGATGGGCTTGAAACTAAAGAAATAACGAAGCTTCTCACTGCAGACAGAAAACGAAAACTGATACAGTCACGGCCACAGCAGTAAAGCAGGCCATTCCAGCAGTGACATCAGAACAGGTCCAGAGCCTTGGACTTTCAGTTTCAGTTTCATGAAGGAAGTGTCACTGCGAGCAGTCTGTTCCATATATTATGGCTACACCATATCTACTAAGCTTCGAGGCCACGCTGCGCACGATTTATTAAAGCTGGTGGATAAATAAACGATTAAGATGAGAGAATTTGAGAAGAAGGTCCCGTGGCCACGATTTTGCAGATATCAGGCATGAGCATTAACCCGACGCGCTGGTCTGACCTTGGGTTGCAACGTATGATGACTCCTTGAAAGATACAACATGGGAAAAAAACGAAACTGGGCAAACGGTAGAAGAAAGGAAGGAAAAAGGGTCAAACTGACCAGAATGACGTGGTTGCTGGTTCTTTGGGTGAGATTTTTTTATCCCGACGTTTCGGGCCCTAGGCCCTTGTTCATGGGGAGAAAAATACAGATCAGAATGAAGAAGAGAAGAGAGCAAAATTATGACAGAGGTAAAACTCAAAACAGTGAGAAGTAATCAAAAGAAACCAAGAGGAAAAGGCAAAGAAGAAGAAAAAAGGTGAGCATTATCTACAAGGAGAAAGGGATGGTTGAACAGTTACTTGAAAAAAGGGGGAAGGGGGAAGGGGGTTGGTGGTGGTGGTAAAAGTGAGGGGGAAAGGAGGGTTGTGGTTTACCTAAAGATGAAAAGGTGTAACAGTGTGGTGTGTGTGTGTGTGTGTGTGTGTGTGTGTGTGTGTGTGTGTGTGTGTGTGAGTGCGCGCGCGCGCGTGTGGTGTGTGTGTGTGTGGTGGTGTGGGGGGGGGGGGGGGGGGGGGGGGGGGGAAGCAAGACTATACAGCACGATCGAGGACTTTGGAGGCATGACTGTTAGATCGGCCCAGCCTGAGCTTAAAGTTGATAGGAAATACACATTTCGAGAGTCAGAGCACATAGCAGAGCACAGCCGTCAGATCATGGAAGTAACAGGACACCACACACAGACCAACGGACAGGGACTGGAATCAACTTCTATGATGCAGTGGTCAAAGGCAAAAACGAAATCAGAGACGTCTGGCGTTACAGAAAACGAAGAAAGAAGACGATGCCAAAAAAATCCGGAAAGTAGTCCAGCATGGATAACAGGCTCGATGGATGACGTGGGTAAGCACACTCGCAAAAAAGTCTCAGCTTATTCGAAATATGCCAGATGGCCCCTCTTAGGTTCATCCTTTGTGGAATATGTCTTGAGGGTACGTAAAACAGCACTAACAAATGAACCTACCTACCCATGGAGGCAGCACCAAGCACTGACAGAGATCGCACCTGTGGTTAGCTCTGCCAGAGGAAAACTGCACCATCAAAAACCTCCAGCAACAATCTCTTACACGACGGTGAAATCATGGTCTGAAACAGCCGTGTCATTCGGAGCAAGGAAGCAAAACAATTGTCTGAGTAAAGTGGGTGACTAAGAATATACATCAGAGCGTCCAGAATGGAGGAATATAGTATCACAGCGTCCAGAATGGAGGAATATAGTATCACAGCGTCCAGAATGGAGGAATATAGTATCACAGCGTCCAGAATGGAGGAATATAGTATCACAGCGTCCAGAATGGAGGAATATAGTATCACAGCGTCCAGAATGGAGGAATATAGAATCACAACGTCCAGAATGGAGGAATATAGTATCACAGCGTCCAGAATGGAGGAATATAGAATCACAGCGTCCAGAATGGAGGAATATAGTATCACAGCGTCCAGAATGGAGGAATATAGTATCACAGCGTCTAGAATGGAGGAATATAGAATCACAGCGTCCAGAAAGGAGGAATAGAGAATCACAGCGTCCAGAATGGAGGAATAGAGAATCAAAGCGTCCAGAAAGGAGGATTATAGTATCACAGCGTCCAGAATGGAGGAATAGAGTATCACAGCGTCCAGGATGGAGGAATATAGAATCACAGCGTCCAGGATGGAGGAATATAGAATCACAGCGTCCAGAATGGGGAAAAAGGACAAAGAAAAGAAGAAAACACCCAAAAAATCAACAGCAAGAGTAGGGTATTAAACTGAAATAAAGTAGTTCCGTTGGTAAGTGAAATATTGTAATATACGAAGACTTCTTTTTTAATACTAAGAGCTCTCCAACAATAGTTAACTGGGAAAATATCATCTTACCTGTACATCCACATTTAAAGCTCATGTGATCATAAACAATCGCATAGCTTGCATCACCGAGAGAGAGAGAGAGAAGAGAGAGAGAGAGAGAGAGAGAGAGAGAGAGAGAGAGAGAGAGAGAGGAGAGAGAGCGAGAGAGAGGAGAGAGAGAGAGCGAGAGAGGGGAGAGAGAGAGAGGAGAGAGAGGAGAGAGAGAGGAGAGAGAGAGAAGAGAGAGAGAGGAGAGAGAGAGAGAGAGGAGAGAGAGGAGAGAGAGAGAGAGAGAGAGAGAGAGGAGCGAGAGAGAGAGGAGAGCGGAGAGAGGAGAGAGAGCGAGAGAGAGAGAGAGCGAGGAGAGAGAGAGAGAGAGAGAGAGCAGAGGAGAGGAGAGGAGAGAGAGGCGAGAGAGAGAGAGAGAGGAGGAGGAGAGAGCGAGAGAGAGAGAGAAGAGAGGAGAGAGAGAGAGAGGGGAGAGAGAGGAAGGAGAGCGAGGAGAGAGAGAGCGAGAGAGAGAGAGAGGAGAGCGAGAGAGAGAGAGAGAGAGAGAGAGAGAGGAGAGAGAGAGAGAGGAGAGAGGAGAGAGCGAGAGAGAGCTTCACGAGAGATGCGTTATCAATAGCTGTTTGATTATCCATTGCATAATCAATAGATCATTACGGCACACACTTCATCTTCACGTTAGAATTGTCGTTCATCGCATAACTTTTCTCTTTATCTTGATTTCATTCTATCATTCATCTTACCTCCACCTTCTACTTCCTTCTCTCTCTTAATAATTATTTATTTAATCACACCTCATTCCACACCCGCACATCCCCACATATTACACGCACCACCACCACCCCACACACAAGCATATAAATCGCACATCTCACACAAACGACGCATACATCAACAACCACAAAAACACGCCAAAACCCGCAGAAAGAAAGAGAGAGAGAGAGAGAGAGAGAGAGAGAGAGAGAGAGAGAGAGAGACGAGAGAGAGAGAGAGACGCATATCGCTTTCAGGGAAAAAGGTAAAATGGGCTTGATTTGCGAGCAATGTCAAAAACGCATACACATGAACCCCCCTTCGAAAATGCCTGCGTGTAACACACACACACACACACACACACACACACACACACACACACACACACACACAGAAATGCCAACTAGAAACACACACACACACACACACACACACACACACACACACACACACACACACACACACACACGTGCGGGCGCACGCACACACACACACACACACACACACACACACACACACACACACACACACACACACACACAGAAATGCAAACCACACACACACACACACACACACACACACTGACCTTTCTCCGTGTCACGATCTATACGTCGACCGCTATCAGAAGTCCTGCCCGCTGTCTCAGCCTCTGTCCACGTGGGTCCCAGCACACCAGTGACCACCACCACCACCACCCCACCACCACACCAGCGCCCCCCCTCTTCTTACACACTCCTGCTGGACACACACACCCCCACCACCACCACCACTCCCTACTGCTGCTACCCATGGCCTTCGACTCAGCCCGAAAGACCCTCTACTCGACCGGTGGTTTGATGACAAAGAAAATGAACTCCCTCTACACGTGTTGAGTCACGAACTTGAAGGCACGTTCAACTTCGTTCATCGATATCTAGATCAAGACGTTCCACGAAGACACACGCGT
>CM031623.1:17937327-17944827 GCA_018398815.1 Conus ventricosus
GTCTGTCTCTGACGAATCCAGTGTCTGTCTGTCTCTGACGAATCTAGTGTCTGTTCCTGAAGAATCCATTGTTTGTCTCTGCCGAATCCAGTGTCTGCCTGTCTATGCCGAATCCAGTGTCTGCCTGTCTCTGCTGAATCCAGTGTCTGTCTGTCTCTGACGAATCTAGTGTCTGTCTGTCTCTGACGAATCTAGTGTCTGTCTCTGACGAATCTAGTGTCTCTCTGTTCCTGAAGAATCCATTGTTTGTCTCTGCTGAATCCAGTGTCTGTCTGTCTATGCCGAATCCAGTGTCTGCCTGTCTCTGCTGAATCCAGTGTCTGCCTGTCTATGCCGAATCCAGCGTCTGTCTCTGCTGAATCCAATGTCTGTCTGTCTATGCCGGATCCAAAGTCAGTCTGTATCTGCCGATTCCAAAGTCTCTCTGTCTCTGCCGAATCTAAAGTCTGTGTGCCTGTGCCAAATCCATATGTCTGCTTGTGCCAAATCCAAAACATGTATGCCTTTGCTTAATCCAGTATCTGTATGCCTTTCCCAAATCAAATACCTGTATGCCTTTGCTTAATCCAGTATCTGTATGCTTTTGCTTAATCCAATATCTGTATGCCTTTGATTAATATTTGTACGCCTCTGCTTGATCCAATATCTGCATGCTTTTGCTTAATCCAGTACATGTATGCCTTTGTCAAATCCAAGATCTGTATGCCTTTGTCAAATCCACGATCTGTATGCCTTTGTCAAATCCAAGATCCATATGCCTTTGTCAAATCCAAGATCTGTATGCCTTTGTCAAATCCACGATCTGTATGCCTTTGTCAAATCCAAGATCCGTATGCCTTTGTCAAATCCAAGATCTGTATGCCTTTGTCAAATCCAAGATCTGTATGCCTTTGTCAAATCCAAGATCCATATGCCTTTGTCAAATCCAAGATCTGTATGCCTTTGTCAAATCCACGGTCTGTATGCCTTTGTCAAATCCAAGATCCGTATGCCTTTGTCAAATCCAAGATCTGTATGCCTTTGTCAAATCCAAGATCTGTATGCCTTTGTCAAATCCACGATCTGTATGCCTTTGTCAAATCCAAGATCCGTATGCCTTTGTCAAATCCACGATTTGTATGCCTTTGTCAAATCCACGATCTGTATGCCTTTGTCAAATCCAAGATCCGTATGCCTTTGTCAAATCCACGATCTGTATGCCTTTGTCAAATCCAAGATCCGTATGCCTTTGTCAAATCCACGATCTGTATGCCTTTGTCAAATCCACGATCTGTATGCCCTTGTCAAATCCACGATCTGTATGCCTTTGTCAAATCCACGATCTGTATGCCTTTGCCAAATCCACGATCTGCATGCCTTTGCCAAACCCCACGATCTGCATGCCTTTGCCAAATCCACGATCTGCATGCCTTTGTCAAATCCACGATCTGTATGCCTTTGTCAAATCCACGATCTGTATGCCTTTGCCAAATCCACGATCTGCATGCCTTTGCCAAATCCACGATCTGCATGCCTTTGCCAAATCCACGATCTGCATGCCTTTGCCAAACCCACGATCTGCATGCCTTTGTCAAATCCACGATCTGCATGCCTTTGCCAAACCAAGTGTCAGGTTACGCCAGATGCAGTGTGGCCCCTGTACAGACATAATTCCTTTCACCCCAACACCATCAGCAACAGGGACCAAACAGCCTCACAGAAACTGAGCAGCAAACACTCTTACCTCGGGGCTATCAGGTACGCGTAGACATAGTAGTTAAGACTGAGGATCCTTCTTTCTATCATCATAGTTAATTTGTTGCATTTCACATTCACTTTTTGGGGCCAGGGTCGAAAGGTCTTTGGGACGAAAAGTGAAAAATGATAATGGCCTTGTCTCCTGTGCTGGATTCTATCATGATGACCTGGTATTGATCGCTCCCTGTGGACTGCCACTGTGAAATGACAAACTGGATGTTGCTGTGCATAAGGGGTGGCTGGAATGAACGGCATGGGAGTAATATCATTGAGGAAGGAGAGGGGGAAGGGAGATGGGGGGGGGGGGGGGGGGGAGGCACGGAAAATAAGACAATAAAGGCGAAACGTTGTGGTTTGACGAAAAAAAAGTCACATAGATTAAGTGTACTTTTTTCTTGGTAACGTAGGTAGGTTTGTTTGTTTTTTAAAGATCAAGGTCTTCAGACATGTGCTTGTTGACAAGCGGTCGTCCAGAAGACCCAGAGTACGACTAATCAGTCCCAGCCACCCCAAAATCCAGGTCGTCTAGAAGACCAAGATGAAGACTTATCAGTCCCAGCCACCCAAAATCCAGGTCGTCCAGAAGACCCAGAGTAAGACTAATCAGTCACAGCCCCCAAAATCCAGGTCGTCCAGAAGACCAAGATGAAGACTAATCAGTCCCAGCCACCCCAAAATCCAGGCGCCTCAGCAAGAAAACTCGTTAACAGTTATCAAGAAGGGCCACAGCTCGCGATCCTAATCTCGTTTCGCACAGAATGGTTTAAGTGCGCAGGGTCTGGGTTCTCCAGACTGAAACGCAGTTCTCGTCGTTAGTTTGACAGGAGAGAGCGGGAGATAATAGCAGGGTGAAACACGGTGGCTGGTGCATGTTCAAAGCATTCACTCGCTCACTGATGAGAATAACAAAGACGGGAAGTCTGCCTCTTTGTTGGTCAGGTTGTCTTCTTTGTCTTGGAAAGGGCAGAGGAAGGATGAAAATGGAGAAGAAGGAGAAGGGGGGAGGGGGGGGGGGGGGGGGGGGGCAGGCACAGGTGTGTTCGTTCCTAGGAGGAGGAAAGAAAACATACCCGCGCTTTGGGGCTCAGCGGCAAGGCACCGCGATCAGTCAGCTGTGAGTTCCAGCCCTATTAAGTTACCGTTAAATACCATTGACTCATGGTGAAAGGGGCGCTGAAATGTCAGTTCACTTTGTCTAGGGCACGGCAAGATGGACGGCGTAGCCCATCCCTCTCCTTCTACTGTTTTTTTTAAAGTTCCCAATTAAATCAGGTACGAACATGCGGATAGGTGGACTGTTTTATGGCTCAAGGCCGTCAACTGGGTCGTAAACTTGGAAGACAAGGAAAAAGAACAAAAAGAGTTAGCAGTTCAATTATTAAAGGGAAAAGAGAGAGGAAAAGGATAAAGACAAAACAGAAAAGGCAAAAGAGCGAGCACCTGCTCTGGCATTAAGAAAGAAGAAGAAGCAAGGATCAGACAGGAAGAAAAGACACAAACCCTAAAGTTGAGAGAATTGGAACTTGAGAAAGAACAGAGAGAGAAACATCAGGAACAACAGACAGTTAAAACTGAGAGAACTTGAAGCTGAACAGCAAAAGCGAGCTCAGGAACTTGAAATCCGAAAACTTCGATTGCAGGTTAGGTTGGAGCAACCTACCGTTTCAGTTCCGCAAGGTTTTGACCTTTATGAATCAGCTTGGCAGTTCTGTGCCTCAAAGTTTTCAGTCAAAATCGACTCATATCCCGAAACTCCCGATTTTTGACAAAAATAGGGACAAGACTGAAGCGTTTTTGTATCAAATTTGAAAGCCATGCATCAACATGCGGTTGGCCCAAGGACAAATGCGTTCTGTACATCGCATCTTTGTTCAAGGGCAACGCACTTACCTTGTATCATTCACTTGCCGCGAAGGAGTCTCTCCCTTGGGGCAACCTCACCTGGGAACTGTTACATCGTTTTCAGTGTACTGCCGAGGGTTTCCGAGAAACGTTTCGTTCGGCACGCCCCGGCAGGGGCGGATCTGAGGGGGTTCCAGGGGTTCCGGAACCCCCCCTAAAAAAAAAAAAAAAAAAAAAAAACAACTCTCAGCTTTATAATTTCTTTTTTGAAAAAAGAAAAATACCAAATTCATCTCTCAGAAAAAGAAAAGAAATAAATTTGAACATGTTAACACGTTAACACATCTTACTTTCTGCCCCTGCATCGTGCGGGATGCTGATTCTTTTGAAAGTATGTGGTGGAAAGACGTATCTTTCAACATCGGCAGACTTACTTCCCTTGCGCTCTCTTTGTTTACGAGCGCGAATCGCGAAGAGACAGAAGCTGGTGGACTTGTGTAGCACCCGATGGGTGTAGAAAGGCATCATGCTTTCGAGACATTCGCTGCCATGTCTCAAGTTGTGTTTGATTGCTTGGGTCAGATAACGCAGGAAGACAACTGGGACGGTGACACTGCCTGCAAAGCGCGGGGTCTGCTCCATGCAATCTCCGATAGTTGATTCCTGATTGCATTTGTTGTGACCCGACGGTGCCTCCAGTACCTCCAGCCTCTGAGTGTGAAACTCCAAAAGCGTGCACGAGACATTGCGGATGCCTATTCGACAATAACCAATATCACTGCCAGCCTCCAGGAACTGAGAACAAATGTCGATGATGTTTTCAGCGCTTCTTGGTTCCTTGAAGCCACTGAGATGGCCCAGAACTTTGACACCACCATCCAAGTCCCCCGGCTAAATGCTAGGCAGCTCCTGAGGGAAATCCATCCTGCTGATACAGCCATGGATTATTTCCGGACATCAGTTGCTGTGCCATTCTTGGACTATCTGGTCACTCAGATGAACGATCGCTTCAAGAATGCAGAGCTTGCCCAGGACGCACTTCAGCTGATTCCGGAAAACTTGGTTCGCTTACCTGGGCCCTTCCTGGCTGTTCCAGACGGTGTAAAGCACTTGGCGTTACTGTGGGACACAGACCTTCCTGACTCAGAGGGTCTGGCTGCTGAGCTTCACCGATGGAGCACCAAGTGGAGAAATTTTAACCAGCCACAAGACATTCCCTCCACCATTGAGAGCAGCTTATAGGCCTGTGATAGGGACATATACCCCAACATCCACATGATGCTGAAACTGATTTGCACTTTGCCAATTACCACAGCTGAATGTGAGAGGACCATTTCTGGGCTGAGGTCGTTGAAAACCTACACGCGCACATCAATGGGAGCAGGCCGTCTGAATGGTCTTGCGCTCATGAGGGTCCATCGTGACATACCCATTGATATTGAAGCAGCTGTGGACTCCTATGCTACAAAGTATAGGTCCTATATGCAGTTGCTGCCAAAGAATTTCCTGTAAACAGTGGAGCAACTATGGATGCCCCTCCTGTCCCTCTCAGTCAACCTATGTAAGTAAGTTTATGTATTTTCGTTGATCACAGTGCCTTTCTGCAAACAAATGTCCAGACATATTTGTGTACAGATTCATAGTAAATAGACACCAGGAGAGGCCTCCAAAGCACCTCAGAAAGTAAAAATATCTTCAGCTTCTGGGGGGCTTTGCCCCCAGATCCCCCACCGGGTCTTTGCCCCTGGACCCCACCGGGGCCTGGGCGGCCCCTGGACCCCTGCCCACTTTGGAACCCCCCCCCCTCTCTAAGTAACTGATCCGCCCCTGCGCCCGGAAAGAAATGAATCTTTTTCTGTATTGTTGATTCGGACTGCCCAGTTCTTGGATCGATGGGCTGAGTTGTCTGCCCAGTTCTTGGATCGATGGGCTGAGTTGTCTGCTACGGACAACAGTTTTCATGCTCTTCGTGATTTCGTTCTGCATCAACAAATTTTGCAAAGTGTCTCCGGCCATTTTTTTTTCAAGAACTTTCAATTGAAAGTGCGAAAAAGATGTGTCGTTTGGCCGACCAGTACAAATCTGCTCATCCGGAAAAAACATTTTGCAAAGAAACCGTCAGATTCTGTATTCGAGGCTAATGTTTCGCTTGGTTTCCAACCATCCCATGGTTTTTGAAGTAAACGGGGAACTCAAAATTTCCGTAGTGGTTCAGGTAACCAGGGTTACCAGCGTGAACAGCATTTGGCGCCGTCTTCAAAGTTCGGTCCGCCACAGAGAGGTGCATTGTTTGACGATCGGTCTCAGTTACCTCGTCGTGGTCGAGGAAATTTCGGTCGTGGCCGTGGTTCTGGCTTTGGTCAGAATTTTTCACAAAATGTCCAAAGTAATCCTCTGTGTTGGCACAGTGGTTGTCAGATCCATATTTCGTTCTGAGAGTCCTCATTTTTCTAAGCCACCTGCCGCTGCCCAGGTTTCCAAGACTCAGGTCAAAAGGAATGTCGAACATTCTATGGTTTCTCTTGTTCTCACAGATGGTCTCTTGATAGAGAAATGTTCTGTTAATGGCTTTGACGCTACACTGCTTAGGGATACTGGTTGTACTACCTCTGGTGTACGCCGTTCTTTTGTTCAGGATAATCAGTTAGCTGGTGAGTCCCTGAAGTGTCGTTCATTTAGTGGTCAGATCGAAGCCTTTCCTTTGGCTCTGGTTGATGTCTGTACCTCGTGTTTCTCTGGTCAGGTCAAGGTCTGTGTGATTGACAATTCTGTCACAGATGTTATTCTTGGTAATTAATTTTACCTGGTGTCAGTTCTTGTTCAGGTTCAGGCGATTCTTTTGTTCCCTGTGCTGTCAGTACTCGCCAACAGAATAAGCTGGAAAAGCAAAGTTCCAAACCGTTACCTGGTCCTGACTCGTCTGTGTTTCGGTTAACTCCGAACGAACTTGTGACTATGCAGAAACGTGACGACTCGCTGACACACCTGTATGACGCTGTTGTTAGTGACATTCCTTCACCCCTCACATCTCCGACTAGGATGGCGACATTGTCAAACAAGTTGTTGTTCCCAAAGACTTGCGTGATGTTGTTCTTCATACTGAGCGCGATTCTGTTCTTGCCAGTCATTGTGGATAAAAATGCTTTGCCAACAACCTCGTTGCAATGGATAGAGAGCAACAGAAATTCTGAGAATGACATTGGTTCTGTTGAATGTGATTGCGTTCTTATTCAATACCAAACCTAAAGATATTATTAAAAAAAAACTTGACAAAAGGAAACAACCAAATGGAACACCACAGTGCAAGGACTTTTGGCACAAAAAATTGAATTTTGAAATAGACGACACCAAGATCAGCTTGAAAGGAAGTTAGATTACGAGAACTTCAATTGAAATCATTCCATAATAGGCCTATATATCCTACAAAATATAGTTTTGCACAAAATGAAGGCTACAGAAACAAATGAATATGACAACTGTTCGTACGAAGTAATGGTTTATAGTCAAAAGATATCCCAGTTAGAAATGGCACCATGTTGTCATTTCTCTGTTGTCTTGCCAAGTCTTTGCACTAAGCACTCTGCAACTTTTATACATTTAAGGCGAAAAATGACAATATCGACAGATATAAGACTGGAATCACTGTATCATCGTACAACTTGGAAACGACGTCTTGATGCCATTGTTGTGCGAGTGTGTGTTTGCGTGCGTACATGCATGTTTGGAAGCGTGTGTATGTAGGCTATATGCATGCAGACGTGTGTAGTATCGATTTAATTCAAATTTAATGGTGTGTGTGTGTGTGTTTGTGTTGTGAGCGTGCACGTGTGTGTGCGCGCGCACGTGTGTGTGTGTGTGCACGCCTGCATATGTGTGAGCGCACGCACGTGCGTGCGTGCGTATGCGCGTCTGTATGTGGCT
>CM031623.1:17949827-17962327 GCA_018398815.1 Conus ventricosus
AAGTGAAAGACAAAGGCATTTCTGAATGGTTTTCTCCACCCACAAAAAAAAATTTAGATGGTACATACAGATAATCAATGACATAACATAAAAAATATAGCAGAAAAATCTCTGTTCTGTATCAATACAGCAGACAGCAAACAACGAAGATGGGTGAAGTGTCATCATTACTGTGAAGAAAATAACTTACTTCAGCGAATCTCAAATGATCACCTGAGCACAGAGAAAGATCTCCTGATCCCAGCCCAGCAGAAATCATGTTTCACCTCCTAACATTTCCACAGGACCTAACCGACACTCGCTCTTCATTATCATCATATTTTGCATCCTCCAATTGTTCTTCCTCTCTCTTTTTTCCCAGTAGGCTTACAAATATGATTAAATACACACACACAAATGTACAGGTGCATGAAAGAAAAACAGTGGAAAGGAAAAGCATGAGCAGTCAAACAGTGAATCAAAGATAAAGTTGTTCATCAAACTGTGAGTTGAAAACGATATATACAAATCCTTTCATTTATTCTAATCTACATATGGATTTCAAACCACTATCGTCACCCAAGTTTCCATTTCAGAGAACTTTCAAACCTTTCCTATACTGACTATTAATAGTGTTCTGAAAATCACCAGCACTCATGTTTCAAAAACTTTAGAGTTGATCAATCTTACATAGTGACGTCTGGTAACCATATCATCTCACCTTTCACATCAATCCATGATTAAAAATGAATGCAAGCTCCGTCACCTTCGATTGCACAGCAAAAATCACACACCTGCTAAAAGGAATTTCAACAGACCACTTTTTAATCCAATTCTCATTTACCCAACTGCCATTTCTGCGATCAAAGAAGTTGTTGCATTTTTTTTTTTCGTAGTTGTTTTATTTCATTCTTGTGCTTGGGGAATGAGCAGATCACAACATTACCACCATTTACGACTGATCCTATCCATGATGAAAGAACAACTGGTCCCACTGTCGATTTAACATTATTCGGCCCACAAATTCAGAAATGAAAGCAAAAGAAAACCTTCACACATACAAGCAAACCGCCCTGGACAATTCCAACCAGCAGACATTGTCCATACCCACATGGAAACAACACCTCAGTACCAAGCAAACCGTTCCTCCATAATTCTTTTTACTGAAATTTCTCCTGCACTCACTGATTTACAAAACACCGGTCAATATGTTTTGAAATACGTATGCACAAACATAGTAACTTGATAGACACGTGGGCTGTTGCTGTATCTCATGGATGCTGTTCCATGTGTCTTACAAAGAACGTTGTATAATGAGCAGAACCTGAAAGACTGAAATACTGTGCTACCCTGGGGACCAGCAGAATGGTAGGTGTCTTGAACAGTTAACTTGTTCCACTGAGAAAAAAAAGGCGATCAAATCTACACCATTCTCATACAGCTCAAATCTGACCGTTTTCTTCTCACAAATAACACACCTTTTTTTCATTCCAAATAGAAAATCTGCGACAGGAACCAGCAGTGCATCGCTGAACACCTCCCACTCCTCAAGCTCTTCGGACATGATATAAAAATAATTTACTTCCCACGTAATCATCCACAGCAGAAAATGACGAGGGCAACAACAAATCAATTCAGCAGAAGCTATATCATCAGAAACACACGAGAAGAATACGTTTTCTCTGGAATTATCAACCTCCACGTAGGATGGCTACAGCATTTGTCATTGTCGTTCATTCACTGAATAGTCTCCAGAGGTTCACCACCTCGCGTTCACAAAGAAGAATGTCAGATATCACGCAGCTGCAGGTTCGTCAGAAAGAGGAATTCCTGCTAACCATTCACATACATCACCACACGTCACACAACAGGTTAGTCAGGTAAAGGAATGACTGCTGGCCATATACATAACTCTTTCTCCAACGTGCCATGTATATATGCTGGTACAGAAGCTGTTTCTGTTGGCAGTGCCAACGTTTTGAGTCGAAGTCAACGGTGTAAAAAAGAAAAAAAAATATCCTGCTTTTCTTCTTCTACTACTAAATTGATAAAATCCCATTTTTTGAAAGACAAAATGGAAAAAGATTATATTTTATTAAAGATTCATGTTTCTAATGAAAAAGATTACATTTTAATAAAGATTCATGTTTCTGATGAAAAAGATTACATTTTAATAAAGATTCATGTTTCTGATGAAAAAGATTACATTTTAATAAAGATTCATGTTTCTGGCGAAAAAAATTACATTTCAATAAAGATTGATCTTTCTGATGAAAAAGATTACATTTCAATAAAGATTGATCTTTCTGATGAAAAAGATTACATTTCAATAAAGATTGATCTTTCTGATGAAAAATATTACATTTCAATAAAGATTGATCTTTCTGATGAAAAATATTACATTTCAATAAAGATTCATGTTCCTGACGGGGAAAAAAAAAGCCTAGAACAAAGAATGTGACATTTTCGTGTCAGGCAATCAGAAAAAAAAAAACTTCTTTTTTTTTTGTAATGTCACAACAGCATGTTGATATTAGCTACAAGGTATTTCATAGCATACTAGGTGCACAGTTTCTGTGTTCCCCTTTTGGCTGAAATATAACAATAGGCTATTGTATTTGTCGTAAAAGGCGTAAAATTTTCAAAAAAATGGTACATGTTGGGAAGGGAGAGAATTTGAAAGTGGTGTCTGTCAGGGGAAAGAATTAAACAACAGAAGGTTGGGTCAGAAAGAGGAGCAGAAGATAACTAAGGAAGAGAAACAGCTCCGAGCCACACACACACACACACACACCTGAAAATAGAGAAACAGCTCCGAGCCACACACACACACACACACCACCTGAAAATAGAGAAACAGCTCCGAGCCACACACACACACACACACACCACCTGAAATCAACACAGCAGAAGAGGGATGACTGCTGGCCACCACATGTCTACGTCCTCCGGCCAGAAAACTGAAAAACCAAGAGGACAGGGAAAAAAGAGCACAGAAAATGCAGATCACGTGAAAGCTGGGCACTCTGACAGCTCTAAGAAAATGAAGATCATCCGTTTCTTCCACTCCAGCATCGTGACCACCATCTTTGATCCGTGGCTCAACAAAATGTCATCGCAGAGAACAGTCAGCTGAAAAAGACACCAAGACTGGCAGCAGAGCGAGGTGCGATAGGGGATGGGGCAATAGTTCTGTTCTCAAACAGGTGTAATTTCATGGACATTTCAAAACGTTCTAAAACACACTGGGGGGGGAGGGGGGGGGGGGGGGGGGGGGGCTCATCAGCATGGAATTTCCGGTGTAGAAGTGGGTTTTTTTCTGAATACAGATGCAAAAAGTACAGATGTGGAATACATGACAGAATCATCTGGTATGTCTATGGCTAGACTGACTGCTGAGAAATGGAGAAAAATAAGGGGCTTTAAATAAGTACAATAAATAAATATTCACAACCCCATACATTTAAAGTACACCATATCTTTTTTTCTTTTTGTTGTTGTTGTTGTTCTTTTTGAAAATGGAAATATGTTAACTCTATTTTTATACTTCAGTTTTATATTATAATCATTATGAAAGCCTTCAGCACAATGACGCACATTCTGAGATTTCCAAAGTCTTTTTTTTCTCTTTTTGCACCAAAGCAAGTCCAACAGTTTCTGTTTATCTCTATGTTATTACCAACCTAAAACTTATTACTCTTACCAACCTAAAATTTATCATTACTATCCAACTCAATCACCTCATAATATGATATCTCCTTCAAAAAGGAAAACGAAAAAAAAAATATATACATATATAAGGTAAATAACTCTTAAGTAGAACAAAAAAAATCACAGCAGAAAAAATAATATTTGTATCATCAAAGAAATCCTCAAACTCAAACTTAAGTCACACTGTCATTATCTACTTGGTCCATGAGATTTTTGTCATACACAAAATATCAGTGGGTTGTTATACAACTCATGAGATTGCTTGGAACTGTCATTACGTGTTGCATAATGGACAACACTACTTATGCAAAATATGAATGCAGCTAAGAAGGATAAACATGAGATTTTAAAAAAAATACACGTTCTTGACGATGCAAAAAAGGTACACCAAAGTGGTTTGATAACTGATGTGTCACAGACATAATATATATTATACATATTATATACATCTACACACACACACACACACACACACACACACACACACACACACACACACACAAAGTACACCAAGGTGGTTTGATAAATGTGTCACAGACACACACACACACATACACACACAATCTCTCTCTACACACACACACACACACACACACACACACATACACACACAATCTCTACACACACACACACACACACACACACACACACACACACACACACACACACACACACTCAATCTCTACACCACACACACACACACACACACAAACAAACACACACACACACACACACACACACACACACACACACACACACACACACAGCTCGACCGCCAACAACAGCAAGGACTTCTACAACCTCCACCGACATGAGACACTTCTCCACAGTCTGCACAGAAGCGCTGAAGAACGCACAGATACTGGAGGAACAGGAAAGAACAGAACTGGGAGGCTGATGTGGAGGCTGCGCTACACTAGTTGTTCTCTGTGACCACGAAAATAAATCTATTGTATAAAACAAACACATAACAAAGACACAGACACACCCAACAATGCAATAAGAAAAATAATCCCTGCAAATCCTCCAAAAGAAACCGACAGTGACTCTGACAAACACACACATACATACATGCACACATACATACACAGTCCACATACGTAACACAAAATGCAAGTCCATGTGTTAACATCACTGAGTGAATTCGCAACCACCTAAAGCATGCCCAAAACACAAAACAGCTGTGATGTACACACAAAACCACCCAGGTGGGAACAATTGTCAAAACAAAAGATAAAAAGCTAACAGAGAAAGACTGTGCCCGTATGCCAGCACATCCAGAGGACAGGACAAAGCAGCAGTACTGGTGGTTGTCCACCAAAAAGACAGGGGTCGGAAGGGTGATCCGAACCCCGGAGCCTCGGACGTTCCCTCCAGGTCACACCTTATCCCCAAAAGCGCCGTGAAGGCCCAGTCTCCATGGCAACGGTTCAGCGCTCTGCCCCAAGCCCAGGTCCCTCCTGTGCTGTCCTCCACCTGCCCAGAGTTCCACCAGTCAGTCAACACCTGAACCACTGGTCAGAAAAGGGGAAAAAAAAAAATTGAAATTCCCTGACTTTGTTGCCACAATTCCACTCAGCAGTCAGCCTAAGCTGTCAAGGTCTGTCGCTTCTCTTGCAGACTATGTTGAAATTATGCTCCCCAGCTGTCAAAGTCTATCTCTTCTTTTGCAGACTATGTGGAAATAATGCTCCTAAGCTGTCAAAGTCTATCTCTTCTTTTGCAGACTATGTGGAAATAATGCTCCTAAGCTGTCAAAGGCTATCACTTCTATTGCAGACTATGTGGAAATAATGCTCCTAAGCTGTCAAAGTCTATCTCTTCTTTTGCAGACTATGTGGAAATAATGCTCCTAAGCTGTCAAAGGCTATCTCTTCTATTGCAGACTATGTGGAAATAATGCTCCCAAGCTGTCAAAGGCTATCACTTCTACTGCAGACTATAATGAAATAATGCTCCCAAGCTGTCAAAGGCTATCACTTCTACTGCAGACAATAATGAAATAATGCTCCCAAGCTGTCAAAGGCTATCTCTTCTATTGCAAACTATAATGATATAATACTCCTCAGCTGTCACAGTTTTCCTGTTCTATTGCAGAGCATTGCGAAAGCTGTCGGTTCTATTGCAGACTATGTTAAAATAATGCTCCTCAGCTGTCACAGTTTCTCTGTTCTACTGCAGAGCATTTTGAAATAATGCTCCTCAGCTGTCGAAGTCTATTTCTTCTATTGCGGACTACGTTGAAATAATGCTCCTCAGCTGTCAAAGTCTATATCTTCTATTGCAGGCTATGCTGAAATAATGCTCCTCAACTGTCAAACTTTCTCTGTTCTATTGCAAAGCATTTTGAAATAATGCTCCTCAGCTGTCAAACTTTCTCTGTTCTATTGCAAAGCATTTTGAAATAATGCTCCTCAGTTTCCAAACTTTCTCTGTTCTATTGCAAAGCATGTTGAAATAACGCTCCTCAGCTGTCAAAGTCTGTCTCCTTTAGGGAAAAGTATGTTGAAATAATTAACCTCAGCTGTTGAACTTTCTACGCTCTATTGCACTGCATGTTGAAACAACGCTCCTCCGTTGTCAAGGTGCTGAACAGCATGTTGAAATAATTCTCATAAGCTGTCCAAGTCGTAGTTAACAAAGTCTGCCTCTTCTGCTGCACAGCATGTGGAGATGCTTGTCTTCAGCTATTAAAGTCTATTATCTTTATTGCACTATGTTGAAATGATTGTCCTCAGCTGTCAGAGACAATATCTTGTCATGCTGAGTACACTAAGCTCATTCTCCTCAGCTATCAACATCTCTTCCCTTGCACAGTGACTTCCAATTATTCTTCTGACCCATCAAAGTCTATCTCTTCTATGGCACAGTGCAATAATTCTTCTCAGATGTCAAGTCTACCTTCTATTGCACAGTATGTTGCAATAATTCTCCTAAGCTATGAACATCTCTCTCTTGCACAGTGTGCTGCTTTAATTCTCCTCAGATGTGAAAGTCTTGTCTCCTCTATGGCCAAGGGAACTGCAATAATTCTTCTTAGTTCTTCTTAGATGTCGAAGTGTACTACCTTCTATTGCACAGTCTGTTAGAACAATTCTCCTAAGCTACGAAAATCTATCTCTTGCACAGTGTGTCACATTAATTCCCCTCAGCTATGAAAAAAGTCTGTCTCCTCTTGAGAAGAGTGAACTATCATATTCCTTCTGTTATGTCAAACTCTGTTCAGCTTTGGTATCAGAGATCCAGTGAGGAATCTAAGATCGATTTCCCCACTGACATTACATGAACATGTCACCCACACAGACCCCCTGCTGCAAAAGTCGACTATTCCCTGGCTCTTGTGAACTCTTCTGGTTGGCTCCCTGCCCTGATACTGGTGACACAGTGGAGACCAAGAGGGCTTCAGCTTCCTTTGCATGGGTATGGGGGGAGAGGGGCGGGCGGCATGGAAGGGCAGGAGGGTAGCGGGGGAACAGGAGAGTGGATGGAGGTGGGGGTCAGGGCAGAGAAAGAGCAAGGGGCAGAGGCTGATGCGGAGTGTGTGTGTGGGGGGGGGGGTGGGGGGTGGGGGCAGTGAGTGGAGAGGAGGAGGTTTAAACCCAAGGACTGGCTGGAAGATTGTGACTGGTGCTAGAAAAGCTGAAAGGCTCTGACTGACCAGTAACTGAAGAAAAATATGAGAGAGAAAGAGAGAGAGAGTGAGAGAGAGTGGGGGTGGGGGGGATGAAGAAGACAGTTTCAATTTCAGTTGATCTTGTTAATTGTCCAGCTGCTCACACAGAGCATGTACGGGACTATAAAGGAAGAAGACACAAACAGGGAGAAGGTGGACAGTAAAGAGAGAAGAGAAAAAGAGCATAAGGAGGAGGGATGGACAACGAGACTTTCTGACCTTGTCAAAGGTGTCTAATGACCTGCTTTTCTTCATGAAACAAGAATGACCTCGGCACAAAACAATACTAACACAAGCTCTGTCAGTTACTGTAGTAGAGTTGTGATGGTGGTGGTGGGGGGGGGGGGGAGGGGAGGGGGGGGGATAGGATAAAATTTGCACTTTTACAGGAAATTCATGACCAGATGAGTACGGCTAACACAAGGGTCTGTTGAAGAATTTCTACTCATTCCCCAAGACTTTGCCAGTATATACATGACGAAGGCAATCTTACTGGCAACTAAACAGCACACACAAACACACATTCATTCCTACGCACACACAAACACACATTCACTCATTCGCACACACATACACACATCATACAAACCACACACACACACACGCACACACACACACACACGCACACGCACACACACACACACACACACACAGGTCAAGGGATTTGGTAAAGAGAGAGGGAATAGGCAGATGAAGAGAGGGAGGAGGCAGACAGGGAGGAAGAGAGGGGGGAGAGAGAGAGAGAGAGAGAGAGAGGAGAGAGACTGAGATGGAGAGAGAGAGAGAGAGAGAGAGAGAGAGAGAGAGAGAGAGAGAGAGAGAGAAAGGGAGAGAGAGCATGAGTGAGTGAGTGAGTGAGAGACAGAAAGACAGAGAGAGAAAAATAGAAAGGGAGATGTAAAAGAACCTTAATACCATGAAAAAAAACTTAATACCACGAAAGCAGTTATACCACGAAAGCAGTTAAAGCAACTAATATACAGTCCCTAAAGTACCCAATATGAATGAAGAGAAACAATCAGGGATGGAAATGTCTACAGAAAAGTCTCAATCTTACTGCCGGATGTAGGCGACAATGGCTTGCACAGCAGGAACATTAAAATCACTGTAACAACCCTGTGTTATTGATCTTCCACATTTCTGCTGGCTACAGACATCGATTTAAGAAAAGAAAAAAAAAAAGAAAAAAGCTCAATACAGCCAACAGAGGGTCTCCAAGCTTACGATCCCTTTGATGGCTAAATCGAACCACAAGGACCACGGGATTTCAATCCTCATCTGTTCTTCTTAGTATGAAAAATTGTCGTTTTCCACGCAGTTCAGAATAAAATTGCTGGAACGAATGGTCATCGCTAGGAAAATGGGCAACCATTCTATTTCCCAGAACTACCATTACATTCATACTGTTGCAGGATGATTTCTGCACAGCCGTTGGGCTGTGATGTTCTCCACTGGGGGTGTTAGTGAAACTCTCTTATGTGATTACCAGTCCTACTGTTCTGATGACACTTCCGCAGATGCCGAGAAGAAAAGTCAAGCTGAGCCAGTACCAATATCTGGTTCTCTTCACGAGATGGAATTCAGTGGATCCCTCCTCCCCTCCTGCCTAACCCCACTCAGCACATCCCCCCCCCCCCCCCCCCCTTTTTTTTTTCCTGCCTGATATTCTGTGCCACTTCAAGTGGTGTTACTCCCATGCGGCTTCTCCTGGCTCCCTGTTCACATTCACTGTGTCATTAGTCCCACAAACAGCCCCAGCTCCGGCCATCCACAGGGAGCAGTACATTGCCAGCTGGCATGAGGCAACCCACTGAGGGACACTCTGCACTGCGGCCATGTTATTTTGATAGTGTTGAGTGGCGCATGTTCTGATCCAACATGTGCAGGACACTGATGAAAACAGTTACTTTGCTGTATCTAGTCAACGTGAGTGATGGAAGCCCCCACTGATGAAAACAGTTACTTTGCTGTATCTAGTCAACGTGAGTGATGGAAGCCCCCCACTGATGAAAACAGTTACTTTGCTGTATCTAGTCAACGTGAGTGATGGAAGCCCCCCACTGATGAAAACAGTTACTTTGCTGTATCTAGTCAACGTGAGTGATGGAAGCCCCCCACTGATGAAAACAGTTACTTTGCTGTATCTAGTCAACGTGAGTGATGGAAGCCCCCCACTGATGAAAACAGTTACTTTGCTGTATCTAGTCAACGTGAGTGATGAGAGTCCCGCTCTGGACGGCGCTACCATGTCCATCCACTGACAGTCCTTGCTGATGATAACAAAACTGCCACGCAAACTCACCAAGGGCGTAGACTCAGAGAGGAGTCTGTAACTTGAGGTAACCACACCACCACGGCATGAAAGGCCACAGAATTTGAGACTTTTTTTCATGCTGATCGATGGGGACGAGGATAATGAAGATGGCACACCACGCAGCTTCAGCTAGTCACAGACTTCATAACAAGGTTGTACTCTACGCTTCTTCCGTTCATAACATATCCCTGCAATCAGCCAGGACCAACAGAGACAGACACCTGCAGAGTTGGTCAAGAAATATGAACAGCACTCTCAGAGGCATAACTCAACTGTTTGGTTGCACAATTCCCAGATGAGCCCATAGCGAACTCAGCTCTGCACTGGGTCCTGTCAGGACCAAAATATCCCACAACTACGTGGCTCTGATGGGAACTGAATCGTTGACTTCCCAGCCCCCATTCCACACACACTAACCACTGCACCACCACTGCAGCGTGGACACCTTGGTGCTGTGCTGGTGATTAAGTTCCCTACGTTCACTGCATCGTCTTCTGTCTGAATCATTCAACCGCACCATCTTTTGTGTCAGCATTTTCACCTCAGCATCTTTTGATTGAAGACGTCTTCTGTCTGAATAATTTAACCACACCATCTTTTGTGTCAGCATTTTCACCTTTGCATCTTTTGATTGAATACTTCTCTCTTTTCCATATTTTGTTTGAATAGTTTCACTTCAACCACCTTCTGTTGGAGTATTTCTTTTTTTTTTCAAGCATTTCCCCCACACAAATTTGTCACCATACAATACGCATGTTTTGATCCATCATGAAAACAGTCAATATATTAATGATACTCTTGCTGAAAACACAAGTAAACTGAATGTACGGTCATTGATGATATCAACAACTAAAGGGAAAAAAAAAGTTCAAACATTAAAATGGAACTCTTTAAAACCAAACAAAATCAGAAAATTATAGTAGTAACATAAATGAATAAAACTAATATGGTGTAACAATTTTTAAAAAATGCTCTGAACCAAAAGTGTTGTAAGAAACCCGAAGCTAAAGAGCACAAGTGATGGAACAAAGCGAATGTTCATCAAAATGAAAAGGAATGAAAGACATCAATCTAAATCAAGTGCCATGCTTTGATCCGTGTCTGTTTTCAAACAGCGGTCAGAAGGCATGGTAATTTCGACAAATACTGAGAACGAGATGACCGTCAATGCTATTTTTTTTTTTCCCTGGATGCCTGTTTCAGGACCCTGGTGTGCTGCACACAATTTTCATGAAAATTTGGGCTTGTGCAAGTTCTAAACAGAATGCAGTTAAAACAATGGTCCTCATCAAGACTCAGAGCAAGCATGATTGGTCACACAAATTGTTGGTTCAAGAGCATCATGCACCTGGACATGAACTGTTGCTCATTCACATTGTAGAGAAAACCATTGAAACAGTCTCAGGAATATGGAAACAAAACCACAATATCAATTTGACAGGAAAACATGACTCATGGGGATAGGTTTTGATTATACAAGGATTAAGGCAGACAGAGAGAGATACAGACAGATACACAGACAGACAGATGGGGAGAGGAAAATCAAGGAATGATTATGAGTTCCATCAATATTCAGCAATCACAAAAAATTTCCTGTCTAGTAGATAAAGAAAAACATGAAGGCTTCTACGGTTCATGAAGGCAACAAATATATTCTAAGGTTCATGAAGGAAACAAGCACATTCTCAACTCAAATAATTTTGGTGTCAGTCCACAGAAAAAGAAAAAAAATTCCTATAGTTCACAACCTACACTGACCTCTGACTGATCATGAATGCACAGTGCCATTAGTAGGGAGGTGGTTAAAAAATCCAGACTAGAGCCTAAAGCATAACAGATAACAAAGCACTTCTGAAGTGATGCCAAACCGTGCACTATGTTTTAGTGAAAAATAGCAAATAATGCAATCAACAAAAAAAAAAATTGAGCAAAAGTCCCATTTCTCAATCACCTCCATAACTCACCTGCAATATTAAAAAAAAAAAAAATGCAAAACTATCTTCCTAGTGTTATCATTTCTCTTTTATGTCTTGTTTAGAGACAATGAAATTAAAGGATACTTTTATCCACTTTCCTGGACTTACGTTGCGTGGGAAAATCAACTGCCGACTCTTTGACAAGAAAGCCACCTTGCTATTCATGCTGATTTGCATTTCATTTTGAGGGCCGGAATAGCTCAGTGGTGGAGTGCCGGACTCATAATCTTGGTGATCCTGGGGTTGTGGGTTCAAATCTCAAAGCTGTTTCGGTACAGGGGGAATTTTCCGTCAGTGTTAACATGGGCTCTGACTCCATTTCCCATATACAGTCCTTCGAATGAGACTATAAACCGAGGTTCCATGAGTGAACATATGCATAACATCCCGCACACATGTAAAATCCCATCACCAACTTTTGGAAGAGAAGGCCAGTCTGGCTGTTGGTATGGATGACACGTTACGCATAGCATGCACCTTCCCCGAAATTGGAGTATGGCTGCTTTAATGGCGGGCTAAAAAACGGTCATACACACAAAACTCCACTCCCTTTGTTGGGTAGATGGGATTAATCTGTGACTGTCTGTACAGGGAGTGCAGGCAGGAGTATCAGACTGCGCGCACAGAAGAAGAGGCATTTAATTTGGCGACAGTAATCATCACTACTGTCCCCACTGTCTTCTTTCCAGCCGCACAACTTGATCGATGTGGCTGCCCATCAGTGAAATTTCAGCACAGGCGATTGTGTTTAAATCCCATCAGTAACACGGTGTCTTCAGCCATGCTGTCTGAGCACACCGTCAGACTGCATGTGTTGCATTTTGTTTGTTTCATCCCTCCCACAGAC
>CM031623.1:17967327-17972327 GCA_018398815.1 Conus ventricosus
CTCAGGATAATAATGTGGAAGATGCAGTTAATATCATACCACAGAGAACTACGAGGCCCTCTTGACTGACCAAACAAGTTTTGCTAGTGACACGAGTCCATATGCCAGCATAAATCACACTCTTTTCCCATGCCAAAACAAAGGGAGAGGGCTTATTCACTCGTTTTTACTTCTCTTTTTTTTTTCTCCCCTGAAACTTCACAGATATTCACTTCTATGTTTATGTGTTAGAAAACAAAACTTGGCTGATTTTATCATGTAGGTTGTTTACTCATTTCAAATTTATGAGAAACTAGTCGATTTCAGCTATGGCAGGGAAACGACTCAACATCATTTTTTGCAAGAAAGTGTTCAAGCATTCACAGACTGACTGCTTTGTAGATACAACCTAAATGCTCAGTTCACTTTTGTTAGGTGCCACACGCATACTCCAGACTTACACTTCATTTCAGTGCAATATCTGCCAACAGTTCATTTCCGTGCAATGTCTGCCAACCTTTCATTTCAGTGCAATGTCTGCCAACCTTTCATTTCAGTGCAATGTCTGCCAACATTTCATTTCAGTGCAATGTCTGCCAACACTTCATTTCAGTGCAATGTCTGCCAACATGACTCTTGTTTTGACCTGATAGGATGTACATGAAAGCTCTCCACTTTTCCAGACACAGTTACCTTAAACAGCTGGCCTCCAATGTGAAAAGAGATGCAGACTTTTCCACACACAATTGCCATGAACAGCTAGCCTCTAGTGTACAGAGAGATGCAGACTTTTCGACACATAATGACCATCAACAGCTGGCCTCTAACGTGAAGAGAGATGCAGACTTTTCCACACACAATGACCATGAACAGCTGGCCTCTAGTGTACAGAGAGGACCATGAACAGCTGGCCTCTAATGTGAAAAGAGATGCAGACTTTTCCACACATAATGACCATGAACAGCTGGCCTCTAATGTGAAAAGAGATGCAGACTTTTCCACACATAATGACCATCAACAGCTGGCCTCTAATGTGAAAAGAGATGCAGACTTTTCTACACATAATGACCATGAACAGCTGGCCTCTAATGTGAAAAGAGATGCAGACTTTTCCACACATAATGACCATCAACAGCTGGCCTCTAATGTGAAAAGAGATGCAGACTTTTCCACACATAATGACCATGAACAGCTAGCCTCTAATGTGAAAAGAGATGCAGACTTTTCCAGAACCATTCCTCATGCAGGCGCAGTTGACTGCACTCTTCCTTCCATTTCACTGTACAGGTTATGCTAGAGGTCTGTATTCACACTATACACACAGGTTATGCTAGAGACCTGCATTCACAGTATGCACACAGGTTACGCTAGAGGTCTTTATTCACACTATGCACACTAGCACATAACAACTAAACTCCCACTGCACAAGGAGAAGCACAGATATCCGCCAAAGTCAAACAGTACTCCTCCTACTCTCTCCCTCTCCCCCACCTCCTGTTTGGAACTTTATTAAGCTCATTGGGTTCTGGTCGTAATCCCAATCCACGTCGATGTTCATAGACATCAGCAAATCTGATGAGCCTCAATTCTTCTTCACTGAGATCTATGAATTCATTCTTGAGAACAAGTGTTAAAAAATGCCCTTTCTCACAGTGTTACTGAAAGACGAAAGAAATTCCAGCATCTGCTCCTTACCCTGAATACACACCAAAATTGAATCGTCTTTGTCCTATGGCTGTACCCCAAATTTACACCACTGGTCTGGATGTTTGTGTGAAATCTTCTCGACACATACACAGACAAACAAATGTACAGGTAGAGGTGAAAAGATGACTCCCTTGCTCAAGGATACTGAACTGAGTAAGCACGTCCTGAGGTTCAAGCAGTCAAAGCGTTAGTGATGCAAGCGACCAGTGACCCTAACACAGCTAAGTGCTACACTCACATGCTCAGGGGGTTAACGGCTTGTCATCATCTTCAACCTCATCCTGAGGTGCCCCATCTTCAAACTTCAACACCCAGTGGAAACACACACACACACATACACACACACACACACATGCACAATAGCCAGTCGCATTTTCAGGCATCAAACCAACAACAACAAAAAGTTTAAAAAATTTCTTTTTAGAAAAAGCACTCAAAAGTATACATCAATTCATAACAGAACTGAACCAAAACGATCGGTTCAAACTACAAATTAAAACAAAAACACAAAAAAACTAAAAAGAAGTGAAAAAAAAAAAAAAAGTGAAACTCAAACTGCAAATCAGTTGGACCAAACCAATCTCATATCAAAAACTGCAAATCAGCTGGACCAAACCAATCTCATATCAAAAACTGCAAATCAGTTGGACCAAACCAATCTCATATCAAAGAAATAACACCAAGTCGTGTGCAGCCAGCAAACTACAGAATAAAATAATAAACAACAATAGTAAACAGGGAGGACAGTGCATTTGATGTGTTTGGGGGAAAGTGACAGGAAAAAAAAAAAATCACACACATACACACATACTAAGCATCAAAGGAGAAAAAGAAAAGAAAAAAAAAGGTAAAGGGAAGAAACAGAGGAACAGTGGAACCGATGGAAGGACAGACAGAATGCAGGTCAGATTAACATCCATGACAAAAATGAGAAAAAGAAAGGAGAACTTGATTGCATAGGAATGATGTTCCTAAGCGTCTGAATCACATTACAGTGACATTTGTGTCTACAATTTGTATCTCAAGCCAAAAAGCTTCCTCCCTTTCTTTACTCTGATGGTTTTGTTGTTGTTGTTGTTGTTGTTGTTTTTTAGAGTCTGATTTTTGTGATGAATGATGAAGTAACTCTACAACTTGAAACCTTTTCTCATATTGAAAAAAAAATAGTCACTCTCTTTACTCTGATGGTTTTGTTGTTGTTGTTGTTGTTGTTTTTTAGAGTCTGATTTTTGTGATGAATGATAAAGTAACTCTACAACTTGAAACCTTTTCTCATATTGAGAAAAAAAAAAAAAAAAGTCACTCTCTTTACTCTGATGGTTTTGTTGTTGTTGTTATTGTTTTTTAGAGTCTGATTTTTGTGATGAATGATAAAGTAACTCTACAACTTGAAACCTTTTCTCATATTGAGAAAAAAAAAAAAAAGTCACTCTCTTTACTCTGATGGTTTTTGTTGTTGTTGTTATTGTTTTTTAGAGTCTGATTTTTGTGATGAATGATAAAGTAACTCTACAACTTGAAACCTTTTCTCATATTGAGAAAAAAAAAAAGTCACTCTCTTTACTCTGATGGTTTTTGTTGTTGTTGTTGTTGTTGTTGTTGTTGTTGTTGTTTTGTTGTTTAGAGTCTGATTTTTGTGATGAATGATAAAGTAACTCTACAACTTGAAACCTTTTCTCATATTGAATATAAAAAAAAAGTCACTCTCTTTACTCTGATGGTTTTTGTTGTTGTTGTTGTTGTTGTTGTTTTTTAGAGTCTGATTTTTGTGATGAAAAATAAAGTAACTCTACAACTTGAAACCTTTTCTCATATTGAAAAAAAAAAAAAAAATCACTCTCTTTACTCTGATGGTTTTTGTTGTTGTTGTTGTTGTTGTTGTTGTTGTTTTTTAGAGTCTGATTTTTGTGATGAATGATAAAGTAACTCTACAACTTGAAACCTTTTCTCATATTGAAAAAAAAAAAAAAAAAAAAAAAATAGTCACTCTCTTTACTCTGATGGTTTTTGTTGTTGTTGTTGTTTTTTAGAGTCTGATTTTTGTGATGAATGATAAAGTAACTCTACAACTTGAAACCTTTTCTCATATTGAAAAAAAAAAAAAAAAAAGTCACTCTCTTTACTCTGATGGTTTTTGTTGTTGTTGTTGTTGTTTTTTAGAGTCTGATTTTTGTGATGAATGAAAAAGTAACTCTACAACTTGAAACCTTTTTTCATATTGAAAAAAAAAAAAAAAAAGTCACTCTCTTTACTCTGATGGTTTTGTTGTTGTTGTTGTTGTTGTGTTGTTGTTGTTGTTGTTGTTGCTGTTTAGAGTCTGATTTTTGTGATGAATGTAAAAGTAACTCTACAACTTGACACCTTTTCTCATATTGAAAAAAAAAAAAAAAAAAAGTCACTCTCAGCCTTTTTTAGGGGTTTTTGTTACCTGCTGTAAACGCAGCACATGCACCTTTCTCTTTTTGAGAGGTCCCACAATCTGCTTGCCTTGTCTTACTGTTTGTGTGTCTGCTTCCAAATCGGGTACAACCATGCTGTCAAGGGTATCCAGCGGAATGATCAAACGCACCTGAACTGAAGTCACGCTTGAAAGAAAACTGAAGATGAATAATCCATTGAAATAAAGTCGAACGACTGATTAAGAACGATAATTGGTGAACACTGGAAATAAAGATGCTGAATAAATAAACGAAGAAACAAAGATCTGCGCAGAGTGTACGCAAAACAGAGATGCTGATACTTGAACTGAACCATGATGCCAAACAAACAAACCGAACAAGATTGAATAAAAACAACGTCCGCACTTTCTAACGCACTGGCACAGCCATCCAAAAACCTCTGATAAACAACAACCGCTCGATGACGTCTTCCCCAAGAATTACGAAACACTTAATGACGTAAAACTTGGAACTGAGGTCACTCGGAACAGAAGGAATATCTAAGGTAAAACAAGAGATAATAATATAAACTACAGGTAAGTTCATACAATGGTGAAAATGGATTTAAATAAAATAGATACTCATTTCAACACTGACACATGCCTTAAATTCTTTCTGCAATCGTTTTCTTGTTAAATGCAAATGAACTGAAAACGCCTGTCTACATTTTTTTTTCTGTTGCACAGATGTTCATGTGTTTTATCTCCCCTGATCTCTCCTCCCCCTCCCCTCCAACCCTGCACCTTTCCCCTCCCTATCAGCTCCCTCGATGCTCCTGCTCCCTCAGTCTCAAAACCGACCTTTGACCCTTTGTCCAGCGTCTTCTATCCACCTCCACCCTTGCTCATCTCTTTTCTTCCTTCCTGAATATTGATG
>CM031623.1:17974827-17977327 GCA_018398815.1 Conus ventricosus
TCATCCTCTTTCCTCCCAGCCCAACACACTGATACAACACATCTATCTAAATCTCTTCTTCCCATCTTTTCCTGTGGATATACATCTCTGTCTTGAGCAAGTACACTCACACTTGAGAGACAGAAACAGTACTGAATATTTTTTTTAATGAACGACCGAAGCATATAATAAAAGTTCTTGATAAAAAGAAGGCATGAAAAGATGTCTTACAATGTGTTTTAAACAATGAAAGGAATGAACTGTGACAGAGATAGAATTACAAGGAATTTTTCCCATCTTCCCACTGCAGAGGAACCGAGTGCTTTTCCCACCATGCATCTCTCTTCTTTTCTGGATGCCAAAAAAAAAAATCCTGTCAAATGTTTACTTTTCTTAACACCTCGATCAGCTTTGAATTGAAGAACTTCAAAATGTGATCACTTGGAAGATACGACCCTCTGAATGTTCCAAACACATGAGATGAAGAACTGATCAACAGGCTTTGGGTTAAACCTGTACGCACACACAGGCACTCATATAGAAAGCCCTAAAGACACACACACACACATAAGATAAGATAAGATAATGTTGCTTATAGCCCAGCCGACCACACACACACATGCACACACGCACACACAAACACGCACACAGACACACACACACACACACACACACACACACACACACACACACACTGATACCTGTGTCATCTGCTCGTCTGTGGTGAACAGCTTGGCGAAAGGCAGGCAGCGAGCTGGCAAGGTCTCCTTCAGCGTGGGTCGGCAGTTGGTCAACAGAGGCTTCATGAAGCTGAAACCCGTCCAACCACAATGCTTACCAGACACACAAGGTAAAGTCATGTTGCTTATAGCCCAGCCTACCGCCTGCCGTGTGGGATTTTTCTGCCCCGACCGGCTCCTACCCAGAGTTGAGTTTACTACGGGGCTCAGTTGGGAAGACTGGGACCACACAGTCGAGTTTCATCCACTTAATGGATGCGTCTCTGAGTGTGTTGCCCAAGTTTCCTGACCAACCCTGCAGGTGTCTGTATCTCACAGGCCTGGTGGACACCAGGATATATTATGAAAGTGAGCGTAGCTTACAACCCTGTCATGTAGTCTCGGACCAGAATGGCAATCCGTTGCATCATCTTCATCATCCTCATTCTCATCGATCAGCATGAAAAAAAAATGTCTCAAATTCTGTGGCCCTTCATGCCCTGCTCTTATGGTGACCTCAGTTTCGATGTCCTCTCCACGTCTGTGGCCTTGCTTTGATTCCGTCGGGGTCACCGGTATTGGCGACTCCATGGGGGGCTGTCGCTGGATGGACGTGGTGGCACCCTACGGAGGGAGAGCTCACTCACACCAACTCCATGACTAAGCAATTATTGTTGCGAGTAGAGGGATAAGTAGGTGGTGTCCTGCATATGTTGGAACAGAAGAGGCACCACTGAACTTCACCGAAGTGACTCTGCAGCAGTGCAGTGTCTCCTCTGGTGGGTTGCCTCTTGACGACTTGAACTGACTCCCTGTGGACTGCTGGTGCTGGCGCTGTGGCAGGACTGACCGGGCTGTGGCTGTGGATGAGGTGTCAGAATGAGCGGCATGGGTGAACTGGCACGGAAGATGGGACAGCAAAAAAAAAAAAAAAAAAAAAAGATCACCGACTGTGTCTTCACCTGCGCACACCTGGTATCAAATCAGACCAACCCTACATGTACACACCTGGTATCAAAGCTGAACCATTTGGCCACCAGCCAGGCCTTGCCTGGCCCTCTCTGTACACACCTGGTATCAAATTAGACCAGCCCCACATGTACACACCTGGTATCAAAGCTGTACCATCTGGCCATCAGCCAGGCCTTGCTGGCCCTACATGTACACACCTGGTATCAAAGCTGTACCATTCGTCCATCAGCCAGGCCTTGCCTGGCCCTACATGTACACACCTGGTATCAAATCAAACCAGCCCTACATGTACACACCTGGTATCAAATCAGACCAGCCCTACATGTACACACCCAGTATCAAATCAGACCAGCCCTACATGTACACACCCGGTATCAAATCAGACCAGCCCTACACATACGGTATCAAATCAGACCAGCCCTACATGTACACACCTGGTATCAAATCAGACCAGCCCTACACACCTGGTATCAAATCAGACCAGCCCTACATGTACACATCTGGTATCAAATCAGACCAGCCCTACATGTACACACCCGGTATCAAATCAGACCAGCCCTACATGTACACACCCGGTATCAAATCAGACCAGCCCTACATGTACACACCTAGTATCAAATCAGACCAGCCCTACATGTAACACACCCGGTATCAAATCAGACCAGCCCTACATGTACACACCCGGTATCAAATCAGACCAGCCCTACACACCTGGTATCAAATCAGACCAGCCCTACATGCACACATCTGGTATCAAATCAGACCAGCCCTACATGTACACACCCGGTATCAAATCAGACCAGCCCTACATGTACACACCTGGTATCAAA
>CM031623.1:17987327-18007327 GCA_018398815.1 Conus ventricosus
TCGTGACAATCAGTGCGAATTAGGTTGACAATGCTACAGAGCGTCATGACAATCAGTGCGAATTAGGTTGACAATGCTACAGAGCTTCATGACAATCAGTGCGAACTGAGTTGACAATGCTACAGAGCTTCATGACAATCAGTGCGAATTAGGTTGACAATGCTACAGAGCATCATGACAATCACTGTGAATTAGGTTGACAACGCTATAGAGCATCATGATAATCAGTGCGAATTGGGTTGACAATGCTACAGAGCTTCGTGACAATCAGTGCGAATTAGTTGACAATGCTACAGAGCGTCATGACAATCAGTGCGAATTAGGTTGACAATGCTACAGAGCTTCATGACAATCAGTGCGAACTGAGTTGACAATGCTACAGAGCTTCATGACAATCAGTGCAAATTAGGTTGACAATGCTACAGAGCGTCATGACAATCACTGTGAATTAGGTTGACAATGCTACAGAGCATCATGATAATCAGTGCGAATGGAGTTGACAATGCTATAGAGCGTCACGACAATCAGTGCGAATTAGGTTGACAATGCTATAGAGCTTCATGACAATCGTGCGAATGGAGTTGACAATGCTACAGAGCGTCATGACAATCAGTGCGAATGGAGTTGATAATGCTACAGAGCTTCATGACAATCAGTGCGAATGGAGTTGACAATGCTACAGAGCTTCATGACAATCAGTGCGAATTAGGTTGACAATGGTACAGAGCTTCATGACAATCAGTGCGAATTAGGTTGACAATGCTATAGAACTTCATGACAATCAGTGCAAATTAGGTTGACAATGCTACAGAGCTTCATGACAATCAGTGCGAATTAGGCTGACAATGCTACAGAGCTTCATGACAATCTGTGTGAATTAGTTGACAATGCTATAGAGCTTCATGATAATCAGTGCGAATTAGGTTGACAATGCTACAGAGCTTCATGACAATCAGTGCGAATTAGGTTGACAATGCTACAGAACGTCATGACAATCAGTGTGAATTAGGTTGACAATGCTACAGAGCTTCATGACAATCAGTGCGAAATTAGGTTGACAATGCTATAGAGCTTCATGACAATCAGTGCAAATTAGGTTGACAATGCTACAGAGCTTCATGACAATCAGTGCGAATTAGGCTGACAATGCTACAGAGCTTCATGACAATCTGTGTGAATTAGGTTGACAATGCTATAGAGCTTCATGATAATCAGTGCGAATTAGGTTGACAATGCTACAGAGTTTCATGACAATCAGTGCGAATTAGGCTGACAATGCTACAGAGCTTCATGACAATCAGTGCGATTAGGTTGACAATGCTATAGAGCTTCATGACGATCAGTGCGAATTAGGTTGACAATGCTACAGAGCTTCATGACAATCAGTGCGAATTAGGTTGACAATGCTACAGAGCTTCATGAGAATCAGTGCGAATTGGGTTGACAATGCTACAGAGCTCGTGACAATCAGTGCGAATTAGGTTGACAATGCTACAGAGCGTCATGACAATCAGTGCGAATTAGGTTGACAATGCTACAGAGCTTCATGACAATCAGTGCGAACTGAGTTGACAATGCTACAGAGCTTCATGACAATCAGTGCGAATCAGGTTGACAATGCTACAGAGCGTCATGACAATCAGTGCGAATTGGGCTGACAATGCTATAGAGCGTCACGACAATCAGTGCGAATTAGGTTGACAATGCATAGAGCTTCATGACAATCGGTGCGAATGGAGTTGACATGCTACAGAGCGTCATGACAATCAGTGCGAATGGAGTTGATAATGCTACAGAGCTTCATGACAATCAGTGCGAATGGAGTTGACAATGCTACAGAGCTTCATGACAATCAGTGCGAATTAGGTTGACAATGGTACAGAGCTTCATGACAATCAGTGCGAATCGAGTTAACAATGCTATAGAGCTTCATGACAATCAGTGCGAATTAGGTTGACAATGCTACAGAGCTTGATGACAATCATGCGAATGGAGCTGACAATGCTATAGAGCGCCATTCCGGAGTGCAAGTACCTCCAGGCCTGAGATACGCAAACACTTGCAGTGACGGTCAACAACCTTGAGCAACACTGCCAAAGACTCCACCGTTAAGTTGATTGATTCTACTGTGCGGTCTCTTGCCTTCCCATCGGAGGCCAGTCTACACTCAACACCTCCCGGGCAGCAGCAACCAGCCTGGGCTTGAAGAACCACAATCCCACCTTGACAATGCCTGTGAGTGGGTGCAGACCCACAACCTTTTCAGTCACAAGTTGCGACACTAACCTTTGTGTCCTCATGACAGGTTCCAGTGTTGTTGTTGTTTTTGTTTTGCTTTGTTTGCTTTTTTTGTACTGTATGAATTATTCTCCCAAATCACTTTCATCACACCTCCCTCCTTCCTTTTCTCACCTTCTCCCCACGCATCACGCCACAAAGCAATGAAGTCTCTACAGCATACACTCTCTTTCTTCCCTGTCTACGTGATGAACTCCTTTCCACACTTTCTCTCTTTCCCCTTTTTGTCCACTTTCACTCAGAGCACAGAACACCCGTCCACTGACTGAAAGGTCACCAACAGGTCAGTACTTACGGCCATAGAGGAGGCTAACTGCTGGTCAAAGTTGGGTGTGGTCTCCCTCCTCCCTCCCCACTCTGTCCACAGAAACGCAAAACCATCGCTTTCAGCGCAATACAGCAGCATGTTAAGGAACATAACACTACAAGTGGAATGCAATTCTGGCGTGTTATGGTTTCTTGGTTGTGTGTCATGAAAATTTCCAGACTGCTCTGTATCATAAATGTGTGGATGTTATAAGACGGGACAAGTGGAATGCAATTCTGGCGTGTTATGGTGCTTGGTCTGTGTGTCATGAATTACCAACTGCTCTGTATCATAAATTGTGGATGTTATAAGACGGACAAGTGGAATGCAATTCTGGGCGTGTTATGGTGTTTGGTCTCTGTGTCATGAATTACCAGACTGCTCTGTATCATAAAAGTGTGGATTGTTATAAGACGGGACAAGTGGAAATGCAATTTGGCGTGTTATGGTGCTTGGTCTCTGGTCATGAATTACCAGACTGCTCTGTATCATAAAAGTGTGGATGTTATAAGACGGGACAAGTGGAATGCAATTCTGGCGTGTTATGGTGCTTTGGGCTCTGGTGTCATGAATTACCAGACTGCTCTGTATCATAAATGTGTGGATGTTATAAGACGGGACAAATGGAATGCAATTCGGCGGTTATGGTGTTGGTCTCTGTGTCATGAATTACCAGACTGCTCTGTATCATAAATGTGTGGATGTTATAAGACGGGACAAGTGGAAATGCAATTCTGGCGTGTTTGGTGCTTGGTCTCTGTGTCATGAATTACCAGACTGCTCTGTATCATAAAAGTGTGGATTTTTATAAGACGGACAAGTGGAATGCAATTTTGGCGTGGGTTTTGGTGCTTGGGCTCTGGTGTCATGAAATTTCCAGACTGCTCTGTATCATAAATGTGTGGGTGTTATAAGACGGGACAAGTGGAATGCAATTCTGGCGTGTTATGGTGCTTGGTCTCTGTGTCATGAATTACCAGACGCTCTGTATCATAAATGTGTGGATGTTATAAGACGGGACAAGTGGAATGCAATTCTGGCGTGTTATGGGCTTGGTCTCTGTGGGCATGAATTACCAGACTGCTCTGTATCATAAAAGTGTGGGATGTTATAAGACGGGACAAGTGGAATGCAATTCTGGCGTGTTATGGTGTTTGGTCTTGTGTCATAATTACCAGACTGCTCTGTATCAAAATGTGTGGATGTTATAAGAGGGACAGTGGAATGCAATCTGGCGTGTTATGGTGTTTTGGGCTGTGTGTCATGAATTACCAGACTGCTCTGTATCATAAATGTGTGGGTGTTATAAGACGGGACAAGTGGAATGCAATTCTGGCGTGTTTGGTGCTTGTCTTGTGTCATGAATTACCAGACTGCTCTGTATCATAAATGTGTGGATGTTATAAGACGGGGCAAGTGGAATGCAATCCCGGGGTGTTATGGTGTTTGGGTTTTTGTGTCATGAATTACCAGACTGCTCTGTATCATAAATGTGTGGATGTTATAAGACGGGACAAGTGGAATGCAATTCTGGCGTGTTATGGGGGTTTGGTCTTGTGTCATGAATTACCAGATGCTCTGTATCATAAATGTGTGGATGTTATAAGACGGGACAAGTGGAATGCAATTCTGGCGTGTTATGGGTTTGGTCTTGTGTCATGAATTACCAGACTGCTCTGTATCATAAATGTGTGGATGTTATAGACGGGACAAGTGGGGAAAGCAATTCTGGCGTGTTATGGTGTTTGGTCTGGGGTGTCATGAATACCCGACTGCTCTTTTATCATAAAATTTTGTGGATGTTAATGACGGGACAAGTGGAATGCAATTTGGCGTGTTAGGTGGTTTGGTCTGTGTGTCATGAATTACCAGACTGCTCTGTATCATAAATGTGTGGATGTTATAAGAGGGACAAGTGGAAAAGCAATTCTGGCGTGTTTATGGTGTTTGGTCTGTGTGTCATGAATTACCAGACTGCTCTGTATCATAAATGTGTGGATGTTATAAGACGGACAGCTGAAACTCTCACCCTGTCAACCCTGAAAAGCTCGGTGCCAGTCAGTGAAAATTATCTGTGCTCCAAGTTTTCAGAATGTGTGTGTGTGTGGTGAGAGGGGAAAAGAGAGAGGAGAGAGAGAGAGAGGAGAAGAGGGGAAGAGAGAGAGAGTTTTGGGGTGTGTGTGTGTGTGTGGTGTTGTGTTGTGGGGTGAGGTGTGTGTGTGTGTGTGTTTGTATGCATGTGTGCATATATGTGTGTGTGTGAGAAAAAGAGAGAGAGAGAAAGGAGTGTGTGTGTGTGTGCGCATGTGTGTGTGTGGGGTGTGTGTGTGTGTGTGTGGTGTGTGTGTGGTGTGCGTGCGTGTGTGTGTGCACATGTGTGTTGTGTGCATGCGAGCATTGGTGTGGGTATGTGTGAGAGAGAGAGAGAGAGAAAAAGAGAGATTCGATGCTTAAGCGTGACAGAGAGCGAGAGGGAGAGAGACAGACAGAGAGAGACAGAGAGACAGAGACATTTTGATGCTTTTAAGCGTGGCTTGATCACATGTACCTTGATACCCAAAATCTGTTTCCAACAAACAATGAAAGTCAGCAGGCATTCCATACACATAAGCTGTTGATCAGACAAAAGAACTTACAACACCAAAAAACAGAAAGAAGCCAAAGCCCAATACATACTATTTTCTGAGGTTCCAACCAGCTGTAGGGGTCAGTGTGACACCTGATGTGATGGTCAGTGTGAGACCAGTACTCCCTACCTGATGTGATGGTCAGTCAGTGTGAGACCATTCCTCCCTACCTGATGTGATGGTCAGTGTGAGACCATTCCTCCCTACCTGATGTGATGGTCAGTGTGAGACCATTACTCCCTACCTGATGTGGTCAGTGTGAGACCATTACTCCCTACCAGATGTGATGGTTAGTGTGAGACCAGTACTCCCTACCTGATGTGATGGTCAGTCAGTGTGAGACCATTCCTCCCTACCTGATGTGATGGTCAGTGTGTGAGACCATTCCTCCCTACCTGATCGGATGGTCGGTCGGTGCAAGGGACTGACCTGATTTGCAGCCACTGCAGCATGGGTGTGGTGAACCCCCCACACAGAAAACGGTGGCCAGCACGATCATCATGGTCGCCGAGGCCATGTACTGGTGGGGCTTAGTCTTGGTGTTGCGAATGGCCAAGGCGAAGGCCACTGCCCCTCGTAGACCTGAAACAGCATGATAAGGTTTTGACGTCAATCCACACAAACATCCACATACACCAACATCGCCATAACGATGACTGCCTTCCAGTCTCTGCAAGTTCAGATTGACACTTTAAAAATCTGAAGAGTTTGGTGAAGTGTTGCATTCAAAATTAAATGAGCACAGCTAGTTTTGCTAGTAATGTCAGACAAACTATACTACACTCTCTCTCACACAAAATTTCTGATGTCCTTTTTCCTTGTTGTTTGGAGGAATTTTCCACATTTATACACGAACCACCAGGTTTGTGCAAGGTCGAGAAATGAAACCACTCTGGACACAGAGTGAGGTTTCACACTTTTCTGAGCCTCAGACACAAGACGTGACAACGGTGAAAATGCCTGAAACGTGTCTGGGGGGTTCAGCAGGTGGAAGGGTTGCAACTTCACTTACATCTCAAATCCCATAGTCTTTCATTTCGCTTTCTAATAATAATAATAATAATAATATTATGGTATTTATAACGCAAAATCGTGATAAAATCAACTCTAAGCGCAAGGGGAAAAAAAAAAAAATCTGCACACACACACTCTCGCAGACACACCCACACACACTGTACATGCGTTATGGCTCTAAACAAAGGAATAGAAAGGAAAATCATGTACAAAATAAATATTAAACCATAAATATTAATGCACACACACGCACATGCCGTGGGCCATATGGCTCTAAACACAACTAATTCCAAAAGAAGAAACATTATGTACATATATTGATGGATGCACCCCCACCCCCCCCCCACCCCCATACACACACACACACCAGCACTCACACAGACACATGCACACACACACACACCTACATGCGTGTCGTAAATCTAATCAAAACTATCGAAAGAGAGGGGAAATTTATGCATTTCAGATTCCCACGACGAGTGGGCGCAGGCTGCAGTGGGAGTAGCTGAGTAGGCGTGGAGAGGACTATTAGGAAGAAGAAAAGAGATGAGTTTTAAGAGCAGTCTTAAAGGAAGAGAAAGTAGGCAGTTGACGGACAGAGAGTGGAAGTTTGTTCCAGGAGAGTGGGCCAGAAACAGAGAAGGCACGTGGGCCAAAGGTACTGAGTTTTGGTACATGGAATCCGGAAAGTGAGAGGATCAGAGGAAGACCGTAGGGTAGGATAAGATAAGATAATGTTGCTTATAGCCCAGCCGACCACAGAGGGCCACATCAGGGCTGTCACCACGACCGTAGGGTGCGTGAGGGTGTGTAGATACTGAGTAAAGTGGTTAGATAGTCAGGGGCTGCATTGTTGAGGGACTTTAGGTTTTATGTTCACACCCACATATTGTAATACGGCTGCCTGATATAGCTATGACTGCTGCGGATATCTAATGACTACTACATATGTATACAGATTGATGCGTGTGTCATATAAATTACTGCGACACATATCTAGTCTATGACTGTTGTACACATCTTGTGACTGTCAGATGCACATAGTGACTGCAAAGTTACAACTATACATATCTAGTGACAACTAGCTGTCACTGTTACGTACATCTAGTGACTGCCAGATGCATCTAGTGACTGCTACATATCTCCAGTGACAACAACATAACAACATACATCTAGTGACTGCCAGATATATGTAGTGAATGTAAGATGTATCTACTGACTGCAAGACATAGCTTGTAACTACTACATATATCTAGTGAATGCAAGACATGTAACTATTACATATATCTTGTGACCACTACCTATATTTTTCCTCCTACATACATCGCATGACTGCTACTATATTAATTTACTGACTGTACATGAACCTAATGGTTGTTACATATATTTATTATCCATTACATGTATCCACTGATAGTTACTTGTAAGGAGTGACTGCTCCACACTGTTTGGTGCCCATGAATTTGCGGTGGCTGATCTCTGTTGTGTTGCTGTACACAAATGAACCATGTGCTATGTATCATCATGGTTTATATCTGTGCCTGACTTAAGAGAACTGACCAACCTATATCTCTTTAAAAACTCTGCACTGTCATTGCGAACCATTTCTCAGAGAACGTGGGACTTTGGATACCGATTCTAGGCCACTGGTTCGTTTCCACGCTGAAGCCTCTTGGCTGCATTTTGTCATGATGCAGTTCCTTGCAAGAAGTCAAAAACCGCGGGTGTTCTACACACTCCCCGCACAACGTTTCCACAGCAGGATATACACGTTCATTTGCTTTCTCTTTCCACAGAGAGCAGACCGGCAGCAGCAATCCCTTGTAACTGCCGCTGCTAACTGTCGAGCGGGTCATGGTCAGTGCCGTTGTTTGACCTTCTCTTCGTTTTTTTTTTTTGGGGGGGGGGGGGGGGGGGGGGGGGGGGGAGATGGAGGGGTGGGGGGTAGGTGGGGGGGGGTGGTGGTGGGGGTGGTGGTGGTGGGGACATCCCAAAGGCAGATTGAAGAGCTCCCCTTTGCCCCCCCCCCCCCCCCCCCCCCACGCCACGTCCTCCTTCAATCCCCTTTAAAAAGTGAAAAAAAAAATCAAGCACTTGACGTAACAGCTCTATCCTGCTGCCCAGGATTGACGACAAGAGGGCCGTGCGGATGCCGACAGTCCAAGCAACAGTCGCAGTGGCACAAGATAATGTTGCTTATAGCCCAGCCGACCGCAAAGGGCCACATCAGGGCTGTGCGCAGTGGCACAAAGACCTAATCCCATGGACAAAAATTAAGAGAAACATTGTGGCAATTCTATTGGTAAGGGTATATATATATATATATTTTTTTTCTCCCCCACTGACTCGCTGATATTTAAAAAAAAAAAAAAAAATTCTGTTTCAAAAAAAGACTGTCAGCTCTGAAGTGGACTTCAAAGGTTGATTGTACTAATAACATGAACTTTTTTCCTTCTCCCCCTCCCCCTCCCCCCCAGCCCCCTTCCCTTCCCACTTTTTTCTTTCGTTTTTTTTTCTTTTTTGGGGGGGTCTTTTTTTTGGTTTTTTTGCTATCCCATCTTCTGTGTCACCTCAGTGGTACTGCACCCGCGCCGCTTATTCCGACCCCCTGTCCACAGCCACAGCACGGCCCAGCCTGGCCTGACGCAGTTCCAGCACCGGCAGGGAGCAGCCAATGTCAAGTCATCGAGAGGCAACCCACCGGAGGAGACACTGCACTGTTGCTGAGCCGAGTCACTTCAGTGGTGTCCCTTCCTCCTTCTTTAACACAACCACTTCTCCCCCTCGTTATCCCCCCACCTCCTCCCCCCCCCCCCCCCTCTGCCTCCGCTTTCCCCTCCCCCTCCCCTCACCTCTCAAGAAATGAAGGTGACTGCAAAGAAATGTAAGCAATGTCACTGACCAGAGAACATCATCATGTGCTGGAAGTTGGGTCGGATCTTGTTGCTGCGGCCCAGGTTGAGGAGAAAGGACAGGGATAGATGTTCATGAAGCGACCCACTATGATCGCCAGCTGGGCCAACGTCAAGGAAAACGTGGCGGTCACCACCCGACCATCCGCTCACCCCAACAGTGCTCACACAGCACTGCCCAACTACACACAACACAGCACTGCCCAACCACACACACAACACAGCACTGCCCAACTACACACAACACAGCACTGCCCAACCACACACAACACAGCACTGCCCAACTACACACAACACAGCACCGCCCAACCACAACAACACAGCACTGCCCAACCACACACAACACAGCACTGCCCAACCACACACAACACAGCACTGCCCAACTACACACAACACACCACTGCCCAACTACACACAACACAGCACTGCCCAACCACACACAACACAGCACTGCCCAACCACACACAACACAGCACTGCCCAACCACACACAACACAGCACTGCCCAACCACACACAACACAGCACTGCCCAACTACACACAACACAGCACTGCCCAACCACACACAACACAGCACTGCCCAACCACACACAACACAGCACTGCCCAACCACACACAACACAGCACTGCCCAACCACACACAACACAGCACTGCCCAACCACACACAACACAGCACTGCCCAAGTACACACAACACAGCACTGCCCAACCACACACAACACAGCACTGCCCAACTACGCACAACACAGCACTGCTCAACTACGCACAACACAGCACTGCCCAACCACGCACAACACAGCACTGCCCAACTACACACAACACAGCACTGCCCAACTACACACAACACAGCACCGCCCAACTACACACAACACAGCACTGCCCAACTACACACAACACAGCACTGCCCAACCACACACAACACAGCACTGCCCAACCACACACAACACAGCACTGCCCAACTACACACAACACAGCACTGCCCAACTACACACAACACAGCGCTGCCCAACCACACACAACACAGCACTGCCCAACTACACACAACACAGCACTGCCCAACCACACACAACACAGCACTGCCCAACGACACACAACACACCGCTGCCCAACTACACACAACACAGCACTGCCCAACCACACAACACAGCACTGCCCAACCACACACAACACAGCACTGCCCAACTACACACAACACAGCACCGCCCAACTACACACAACACAGCACTGCCCAAGTACACACAACACAGCACTGCCCAACCACACACAACACAGCACTGCTCAACTACGCACAACACAGCACTGCCCAACCACACACAACACAGCACTGCCCAACCACACACAACACAGCACTGCCCAACCACACACAACACACCGCTGCCCAACTACACACAACACAGCACTGCCCAACTACACACAACACAGCACTGCCCAACTACACACAACACAGCACCACCCAACTACACACAACACAGCACTGCCCAACCACACACAACACAGCACTGCCCAACCACACACAACACAGCACTGCCCAACCACACACAACACAGCACTGCCCAACCACACACAACACAGCACTGCCCAAGTACACACAACACAGCACTGCCCAACCACACACAACACAGCACTGCCCAACTACACACAACACAGCACTGCCCAACCACACACAACACAGCACTGCCCAAGTACACACAACACAGCACTGCCCAACCACACACAACACAGCACTGCCCAACTACACACAACACAGCACTGCCCAACCACACAACACAGCACTGCCCAACCACACACAACACAGCACTGCCCAGCTACACACAACACAGCACTGCCCAACCACACACAACACAACACTGCCCACACTAGTCTGACAAATAACACAGCTGATTTGCGCTAGTTTAGGTATACTATCTTTTCAAGAGTCACAGTTTTCATACAAGATATTTTCAATGAGGAAAACAAAACACACACAAAAAACGATAAAGAATGAAGTAAGTGAAAGTAGTCTACCATATATTGTCAACAAATATGAGGCAAATGTAACAGCTTAATGCATGACGAGCAGCATAATGCTCCTCAGTTTTGATCCTGCAGATACAGCTGTACATATTCTTGTATGCGATATTCACCTATTTGGTCCTGCATTTATAACTTGCCCCTCTACATATTATATAATGCTGACCAAATCAGATCATGCATACAAAATTGTTCACATCTGTGCCTACAATGCTCACCAAATTCTGTTCCAGCATACACAACTATCCATACATCTGTATTTTGCAATACTCATTCATTCAAATCCTATGAACACAACTATCTATATCTCTATATACAAGACTCATCCATCCTTAGCCTGCATAGACAACTTGCCCATGTGTATGCAACACTCAGCAAGTCTTCTGACTGTCCATACAAAACTATCCATGTGCATGCATTCAATATTTCCCTTGGTGATCATATATATATATATATATATATCCTGACGATAGCCAAGCGCTAAAAACAAATTTGTAGATAGTTTTAAGATTCCTCTTACTACTTGTTTTAACCATATATATATATATATATATTTATATATATATATATATATATAATATATATATATATATATATATATATATATATATATTTTAAGATTCCTCTTACTACTTGTTTTAACCATATATATTATATATTCTTATATTATATATATATATATATATATATATATAAGAATATATATATATATATATATATATATATATATATATATATATATTATATATATATATAAGAATATATATATATATATGGTTAAAACAATCTAAGACATAAGAGCAAGCTTTGTTTATAATTCAATATATATATATATATAGAATATATATATAATATATATATATATATATATATATATAATATATATATATATATATATATATATATGGTTAAAACAATCTAAGACATAAGAGCAAGCTTTGTTTATAATTCAACATATATATATAGAGATAGATAGATAGATATACAGCTATCTCCATCTCTGTATACAATACTTAATGCATGATAAGCAGCATAATGAGCAGTATACAATACTCGTCCATCCTCTCCCTGCATACTAAACTGTTCCTATCTCTATACACAGTACTCCCTCATCCGGTAATGCATACTCCGCTATCCCTGTCTCTGCTTAGAATTCTCACTCATTCTGATTGTTTGTTCACAACTATTGTTATTTTTTCTGTACAATATTAACTCATTCTAATCAACTGTGCTTGTCTCTCGATTACAATACTCGCTCATCCTGGTCATTTATACACAACTATCCATACATCTGTATACAGTATTTACCCTTTTTTTTTATCTACCATATTGCTACATCTCTGCACACAATACCAAATTCTGCAAAGCAATTCAGGATGGCCCAACACAGCTATGGCACACACACATTTCTACATCACACATACAGCTCTCTTGTGTGTTCTTGGTGAATTCTTGCACCCTCTGCTTCTTTCCCTGTTGGCTTCACTTCACTTCTTAACAAACAAGTTTTAAACCAATTACAACATAAACAACAACAAAGACAATCTTTGGACTGGGAAAAATAAAGATTTGCCCATTTTCTATGATACAAATAATGCATACATACACACACACATGTGCACACACTCACACACACACACACACACACACACACACACACACACACACACACACACACACAAATGTGCACACACTCACACACACACACACACACACACACACACACACACACACACACACACACACATCCACACACTCGCACACACACGCACACACACACACACACACACACACACACACACACACACACACACACACATGTATGCACACACACACACACACATGTATGCACACACATACACACACACACACACACACACACACACACATACACACACACACACACACACACACACACACACACACAGTGCCCAAGGATACAAATGAAGAGAGAATGAAGCCGGCGTGCCACTGCAGGGGCTGCAGAGTGAAGACAGACACCCCGATGTACAGGAACACAAAGTTCTCCGCCAGGAAGCTGAACAGCTCAAACAACTGCAACAACACGGACCTTACGTCACACGGACCTTACGTCACACGGACCTTACGTCACACGTGTGACCTTACGTCACACGGACCTTACGTCACACGGACCTTACGTCACCGGCCTACTCACACGGACCTTACGTCCACACGGACCTTTACGTCACATGGACCTTACGTCACATGGACCTTACGTCACACGGACCTTACGTCACACGGACCTTACGTCCCACGGACCTTACGTCCCACGGACCTTACGTCCCACGGACCTTACGTCACACGGACCTTACGTCACACGGACCTTACGTCACACGGACCTTTACGTCCCACGGACCTTACGTCACATGGACCTTACGTCACACGGACCTTACGTCACACGGACCTTACGTCCCACGGACCTTACGTCCCACGGACCTTACGTCCCACGGACCTTACGTCCCACGGACCTTACGTCACACGGACCTTACGTCACACGGACCTTACGTCACACGGACCTTACGTCACACGGACCTTCAATCATACGAACAAGAACTAACAGCCTCACAATGAACACCCGTCACATGGACCTTCAATCATACGAACAGGAACTAACAGCCTCACAATGAACACCTGGAACACAAATTACATGGACCTTACGTCACATCTTACGTCAAATAGGTACCTTCAGCATCACAATGAACACCTGGAACACAAATTATATGGACCTTACATCACACATACAGGAATTATTGGCAGAGGTCGCGGGTCTGATTCCCATCAGAGTCATGTGGGATTTTTCTGCCCCGACTGGCTCCTTCCCAGAGTTGAGTTTGCTGCGGACTCAGTTGGGAAGACTGGGACCACACGGTCGAGTTTCATCCACTTAATGAATGTGTTTCTGAGAGTGAGTGTTGCTCACATTTCCTGACCAACAAACACAAACACAAGACCACAACACAAAGATATGGCTGTCAACCAACACAATAGCATGGCCTCTCACAATTTTTACCTATGAAGATGTAGAACAAGGGATTGCAAAGAAATCACATTTCACCATCACAACAGACAAGACCATAACACAAAGATATGGCTGTCAACCAACACAATAGCATGGCCTCTCAGCAATTTTCTTTAACCAATAATGATGTAGAACAAGGGATTCATTCACAAGCAGTGACACCTCCTTGAACAAAAAGTAAAATTAACAACTGACTGAGCAACATGAGGTTGCTTACAGTCCCTATACACTGACTGTATTCTGCGTTTTCCCTCTCTCTGCCCATCTCTTTGAGCTCAGGGAAACACAGGTAAGTCTTCCTTACCTGTTTGGTTCTGGTCTTGGACTCTTCAGACAGGTTGTTGTATGTGTAGTGAGCTTGGGTGACCCCACAGAACAACACCGCCACAATCCCTGCAATCATTCAGTTCAATTCGATTCAATCCACTTTATTGTCCATCGGAATTTTTTTCCTCTGCTCCACATGATTTTAACAAGTACATAAGACATTACAAAAAGACATTATCAATCGTTACATTCATTACACAGGTGTGTTGAAGACAGTGTGTGAAATACAAACACTGATCATAGTTACGGATTATCACGGGCCAGCTGCCAGTTCTTTGCCAAGATTTCTTTTCTCTCTCTCCTTTTTTTTTTAAATGCTTTTATTTGTCCCTTTCATTAAAATACATACAATTTCATGTGCACGGTATGATCTGTGCAATGTGAGAGTAAAGACACAACAGTCTGTTGGGGAAAGAAATGAAGGGCTGAAATAGTCTGAACACTGCAAGTTCCCTCCAGAAATCATTCAAACTGGTCCAGGCAATCTTTAAATTCAGCCAAACATAAAAGGCCTCAGACACCTGTTCTTCTCACTTTACACATGTCCACTTTCAAGTCTCAAATTCTGTGGCCCTTCATGCCCTGCTCTCATGATGACCTAAGTTTTGATGTGCTCTCCACGTCTATGGCCTAGGTTTGATTCCGTCTGGGTCACCCGTATCGGTAAATTCATGGGGGCTGTTGTTGGATGGACATGGTGGCGCCCTCTGGAGGGATAGCTCACTCACGCCGGCTCCGCAACTAAGCAATTATTGCGGTCAGTAGTGGGGCATAGTAGTTGGTGTCCTGCGTATATTGGATCAGAATGGGCACAACTGGACACCACCGAAGTGACTCTGTGGCAGTGCAGTGTCTCCTCCGGTGGGTTGCCTCTGGACGACTTGACACTGACTGCTCCCTGTGGATTGCCGGTGCCGGGGCTGTGGCAGGCCGGGCCAGGCTGCGGCTGTGGACGGCGGAAGTTGGAATGAGCGGCGTGGGTGCAAATGCCACTGAAGTGGCACAGACGATGTGATAGCAAAACACAAAAAACAAAAAACTTTACACTCTTACGCTGTTTCCCACAGACTGCAAAAGGAAAGACAGTGAAGCGCCGGCACAGGAAGAAACACAGAGCAAACGGCCAGCCCTCTGTGCATAACATCTGGGAACCAGAGAGTGAGGAGAGTGGGGTAGGGAGACGGCGATGAGGGGGAGCTGTGGCAAGGGGGTACAGACTGGAGGGGTGTACATAGAGTGGTAAGTTCGGCTTTTCATTACGCACATCTATAACCATACCTGATTAAATCCATCAACTGACCATCACCCTACTTCCTGATACGTGCAGACCATCATTTTGTTTCTGTTAAGCAACATTTGACATCATCAACATCATTTTGATTCCATACAGCAACATTTGACATCATCCAACCAAAACAATTACTCCAAACATTCTCTTTGCTGGATAAACGTGTTACATTCATCTTATTGAACGAAACTGTTACTCCAAACACTCGCTTTGCTGGATAAAAGTGTTACATTCATCTTATTGAACAAAACAGTTACTCCAAACACTCTCTTTGCTGGATAAAAGTGCTACATTCATCTTATTGAACGAAACTGTTACTCCAAACACTCTCTTTGCTGGATAAAAGTGCTACATTCATCTTATTGAACGAAACAGTTACTCCAAACACTCTCTTTGCTGGATAAAAGTGTTACATTCAGTATTTTAAGCGTAAAATCTTATTGAACGAAACAGTTCCTCCAAAAACTCTTTTTGCTGGATAAAAGTGTTACATTCAGTATTTTAAGCGTAAAATCTTACTGAACGAAACAGTTACTCCAAACACTCTCTTTGCTGGATAAAAGTGTTACATTCAGTATTTTAAGCGTAAAATCTTATTGAACGAAACAGTTCCTCCAAAAACTCTTTTTGCTGGATAAAAGTGTTACATTCAGTATTTTAAGCGTAAAATCTTATTGACCAAAACAGCAGCGGAGGAATACTCTGAATGTAAACTATAGTTTCCAATACTTGCACATCAGAGATTTTTTTCTCTATCAAATAAGTAATTTAAAGAATCATTTCAAAATTTCCCACAGAAACACAGTGCTGGCACTTATGCTATGGCGGCTACCTGTCAGCCCAGCAGCTTCTGATGCCTGGAAGCTGGAGTAGGACATGAGGAAGAAGAGAGCCGATTCCAGCAGGGGAAACTCACGCACCTTGGTGAACTTGGTCAGCTGACCCCGAGTCAAGGATCCTGATTGGCTGTCGTGTTTCACTCTTGAGTCATGTTACACTGAGCATGAGTGAGTGTTCACTGGCGGTAGCAGATTTGCACTGAGATGAGTAATTTGGGAAATTTTAACCAAAAATGTTTGGATAATTTTATGCAGTATGATTATAATGAGTATCATCTGGAATTGTGTTGCTTTGATGAATTTGGCTTACTTTCAAAACATAGTCGTGTGTGTGCGTGCGTGCGTGCGTGCATGCGTGCGTGTGTGCATGCATGCGTTCATGCGTGCATGTGTGAGTGTGTGCATGTGTGTGTGTGTGTGTATGTGTGTGTGTATGTGTGCGTGTGTGTGTGTGTGAGCATGCATGAGTGCCTGTGTGTGTGTGTGTGTGTGTGTGTGTGTGTGTGTGTGTGTGTGTGTGTGTGTGTGTGTGCATATGTGTGTGCGTGTGTGTGTATGACAGAAAAAGAGCTGTATGGGCTCGCATACATAAATAATACTGTTTGTGTAAGCAACATATGAAAGTTCATGTTTTCACAGTACGCTTACCCGTAAAGATCCTCCCAACAAAGACTCCCGCCACTCAAAGACTTGATTTACTGGGAAAAAAAAGAATACCTTAGTCTGCACGACACTGACCTCTGAACAACGACTCCGTTCCTCTGAAGTCTTGTCTTTGCTGGAACATTTGTTTTGCTATTTTTGTCTGTACTGGACTGACCTCAAAAGGAGGCTCCCTCCATTTAAAGACATTGTTTTCCACATAATGCTTCCCCTTATCTATACTCAGCCGACTTCACATGAAAGAAAATTGAATTTAGAAATAGAGTTTGTTTCTTACCGCCAATGACATTGACAAACAAAGCACATGACAAGACACGATGCATTTCAACCACTTGGGTCTTCTTCAGGCGAAAAAATAATAAATCACATTTAACATTTGGGACAGTACAAACAAAGAACGAAAAACGAAAAAAAGAACGAAAAATGACTCATCTGTTGTCCATGTGGTGGGGAGAATAGCCGGTAGGCGGAAATGACATGGGGGATTATGGGAGAGGAAAAGGAGGAGGGGGGGGGGGGGGTTGTGTTGGGGAGGTGTGTGTGTGTGATATGATAGGGTTGTGTGTCTAGTTTATTGGGATGGTGTGATATCTTTGTGACGGTAGTGGTAATGGTGGATTGATAATAATGGGAAAAAAAAAAAAAAAAAAAAAAAAAAAAAGGGGGTGAAATGAGGGGGAAAAAAAAAAAAGGGGGGAGGGGAAGGACTGAGGAAAAAAAAAGGTGAATAAAATAAACGATTTCGTTGGGTGATGAAAGAGGTAGTGGTAGTTATGCGTGGGTAGTTGTGAAGGTGTGTGGGTAATGTTGGGGAGGGAAGGGGAGGGAAGATAAATGGGTGATAGGGTATGATCGGGAGGGGGGGGGGGGGGGGTTGAGGTGGAAAAAAAAAAGGGGGGGGGGAAAAATGGGGGGGGGAAGGAGGGTAATGTGTTTGTGTGGGGGGGGGGGGGGGGAGGGAAGGGGGGCAAGAGAAGGAGAGCTCATATCTCTTCATCCACTATGGGGTGGAGGGTGGGGGTGGGAGGTTCATTATAAATGGTGTTGTTTGAAAAAGTGAACAATGCTGTGGGATGATGTTCATTGTAACAGGTGAAATAATGTGTTGGCATCAATATGCTGATGTTTGTTGAGAGAAGGTAGCAGTGATCAATGAAAAACAGGGGGGTATCATGTGTTGCATGCACACACACACACACACACACACACACACACACACACAAAAAAAAAAAAAAAAGGTGGGGGGATGGGGGACCCCATATAAACATTGTTCTGGGTGAGTTAAGATCATGTGATCATAGTGAGACTAACTGTGGAGAGTTTTCACACACATATTTACTCACACATACACTCATTCACACACACACTTAAAAAATTAAAAAAAAAAAAATTATTATCATCAATCAGTCACTGATAGGTGATGATCATATGAAATCAATGGTAGTGTAGGAAGAGATTCTTCTCCGTTCCCTTAGGCAAGAATGGTGGAGGTACTGGCAAGGGCTTCTGTATGGTGAAGGCTCTCCAGTGGTCAATAGAGTTTTGCACTCATCGGTGTGTTGGCAGGCCAGGATTGTTCTTTTGGTGTTGTTGGGACTGTTCCACCGTCATTGGGGCTGCATGGATAAATTAAAGACCCGCCAAGGTGGAGTATTGCAGAGATGTGATGTCACAGTCTGGAGTGCCCAGTTCTCAGTATCACAATGGTGGTCTTCTTCTTCGTTACTTCGGTAGGCATCCTGGAGGTACTGACAGAGGTTGCTGTATGGTGAAGACCCTCCAGTGGTCAGTAGGGTTTTGCACTCATTGGTGAGTTGGCAGGCCAGGTTTCCACTTTGGGCCTAGCTGGGAATGCTCCGCTGTCTCTTGGGCTGCACTGCATTGATAATTTGAAAGACTCACAGGTGTGGAGTATAGTGGACCTGTGATGTTGAGGTCAGGGGAGCCTTATCTTCAGTCCAACAATGTTCACTTGGTCTGATCGGGGCATCCGGTAGTATGCATCCCTCTTGTTGAAGTCTGGGTGCTGCTCAAGTCATCTTCCTATTTGTCTCCTTGGAAATATTTTTATTTTTTCGCCTGAAGAAGACCCAAGTGGTTGAAATGCATCGTGTCTTGTCATGTGCTTTGTTTGTCAATGTCATTGGCGGTAAGAAACAAACTCTATTTCTAAATTCTGCTTCGTTCGCCGCCATCAGTCACTCCATTTTGAAACTTCACATGAAAGCTTAAAAAGTTTAAGTAATACACCCGCTAATTATGAACAAATGAATCACGAGATTTGTGATTTGTTTGTTCATGTCTGGCGGATGTATTACTCACAACTGTTTAAGATTTGTATAGATTTTTGCTACAGTCACATCACTTTGCAGTTAACTTTCACAATAAAGATTCTATCTCCTTGAGACAAGAGTTTATTACCTGGTTTTTTTTTTTTTAATTTCTCAGAACATTTCTGGTTTCTTGAGACCAGAATGATCTCATGACAAAGAATCCTTCCCTTTGAAAGACTTACTTCTCCTCTGGAACATTTCCTTGTGTTCCTCTGTACCCGACGGACCTCCAGCAAAGACATACTCACTTATGGATTAGTTTCTCTGGAATACTGATGCCTCTGTCTGTCCTACACTGACCTCTCAACAAACAGCCACTCAATGTGAAGGCCCTTGTCTTTCA
>CM031623.1:18012327-18013700 GCA_018398815.1 Conus ventricosus
TGTAGCTTTTTAATCTCCATTTACATAGCAAACTGTAACGCTGTAGCTTTTTAATCTCCATTTACATAGCAAACTGTAACGCTGTAGCTTTTTAATCTCCATTTACATGGCAAACTGTAACGCTGTAGCTTTTTAATCTCCATTTACATAGCAAACTGTAACGCTGTAGCTTTTTAATCTCCATTTACATGGCAAACTGTAACGCTGTAGCTTTTTAATCTCCATTTACATAGCAAACTGTAACGCTGTAGCTTTTTAATCTCCATTTACATGGCAAACTGTAACGCTGTAGCTTTTTAATCTCCGTTTATATAGCAAACTGTAACGCTGTAGCTTTTTAATCTCCATTTACATGGCAAACTGTAACGCTGTAGCTTTTTAATCTCCGTTTATATGGCAAACTGTAACGCTGTAGCTTTTTAATCTCCGTTTATATGGCAAACTGTAACGCTGTAGCTTTTTAATCTCCATTTACATGGCAAACTGTAACGCTGTAGCTTTTTAATCTTCATTTATATGGCAAACTGTAACGCTGTAGCTTTTTAATCTCCGTTTACATGGCAAACTGTAACGCTGTAGCTTTTTAATCTCCATTTACATAGCAAACTGTAACGCTGTAGCTTTTTAATCTCCATTTACATGGCAAACTTCAACACTTTAGCTTTTTAATCTCCATTTATATGACAAACTTCAACACTTTAGCTTTTTAATCTCCATTTATATGGCAAACTGCAACGCTAGAGTTTTTTTTTAATCTCCATTTATATGGCAAACTGCAACGCTGCAGCTTTTTAACCTCTATTAAGTGAAGGAGGGGAGGGGAGGGGAGGGGAGGGGAGGGGAGGGGAGCGTATTCTCATCCATGTTATGTTGGTTTGTTTACTTGTTTGTACCTTATCCAGAACATGTGAAAGCCACTGAACGTAATTTCAACTTCACTTTATCAAAAGATGGAATATGGTGCTGGAATGAACCCTCTAAACCTTGGGGTCAGTCCTGGGTGCAGTTCTGGATCAAATGGCAGATACTTGATCGTTCTTTATCATATATTTAGAACCTGCTTCCCAAGAAAAAAAATGTCCGAAAATTTCAACAGAAATGATTTTTATCAATAAAGTCGAAAATGGTTTAACCTCATTTTTCAACTGCATCAGCCAGTCACTGAAAAGGCACTGGAAAGTGATAGGTGATGACAGCAAACGTTTCGGGTCTCCACAACGCCGTATTTTGTTTGTTTGAAAAGATTAGTTCAGAATGCAAAGCCTTTTTGGGGAATGATTTATCTGCTCCGAGTATCATCAATAAGTGGCTGGCTGTTCAACAAGGTTGTGGGGAAAATGGTGCCCCCAGTGCTGTTGAACTGATGAAGGGTC
>CM031623.1:18013800-18016300 GCA_018398815.1 Conus ventricosus
TGGTCACGTAAGCCTTGTAGGTGCATCTATGTTCACTTAACATTCGAAACGCGCATGTGGGACAACCAGACAGTGTGAAGCTGATATTAAGATTTCAAACTGATTTTGTGAGTTAGAAATGAAAGTGAGTGATAATAATGATCAGTTTTATACACACACACACACACATACACAAAACACACACACACACACACATAACACACACACACACACACACACATAACACACACACATACACACACACACACACACACACACACACACAACACACACACACATACACAAAACACCACACACACACGCATGCATGCGCACACACGCGCGCACACACACACACCAGCCCTGAGGTGGCCCTCTGCGGTCGGCTGGGCTATAAGCAACATTATCTTACACACACACACACACACACACACACACACACACACATACACACACACACACAAAAACACACACACAAAAACACACACACACACACACACACACACACACACCAAGCCACATCCACAACCACATTGTTTGTCATGCATGACTTTACTCTAGAATACATTCTTGACAATTTCTCTTTTTTTTAAATCAACTGAGTTTCAGAAGTTTAATTCAACATAGTTTTCCAGTCTACAAGTTGATCTCATAGTTGGCACAAATCTTTGGTAAACTGATTTGGTAGCTGTGGGTTCTACAGGTTGATGACAGAACATTCTGCTTATCTGCAGCTAAAACCTTCACTACCCACAGACAAGAGTTCATGTTGTAACACCTGCATCCACCACGGAATGTGTAGGGAAAACTATGGCCTGCAGTCTGCTATGTGTCATGTTTGCTGGCACGAGCCAGGCTGCTGTGTGGCTGAGACTTGAGAACTACCTGGATTCACAGTGTATGCATGCACTTACCCCACAACCAGGCAGGAGATGGTGGTGCCGGCAATAGCGTACATCATGATGGCCCCAAAATTCTTGAAGAAATGTTTCTGCAATCAATATAAAGCACAAAAAGTTACAAAATCATTTTACAATGATGATCATGAAAATCAACATAATCATGTACTGCTGCAGAAGCAGCAACAACTACTGCAACAGAGAATTATTTACACCATCACACGTTTCTTATACACAGCACTTTCACTTCTTCTTTTTTTTAAACTTCCGTGGATAAGCTATTAACTTTTTTTTTTTCGCGACCAGTCTAAAGCACATATGTCACTGAATCACTTTATAATCGTCATTTCTGTTCTCTTTAGTAAGATAAACAAGTAATGCTTTCCTCTGGTCCTCCATGCTATTACAAAAGAGTCCAGACAGATGTAAACAAAATGACAAAATCACCATTACCGCAAAATCCATTTGATGTTATTCATAGCATGACAAATCACAAACACCACCACAGGACTACCCGTGCTAGGCAAATTTGACAAAACTGGCAAAATCATCGTAACTGCAATATCCATTTGACGTCATTCATAGCATGGCAAATCACAAACACCACCACAGGACTACCGTGCTAGGCAAATTTGACAAAAACAACTTCCAGACCTCACATTTTTGAAACAGCCCACGTTTCCATACATATTCATTCCCAGAACTTGGAAGGTATAACGGAAGTAACAGAAAACCTTCTGATGGAAAAATGTATATGTTCAGTTCAGAGTGTGATTTCATTCAAACTTCGATGATGCACGACCTGATCTCAATGATGAAATGGCAATAAACACTCTCTTAGAACACATACTCCTGTGCAGAGTATTCAATTAGTAACTTTATCAATAAACAGCATCATCCATTATCGTGATTATCATGTTCACATGACTATGGTAATTATCCTAATGATGAGGTCGCACACACACACACACACACACACACACACACACACACACACACACACACACACATACACACACACACCACACACACACACACACACACACACACACAACCATAACAGCTTGACCAAACCTTTTTTCCATCCTGACAACATTTTTTTTTTTCTTTACTCATAATTAAAAATGAACAGGGCATCCCCACGTCTAATCCACATATACACAGACTGACAAAAGAGTTCATCAAATACACCGAACACAACACACACACTCTTCCGACAGTTTTCTTTCCAGGTAACAGCTCTGGTTTCACATTTTCATTTCTCATTTACTGTTCTTCTTCTCCACTGTACATAATCAATATCAACACTTTAATAACTGTCACTGACAAAAGCAGCACAGGGAGGGGTATGTGTGCATGTGTGAAGGGGAAGATAATAAGGGATGGGGGCAGGAGGGAGGAGTAAACGGGGTATACTGTGTATGATGAGGGATGTGGAGAGAGGAGCGAGGTGAGAGGAGGAGGAGGGGGGGGGGGGGGGGGGGGGGGGCATTCTATTCCTTTGATAAGAGGACAGAAGTTCAAACTGATTTTTTTTTTTAAAAAGGTACAGCACAAATTTTAAAACATGTCTGGAGCTGCCCATTTTTTTTTCTAGGCTGGGAGTGTGTGTGTGTGTGTGT
>CM031623.1:18026300-18028800 GCA_018398815.1 Conus ventricosus
AGTGCGACCCCTTGTTGCTAAATTTGCTCCAGGGGCCAACAGTCTGAGTCGCACTGTTTTATGTTATTTTATTTTACTTTTTAACATGCGCGCTGGTGACCTACTCGTTTTTGAGTGAACCAGTATTTTAGGAAAAAGAAGAAGAAGATGCATACTCACTGACAAAAGGGATACATATATATATATGTATAACAGATCTACATACAATACAAGATGTAGCCTGGAGCAAACACTAAGCCCTGAGCATGACTGAACTTTACAAGCAAGATCTGTGATACAGCAGAGAGGGGGGAGGCTGCAAAACAACTAAACAGAAAAAAAGAGCATCAAAATGAAAAATGAAAAAATTGGCTGGTAAATTATACAAATTAGATACATGTGCAGACAGATAGGTAGACAGATAGTTAAACTGACTGATAAACTGATAATAAATAAACATACACACAGATGTGTGTGTGTGTGTGTGTGTGTGTGTGTGTGTGTGTGTGTGTGTGTGTGGAGAGAGAGAGAGAGAGAGAGAGAACGCAAGGGAAGTAACTGCATGTCATCATCTCCACCACCCTATCGCTGACGAGACGGATATAAAATTCCTTTCATAAAAGTACAAAATACAATATTCACCTAATACGGAAGTGAAAACAGTGTCAACGATCCGTCTTACCATAGAGCATGGAAAGTCCTGTTTCATGAACGAATCTGAATCTCCTGTGTTTGAAGAGCCAGACAGTCAAAATCGTCAGCAGCAGCAATCCTAGCAGCATCAAAATGGTCAAACTGTCTGTTCGGTGTTGTGAAGATGCACTGGCGTTTTCAGCTGGCTTGATTTCAGCCGGCTGATCCCCATGGTGGATGTTCGCATACACAACAAAACTGCAAGAAAGCAGACGACCATTGAAGTCGCTGCCATGATTGGAGGAAGGTTCGGTTGCGAGAGAAACGCCTCTCTTTTGTTGTTACTTCCGTTTCCCGTGATTGTGTCCCTTTGTTCGTGTGTGGAGCACGTGTTGGTGACTCGACCATGACGTTGATTGGATTTCCCAATGAATCTGTTTCAGTGGTGTGTTTCCTGTTTAATCAAAAGCTGATAAGGCCGTGACCTCAGCATTTATGAAAACTTTTCGATCAGAATTAAGGAGTTTGACCCGTGCAATCAGCGGACTTCGAGCTATCGATCTGCCACTGCAGGCTGGATATCGTGTCGCAATGAATTCAGACCTTCGGCATCACAAATAACATTGATTGAAATATGAGTAGATGAGCATTCAGACCTTGGGCATCACAAATAACACTTATTGAAATATGAGTAGGTGACGAGACTGTATGTTTCACACTGATTCACACAACCGTCTGCTCACATAAGCGTGCTCCCGAGCGTGTACTTACACACACACACACACACACACACACACACACACACACACACTTAAAATATTTTTTATTAACTTATTACTTTGTTTGCGGGGGATAAGAAAGGAAGGGGGGGGGGGTGTGGATAAAATGGGGGGAGGGGGGAAAGCAAAGGATTTTTTATTTTACTTTATTCATTTTTTTAAATACTGTCATCCGTTTTTGACTTTAATTGATTAGTTAGTTGTTGGTTATAAGTATTTTATTTTATGTTAATCTTCACTTAGATTAATGTAAAGATACACATCCACAACTCTCTCACTCAAACACACAGGCACACCACTCACACACACACACACACACACACACACACACACACACACACACACACACACACACACACACACACACACACATTCGCGTGCACGCGCACCCATACATATATATACACATGCACACATTATGTGCACGCTCGCAATTACTTCCGTATACATTCACTTTTTTTTTCTTTTTTTTTGTTTGGTCTAATATCACGAATAGTGGATAGACGTTAAATGAAGGACACACACACACACACACACACACACACACACACACACACACACACACACACACATGCACGTACCCGCCGCGCACACACACACAACACCACACACACACACACACACACACACACACACACACAACACACTACACACCACGCGCACACACGCTCGCACACACACACACACACACACACACACACACACACACACACACACACACACACACACACACACACACCTACACACACCACACACACACACACACACACACACACACACACACACACACACACACACACACACACTCACACACACACCACACACACACACACACACACACATACACACACACACACACACACACACACAAAACACACACACACACACACACACACACACACACACACACACACACACACACACACACACTCACACACACACACACACACACACACACACACACACACACACACACACTGTAAGGAAAGTAGCCTACAGAGAGAAGGAGAGGAACGGAGCACAGTGAAACATAATTAACAATGATCCATGTGTGTGGTGCTCACCATGCCGACCCCAAAGCATGGACGCCCAGGCCATGGTAACCGCGG
>CM031623.1:18033800-18043900 GCA_018398815.1 Conus ventricosus
TGTGTCGTGCTTGTGAAAGTGACAGTGAAAAGAAAAAAAAAGAAAAGAAAAGACAGTGATTCGTGAATAGTTAAGATCACCTGGCCAGGTAAAGTAGACATCTATTTATACCCGGGTTAGTTAATAATGTTTTAGATAAATGATTTTGTGAAGTTCAGGAAAGAGAGAAATGGTTTTATTTTGTTTGATTCCATATGCATTGATGTTTCGTTCTATGACCATGTGTAGTAAAGTTATAGACTTTACAAGTGGTTTGATGTGACGAATGCATGATATATGAATGAGATCGTAAGCAAGCTGTGAGTGTGTTTGGGCTGTGCGCTAGTCCTTCCTCCATCGACATCACCCGAGGTTGACAATTTATTGGCGAGCCTGCCAGGATATTCTGGCCCATTTATTATAATTGTTCAACTTCTCAGAGAGGAAGCTGGGTGGGATTCAAGTGTTGTAATCCTAAGACAAGGGGTTGTCTTACTGTATGTTCCCCAAGATAGTTAAATACTAGGCTTGGCATTGTTCCCAAGATAGTTAATACTAGGCTTGGCATTTCAGCCCCAGAGTACTTATTTCGCACAGATTGCCTATAATTCGCTCTCATAGTTGGGTCAGGCGCTGGGCGTCTTATAAAAACTAATTACGTTGTCCCAAGCTAATATTATCATTCATAGGATTGTGCTATTACGTCACTCGTGTCGGTAACCACCAGTTTGGCTGTCGTAGTTGTAAAATCTTGTTCAAAAAAAAAAAAAAAAAAAAAAAAAGAGATATAATGGCGGAAGAAAAGAACACCCCTATTGAACAACTTTGTGAGCGTCGCTCGTGAGTTAGGCTATTCGGGAGATGAGTTGCGTGCGTTCGTTGAAAACCAGCAAAAGATGGAAGGGATGAACGCGCGGAAAGACGCCGTGTCGCAGTAGAAGTGCAAGAAATAGAAAATTAAGGATTCAGGCTAACAATGATAAAGAAACGCAGGAAACAGAAAGATTAAGGATTCAGGCTGGGCGAAACGCAGGAAACAGAAAGAATAAGGCAGGAGCAGGAAACAGAAAGACTAAAGGAAGAGCAGGAAACGGAAAGATTAAAGGTTCAATTAGAGTTAGAGAAAGTGAGGATACAAAGGGAGACCACCGAGGATGGAAGTTCAGTTTCCAGTGACTCTGTGCGCAGTTACGCTCCCCGACCCAAGTTACCAAAATTCTCTGAAGGAAACCGATTCGATTGATGCATACATCAGTCGTTTCGAAACGTTTGCGACCAGTCAGGGTTGGCCTCCAGAAGAGTGGGCAGTCATTTTGTCAGCGCAAATTGACGGGTAAGGCATTACAGATTTTCACTGCATGCCAGCAGACACCCAATCTGATTTTGGTGCTGTGAAGGAATCATTGATGAAGGGATTTGACCTCACAGAGGAAGGATTCAGAAAGAAATTTCGTTCAGCTAGATTGCAAGCAGGTGAAACGTACACTCAGTTTGGTGCACGTTTAGATCACTATTTTGATAAATGGTTAGAGTTGAGTGGTACGAAAAAGGAGTTCGCTGAATTGAAAGAGCTAGTTATGAAGGAACAGATTTTGTCAGGTTGCGGCCCTGATTTTAACCGTACATTTGAAAGAGAGACAGCCAGAGACAGCAGGGGAGTTGTTGAAGTTAGCAGAGGTGTATAGAGAGGCACGTTTGGGCACTAAGGTGCAGGAGAAACAGGTGCTAGGCACAGGTGAGAAGAGTGCAAGGAGACTAGGAGAGTTCCTGCAAAGTCTGCAAACCCAGTGGTGGGGCAGAAGGAAGGGCAAAGGGACATTAGGTGTTTCATTTGTCACAAGAAGGGACATGTGGCGAGGGATTGTCGCATGAGGTTCCAGAAGGCAGCAGCCTTGCAAGAAGTCGATAAGGGTCGCCAGGGAAACGACCTGCAGTGGAACCAAAAGGGATTCAGTCTGAAGAGGGTGGAGTGCAGCCTATGGCTAGCACTGGACAGCAGTCAGTGTCGGGGATGGAGGGCACTAGGCTGAGTGGTTCGTTACCAGTGGAAGAAGGGTGGATTGGCAGAGAGGGTGAAAGTGTTACGAGACACTGGTTGTTCATGCGGTGTAGTACGAACAACGCTGGTCGAGAAAGGGGATTTGACAGGGCAAATCCAGACCTGTACTCTAATCGATGGCACTGTGAGGAGGTTTCCAGTTGCTAAGATAGAAGTACGTACCCCTTACTTCTCAGGCGAGTTGTCTGCGTTGGTGATGAGAAACCCCTTCTGATTTGATCATCGGAAATATTCCGGGTGCAAGGGATCCAGGGGATCCTGAGTTGTTGACTGCTACAGGGACAGCAGTTAAAACACGGAGCAAGAAGGAGGAAAAGGGTGATAAACCGTTAGTCGTTCCAGCAAGGAAGTCAGGCATAGATGTGTCGCCTGATGAGTTTAGGGCAGCGCAGGAACAAGACCCTTCGCTCGTGAAGTCTTGGGATTTGGCAAGAGGTGGAGAGAAACAGGAGGTTAGAGGAGGTGAGACAGAATTTCTTGTGAAAGGCGGGCTGTTGTACCGAGTGTTCACCAAGGGGAAGACAGGTAAGGTGACCACTCAGTTAGAGGTACCAGCAGGTTATCGTGACACTGTCATGTCAGTGGGTCACGAGTCGCTCATGGCGGGTCATCTCGGCACCAGCAAAACAGCTGACCGAATCTTTGATGACTTTCATTGGCCAGGAGCAATGGCAGACATCAAGCGTTTCTGCATGTCATGTGACGTGTGTCAAAGGTCAGCCACAAGAGGGGTGAAGAGAAGGCGCCTCTTAACAGCCTCCTTTAATTGACACACCGTTCAGGAGGGTGGCTGTTGATCTGATTGGCCCAATCGCGCCCTGTTCCAAAGGTGGGCACAGGTATGTGTTGACGCTCGTGGACTACGCGACCAGATACCCAGAAGCAGTTGCATTGAAAGGCGTAGATACGCAACAGGTCGCTGAAGGGCTGGTAGACATCTTTTCTTGCGTGGGTGTGCCAGCACAAATTCTCAGTGACAGGGGTCACAGTTCACCTCAGGCGTGATGAGGGAGGTCAACAGGCTGCTAGGGATCACACAGCTTCTCACTACCCCATACCACCCACAATGCAATGGCTTGGTGGAGAGATTCAATGGTGTGCTGAAGGGCATCTTAAAGAAGCTCTGTGAGGAAAGGCCAGCAGATTGGGACCGCTACATTCCAGCGGCACTGTTCGCCTACAGGGAAGCCCCTCAGCCATTTGAGCTGCTGTATGGGCGGACAGTTCGGGGACCAGTGTGCATTCTCAAAGAGCTGTGGTCCGGAGAACAGGAGTCCGAAGAGGTCAAAACCACTTATCAGTATGTGGTGGACCTACGCAATAGGCTAGAGGAGACATGTAAGGTCGCAAGGGAGAGTTTGCAGGAGGCTAGGGTCGTTCAGAAGAAGCAATATGACAGGAAGGTGAGGAAGCAATTCCTCAAGGTGGGAGATCAAGTCCTGTTACTGCTTCCACGGATCACAACAAGCTGCTGATGCATTGGAAGGGACCATTCACCATCATTGAAAAGGTAGATCAGGACTACCGAATCGATGTGAATGGGAAATCAAAACTTTTCCATGCAAATTTGCTCCGCAAATATATTCAGCGTGAGACTCAGCACATAGGCGCAGCAGCAATCATTGATGGAGGTGAAGGAGACCCAGCAGAAGAAGGGGAGATTTTGTTGCCTGAGTTTCCAGGAGAAGAGTCATACAGGACGTGTCCACTGTATGAAGGGCTAGACAGTAGAGACAGGAGGAAGTTAGGGGGCTCCTAGAACAGTATAGGGCCGGCGTCCCTGACTGATAAACCAGGCAGGACAACTCTAGAGACATGTACGGTGGAGTTAACATCGCAAAAGCCCGTACATGTGAAAGCCTACCCGATCCCATATGCCACCAAGCAAGTGATCGAGGAGGAGGTTAGAAAGATGTTGGACCTTGGGGTGATTGAACCGTCCAAATCATCGTATAGTGCACCCGTCGTCTTAGTGAGGAAAAAGTCAGGTGAGCATCGATTCTGTGTTGACTATAGACGTCTGGGAAACAGTGTCACCAAGGTCGATGCAGAGGTCATACCGAACATGGAAGACCTGTTCGCTCAGATCGCCACAAGCAAGAGCCAGTATTTCACCAGGATAGATCTGAGCAAGGGTTACTGGCAAATAGCCTTGAGTGAGGACTCAAAGGAAGTCACAGCATTCTCCACTCCTATGGGGCTATACCAGTGGCGAGTACTTCCTTTTGGGATGGTCAACGCACCTGCAGTCTTCTCTCGGATGATGAGGAAGTTATTGACGGGATTGGAAGGCGTTGTGAATTTCATGGATGACATTCTGATAGCATCCGAGACATGGGAGAGCATATGAGGGCCCGCTAGGAGCAGTTTTAGAGAGGCTGAGACAAGCCAATCTCACAGCTAGACCAACAAAGTGCCAGGTTGGTTTTCCAAGCCTGGAGTTCCTAGGTTTTGTTGTCGGAGGCGACACAAAGCAGCCGGAAAGAGGAAAGGTGGAGAAGATGATGAATTCAGAGAGACCAAAGACCAAAACAGAAGTCAGGAGTCTGCTAGGTTTTATTGGTTTCTATAGGGAGTTTGTTCCAAATTTCGCAGCAATCACGAGTCCTCTCAGTGATTTGGTCAAGGCACGGAAACCGGCAGTGGTCGAGTGGTCAGACGCTGCAGAGCAAGCACTGCAGACGGTGTTCGAAAGACTAGGTTCCCGTCCCATCCTGAAGCTACCAGATATGTCCAAACCATTTTTGTTGCGGACAGATGCATCAGGCGGTGGGATAGGTGCGGTATTGTTGCAGGAGCATGAAGGGGTCGAGTTTCCTGTGAGGGATGCTAGCAGGAAGTTGACAAAGTGTGAAGAAGGGTACGCAACGGTGGAGAAGGAGTGTTTAGCCGTTGTGTGGGCCGTGCAGAAGTTCCACAAATACTTGTATGGGAAAGAGTTCGTGATAGAGACTGATCATCAACCACTCAAATTCCTGCAGGAGGCGCAGTTGAAAAACAGCAGAGTGCTGCGTTGGGCAATGGCACTGCAGCCCATACAGGTACCGAGTGCAGTACATTCCTGGTCGACAGAATGTCGGAGCTGACTATTTAAGCCGTGTAGTCTAGCAAGCTGCAACTCAGAGGAAGTCAGTCATATCCAGGGTGCTTTGTTGATAATATGTGTTGATTACAGTTATGTTGATTGGATATGGGTTCATTCCCAGTTGGCTATGGTTCATATTTTTGTGTGAGATTTGTTCATGTAAATGTAGTTATGCTTGGAGCATACAGTCGCTTGTGTAGTGATGCATTATTTGCAATAAGTGAGGATGGAGATTCCTCAGTGAAGTGTCATGGATCGTGATCATATTATATTGTGCTTTTCATAGAAATTGTGAAGAGAAGATGTGGCAAATCCGCAGGTAGGGGAATTGCATAAGTGCGCACAGAGGTTGTTATAAAATGAGTTGAAATAACGCAAGAGCGCACGTCAATGATAAACTCATTGGGGTGGTATTCACTAATGATATATTTTATCATTTATAAACCGTTGGTTGTAAAGTATTTTTCAAACTTTGCATGTGTAGCTGTGGCTCAGCAAATTCGGTTGTTGTCCTTTTTTTGTACCGTTGTTTTGAGACAATGCGGTGCATAGTCTTTTGCAAGGGGGAAATTGTCACGGTCAAAAATAAAAACAACCAAAATCCTAATCCTCCACGGAGACGGTCTGGTCCACCCAGACAGACTAAGTAGCTGACCGACGCCTCGATGTCTGGTCAACCGAGTCTCGACGCCCGGCTCAGACTCATCCAGCCAATTTGGCACAGCGAGTAGACTAATCCTAATCCTCTACGGAGACGGTACTGTCCGGCCAGACAGACTAAGTAGCTGGGCCGACGCCTCGATGTCTGGGCAGACGAGTCTCGGGCGCCTGAACCATACTAATCTAAACCAATTTACGACGTTGCTTGAAAGGGGGAGGGGGAAGGTAGTGTGTGGGGGGGGGGTGAAATCAAGCTAATCAATTAAATGACCAATTGACCACCACAGAGAGTAAGGCGTGTAGGCGTGACTGTCATGATTTGAATAGCCAATGGAATTAGAGGGAGATAACTTCGGGTACGAGGCGGTAAAAATACTGACCAATGGTACTCGCCCTTGGACACATAGGTAGGGAATAAAGTAATGTGTGAGTGAGAGAGAGGAGGAAGAACGAAGAGAGACAGAGAGAGAGGAAGAGGTTCTGTGTAAGCTCTGATGAGAGAGAAGCAGAGAGATGAGGAGAGAAGAGAACCAAGTTGAGAGATTAGCATGAGATAGTCTGCAGAGGAAAGACTAAGGAGAGATGTGGAGAGAGAGAGAGAGTTGCTAACTAATGAAGAGGAAAAGAAAGAAGAGAAAAAAGAAAAGAAAAGCAACCATGTCCATTTGATAGAGCAGACTAGAAGAGAGAGAGAGAGAGTGCCATGCGTTAATGCAGGAAGGAAGAAAGGAGAACAGATCGATGTTGATAGTCACTGTTCCATTTTAACCGGGTTCGACCTCATACCTGGCAGCGTCACTTCGTCAAGCAGAACCACAGACCAACGCCAGTGCCAGCAGTCTAACCTGACCAGGCGCCAGCAGACCAAGACCAGTGCCAGCAGTTGTGTCGTGCTTGTGAAAGTGACAGTGAAAAGAAAAAAAAAGAAAAGAAAAGACAGTGATTCGTGAATAGTTAAGATCACCTGGCCAGGTAAAGTAGACATCTATTTATACCCGGGTTAGTTAATAATGTTTTAGATAAATGATTTTGTGAAGTTCAGGAAAGAGAGAATGGTTTTATTTTGTTTGATTCCATATGCATTGATGTTTCGTTCTATGACCATGTGTAGTAAAGTTATAGACTTTACAAGTGGTTTGATGTGATGAATGCATGATATATGAATGAGATCGTAAGCAAGCTGTGAGTATGTTTGGGCTGTGCGCTAGTCCTTCCTCCATCGACATCACCCGAGGTTGACAGGTAGAAAATATAAAATATAAAAAGATATCCTCTAAGACACAAGTGCTGAGGGCCAGTTCTTGGAATGAATCCGCAAGGGACTAAAATACAACAAACTAATAAATTCCAAGGATAAGTACCGAGCACCATTCCAGCAACTTACAGAGCAGCTTGGTGTTGCAATGACTGCAAGAAATATTGAATTATAAACAAAGCTTGCTCTTATGGCTTAGATTGAAGAAATAGGGGGAGATACGCATTCATATCTGCAGTGGCAGGTACATACTACGGTATTGCACACCAGCCTTTTCTGGGACTGCATTCTTCTTAAAAACTGAAAAGGCAGAGGAGTCTAATTACCACTTTCCGCGGTCACTGAGGAGAAACCACCAAGTTTCGAAATATCGGTATATGACCAGGAGTTATATGTTAGTGAGTTTCCCTCCCTATTGGAGGATGTCTCTCCCCCTTGGAGAATATAAGCTTGCTGAAGGCTCATTTTGAGAAGCATTTATTTTATTTTTCCCCATCCACCCACTCAAGCACATACTGTTAGTTAGGCAGAATCATCTGCCACTGCAGGTATGAATGCGTATCTCCCCCTATTTCTTCAATCTAAGACATAAGAGCAAGCTTTGTTTATAATTCAATATTTCTTGCAGTCATTGCAACACCAAGCTGCTCTGTAAGTTGCTGGAATGGTGCTCGGTACTTATCCTTGGAATTTATTAGTTTGTTATTATATATATATATATATATATATATATATATATTATATATATATATATATATATATATATATATATATATACCTCTCCTCGTAATATGATGTAGGTCAAAATAGGTTGTATAGAGATCATGAACACCACTGAACTGACCATGTACAGTAAAACCCGATTTATTGAAAGAGCCTTTGAACCACCTATGGACTTTTAATTATCCGAATTCAAAATTATGCGCATGTTTAGTTAATCTAAATTTTTGCCCAATCTAAAACAAGCTCAAAATAAAGTTAACAAATTGAAATTAACCGAGCAAGTCAAGTAGTAGTCCCAAGGAATTCCAATTAACTGGGCTTTGTTGTAGCATTGGCATTACTAGGAACTGAAAAGGACGAGAGAGAGAGAGAGAGAGAGAGAGAGAGAGAGAGAGAGAGAGAGAGAGAGAGAGTGGATGTGGGGTGGGTAGGGGGAAGGGGGGGAGCAGAGTGGGAGTGTGTTTGCTTTGAATTAAGCAAGCACACATTTTTAAAATTATGTTCTTTTTTTTTTTTTTGGGGGGGGGGGGGGAGTGTTGAATCCAGCGCTTGAACTTAACAGGGTTTTAGTTTGGTTGGGAGTGAGATCTCACTTGCAGCTAACCGATAATTCAAAATAATGAACCAAATTTTAATTAACAGCGAGAAAGAAGAACTCTGGCCGGTTCTTAAAACCCTTTCACCGCGCCAAGCATATTTTATGAAAATGAATTTTCAAGAAATAAAACACTGGAAAACGCCCTGTTATCGACTCTGCAGGCAACCAAATGACCTTGTCATTAATGGCAAGGATACCCCCTGTGCTGAAGTCAAGTAGTGTGTTCTTATCTCTTTGAATAAGAGAGTAAGAGTTGTCTGAGTTACGTCCCTTTATTGTTGACGACTTGAAATCATCTGGAATTGAAATTTATCCGAGTTCATACACAAATCGCTTTTGATCAACACTTTGGATAAATCGACCCTAGAAACGTAAACTCTTCTTCCATAAGCAACTATCATCACACACACACACACACACACACACACACACACACACACACACACACACACACACACACACCATAATCTTCTTTTTTTTCTTTTTTATTGCAGAATTCTGAAAGCCTATTTACCATTTTTTTCCGAAGAGACTTTGAAGGAGGTTGAAAACCCCTTTTAAACGTGTGACATTGTTTTAGGACTTGTTCAATGTTCCATTTTTACTTTTCTTGAACGGTGGGTTTTTTGTTTTTGTTTCTTCTTTTCATGTTTAAATGTATTTTCACGTCATTTTAGTTATTGACGTGGGCCTGTATTCGCATCGGGATAGCATGGGGCCAATAGAATTTAACAGGATTTTTGGAAGAGCTTCCACACTGGCATGGTGCCAATTCTCATGCTATCTCAATGTGAATACAGACTCTGAATGTTTTTACATTGTCTTATTTCTAGTTTTTTTTTCAAGACTAAGAAAACGTGTGCGAGAGGTGCCTGCCAGAAGTGACTATCACAAAAGGAATTGGTGCTATCACAAAAGGAATTGGTGCAATAAACCCTCACACCAAATTAGAAGAGAATTGGCCCCAATACCCTGAGTTACAGGGGCCGCGATTCTTTATTACCCCGCCACGGGAGTAGAAACACTCCAACTTCGAAAGTAGTTCGCTGTGACGCTGTGTTTTTTTGATTCGCTCAAATATCTCTTCTTCAATCATGTCTTCCCTATAAGTTCTATGCCATCAAAATATGCAACACCCGGGCCCAATGTGTCTGGGCGACAGATTGGTCCTGGTTTGAAGACCAATCTGTTGCCGGGCGACAAATTGGGCAGGGGCGACAGATTGGTCGTTAACAGGGGCCCTGCTGTCAGGTAACCGTGCTCTCCGCTGAGTTGAACTTTCATTTCACTTTATGCATGGATTAATATTGTTCTGTTAGTCAAAGACCCCACACGACACGCTATCAGCTGGATGATTAGCATTATGACATAAGGATTAGGGAGGAAAGGTCATGGAAGGTTAGCGCGAGGCAGGTTCCAGCTATGACAGAAGACTCGTGTTCTTGGTCATTCGCAAATTTGTTGAAAGAAAGAATTTCGTTTTAAACAGCTTTCTTTTTTTTTTATTCACGAAGAGAAAGTGTTTTATTGATTAGCATCTTTCAATGAAAGTGGTTATACATAAAGACATTATTCAATCCATTCTTGTGACTACCAAAGTGTACAATATAGAAACAGACTTTTAGCACGAGAGAGAGAGAGAGAGAGAGAGAGAGAGAGAGAGAGAGAGAGAGGAGTGAGTGAGAGAGAGAGAGAGAGAGAGAGAGAGAGAGAGAGAGAGAGAGAGAGAGAGAGAGAGAGT
>CM031623.1:18044000-18056500 GCA_018398815.1 Conus ventricosus
CGCTCACACATTGGAGAGAGAGAGAGAGAGAGAGAGAGAGAGAGAGAGAGAGAGAGAGAGAAAGAATGAGAGTGAGAGAGAGAGAGAGAGGGTGAGAGAGAGAGAGATAGAGAGAGAGAGAGAGAGAGAGAGAGAGAGAGAGAGAGAGAGAGAGAGAGAGAGAGAGAGAGAGATGAGAGAGTGAGAGAGAGAATGAGAGTGAGAGAGAGAGAGAGAGGGTGAGAGAGAGAGAGAGTGAGAGAGAGAGAGAGAGAGAGAGAGGAGAGAGAGAGAGACAGACAGACAGACAGACAGACAGAGAGTACAGACGGACACAAAATGGGTCCAATGATCTTTATTGACGGTTATAAAGTAAGATCTGACAGCCTCAGTTTTCATTCTGTCCGTGTAATAAGATATACCAGTACCATGAACAGGTCCAACAAATCATAAACAAGCGATGCAGTTGGCCTATTTGACTCACATAATAGTGAGTACACGCAACAGCGGAGAAAAAAGGGAAGTAGATGCAGAGGAGAGGAGGGAGAGGGATAAGATGTCATTCCAGTGACGGTTTCTTCTGTCGGGAAAATCAACAACGACCTACAGATGAAACATGTCACATTTTAGGCGTGATCCTAGAAGAAGAAGAAGAAGAAGAAGAAGAAGAAGAAGAAGAAGAAGCAGAAGAAGAGGAAGAAGAAGAAGACGAAGAAGAAGAAGAAAGAGAGAAAGAAGAAGAAGCAGATGAAGAAGGAGAAAAAGAAGGAGAAGAAAGAAGAGATGGCGAAGTAGAAGAAGAAGCAGAACATATTAAATCAACAGTTTTTGCTAATGGACAAAGCACACCATGGTTTTATATAGAGAGAGGGTGTCGTCAAGGCGACCCAATGTCACCATACATTTTTGTACTATGTGCAGAAATATTATCTATTATGATCAAAGAAGAAAAAAACATAAAAGGAATCCAAATAGGTGAAAGTGAATATAAAATATCACAATTTGCAGATGACACTCAACTAATGAATAGGGGAGACAGAATATCCTTTGAAAAGTCAACTCAAATTTTAGAAAAGTTTGGTAAAACGTCTGGATTGTTTCTGAATAAAGAAAAAACGCAGATCATATGGTTGGGGAGTAATAAAAATAGCACAGTAAAATATATGCAACACCTAAACATGATATGGAATCCTAAAGAATTCAAAATACTAGGAATATGGTTTACTAATGATCTAATAGATATAGAAAAAAGAAACTACAAAGAAAAGATGATTGAAGAAAAACTTTATTCAAAACCGCTAAAAAAAATTATTCCCCCCTCTCGGGAGAATGCAGTACTCAAACCAATCTTGTCCAAATTAAGACTCTGGCTTTTTTTCCCAAACCCGGATGCAAATAAAAGAATACAAAGACTAGTTTTTTTTGTGGGGAAAAGGCAAGACAAGATTCCCTAAAAAAACTTTTAAGGATATAAAGATGGGGACTGAACATACCAAAAGTCAAGCTTTACACATATGAAACTAACAGGGTAAGACAATTAAAAGTACTACACACAAGGAAAAAATTGTTGTGCATAATTGCCCGTTTATTTGAACACATTGAAGAGTCCTCCAAACTACGTGTTTAAGAAATAAAAAAAAATGTTTTTGGGGAAACATTATTCACCTCCTTAGACAATTTTTTTAAAAAAAAAAAAACCCAAAAACCACTCGGGAATTACTGCCAAACCCAATTCTTTAAATGTAAAATTTAAAGGGGGAAAAAAATTTTTAATTTAAGGGGGTATGAAAAAAAAAAAAACAGAAACTTGATTTAATAAAGAATAAGGAGAAATACCACATTTAATGAATTCAAGCAAGATACAACATACAGATTAATTTCTGTCAAATGGGATGTTAGCACAAAAAGAAATATTTAAGAAAAATGGACTTACTTTTCAAGATCGAAATATGGCGAGCACAACGCAGCCTTTAAAAGATTGCTCTATATCAAAAGCCCCAGATATATTTAAAACATTAACAAGGGTAAATGGAAACCCAAAACTCACAAAATGGTCCCGAAAACTCAACCGAGACTACCCTTTAAAAAGTTGTTTCTCAAAGATTAGCAGATAAAATATAAAACTTTTAAAAGGCTCAGATAAAATAAAACATAAAAAATAGGAAATAACGTGGTGTTGAAAGAAAAAAAGGTTTTTTTTCAAAACCAAAAATGCAATTTCTGCAATAAGAAAAATAAATATAAGCAAGTCTTCTGGGGAAAGTAAATACGACAGAATTTTGGGAAAAACACGGAAAAACTTTTAAAGGAAATGTTAAATTAAATTTATATTTACAGAAAGTATAGTTATTTGAAAGCCTTAATTAACGCCCCATACTGTAGTTACCTGATAATTCTTTGCTAAAAATTATATAACAGATGCAAAATAACAAAAGTGCCAATCTCACTTTAGTATTTATAAAAATATCAAGGACGTACAGATAAAAATATAGCAACATGAACTCTGAACTTCAAAAAATTGAAATAACTGGGTTTATTATAAATTTTTTTGAAAAATTTACAGAGGGTTTGGTCTTTTAAATAGTTTTGTAAATGATCGGGATGGGGAATTACAACTTGAAATGAAAGGAATTTTCATATTTCAAATACACGTATGTTTAATCTTTTTTGATTCCCATGAATATTACTGTCATTGGTAACATAATTTTTAAGGTTTTAATTCTGTTAAGGCAAATATTCTTGGAGGAGTATGTCGGGAAATAAGACCTTTTTTTTTAATTTTTTTTTTTAATTTTTATATTAGAAAAATTTACGTTGTATGGGGGTATTTGCCATAATATATGGGATACGTAAACTCATGGCTCAGCAGGATGAATATGACTTGATAAAAAGACAATGAAGGTTACAGTTAACGTCGCTGCATTCGCCCTGTGTCTCAAAAAATTTTTCGAGTGTAAAGGTGGGGAAAGGGAGAGATGTGTGCAAGTGAAATTTGGGTGTTTGGATTAAAAACAGCTTGTGTTTGGGTTACGCTTACCTAAGTGGATTGGAAGTCTGGAATATCCCAATTCACCTGTGGTTCCATTTTAATGTATTGATGTGCCCTTGCGGGTGGCCCTTTTCTGTTCTTGGGAATTTTGACCTTTTTTTCGCCCAAGGAATAAGGGGGGGGTTTAGCCACCGGGGGACGCATAGAGTGGCACAGTATGTGTTTTATTTTTTGAAAACTGAAAAAATCTCAGGGGAAAAAGATATTTTTTATTCAAAAAATCACCCCAACGTTAAATTTTTACAGATAAGAAAAAATTAAATATGAAATTATATTTTAAAAGAAATATAGACATTTGGAACAACTTTAACTTCAACCCATATGTAGTTGTCGATAATTCTTTTGCTAAAAATTATATATAAGAGCAAGATAACAAAGTGCCCAAACCCACTTTTAATATTCATAAAAATACTCAAGGCCCGGGGGTCGCATAGGTTTTTGCACAAATATTGTTATATTTTTTAAAACTGAAAAAACTCAGGGAAAAATATTTTTATTGAACATAAATTATTTCAACAATTCTTTCTGCTCATCTAAACTTTTTATATAAATTTTTGAGAAGAAACAGACTTTTTTAATAGCGTTTAGTTGCATTTATTACACACCCATTTTATGAATGCCGTATTTTCTACGAAAATATTCACTTGTCAGATTTTAGATTTAAAAAGAAATTGTATTGTTTGAAGTTAACGAAACCCAAACAGACGCTTTTTTTTATCCTCACTTTTTTGCAATATTTTACATCTGCATATAAAACCAATTGCACAACCACTTACACACCTTTTAATACATTTTGTGACAATATTTCTTTGAGCATACATGGCAAATTTCAAAAAAAAGGAACTTTTTGCAAGTTTTTAAAAACTTGGTTTCGTACAATTCATTCCGATTATTTGAACGTAAAAAAATAGTATTTTTTAAAACCCCCACATTCACAAATTACTTCAGCTGTATTTTTTAAAAAAGGTTGAATACTTGTATAAATCAAGTTTTATTGTGTGCGACTGAAAAAATTTAATGCCCCCCCCTGTCCCTTTCCCCCCCCAACCCCCCCCCCCCCCCCCCCCCCACCCTGGGCCCCCTTTTTTTCCCGTGGTAAAAGGATGTTTGATTTTTCAAAGGGCCCTTTTTTTTTGTGTGTCCCTGGCCCCCCCCCCCCCCCCCCCCCCCCCCCCCCCCCCCCCCCCCCCCCCCCCCCCCCCCCCCCCCCCCCCCCCCCCCCCCCCCTTTTTTTTTTTTTTCTTTCTTTTAAAGTTAATTCTTTTTGTTTTTTTTTAAAAAGGGGAAAAAAAAAAAAACCCCAACTAAGCAAAAAAAAAAAAAAGAAACATGGTCACATTTTAGGCGTGATCCTAGAAGAAGAAGAAGAAGAAGAAGAAGAAGAAGCAGAAGAAGAGGAAGAAGAAGAAGACGAAGAAGAAAAGAAAGAGAGAAAGAAGAAGAAGCAGATGAAGAAGGAGAAAAAGAAGGAGAAGAAAGAAGAGATGGCGAAGTAGAAGAAAGAAGCCAAGAGGCGAAGGAGGAGGGGGAGGAGGAGGAGGAGAAGAAGAAGAATAAGAAGAAGAAGAGAAGACGAAGAAGAAGAAGAAGAGATGAAGAAGAAGAAGAAGAAGAGGAAGAAGAAGAAGAAGAAGACGAAGAAGAAGAAGACGAAGAAGAAGAAGACGACGAAGAAGAAGACGACGAAGAAGAGACGAAGAAGACGAAGAAGAAGAAGAAGAAGAAGAAGAAGAAGAAGAAGACGAAGAAGAAGAAGACGAAGAAGAAGAAGACGAAGAAAAGAAGTAGAAGAAGAAGAAGAAGAAGAAGAAGAAGAAGAAGAAGAAGAAGAAGATGAAGAAGAAGAAGACGAAGAAGAAGAAGACGAAGAAGAAGAAGAAGAAGAAGAGAAGAAGAAGAAGAAGAAGACGAAGAAGAAGAAGACGAAGAAGAAGAAGAAGACGAAGAAGAAGAAGACGAATAAGAAGAAGAAGAAGACAGGAGGAGGATAGGAGGAGGAGGAGAGTAGAAGGAGAAGAAGAAAGAAGGAGGACGACGAGGAGGAGGGAGCAGGAGCAGGAGGAGGAGGAAATAACAACAAAGAGAACAAAATTCATTTTAAAAAAAAGAAAGAAAAAAAAAGGGAGAAAAAAAACGGAAACATCAAGAAACCGGGAAAGATGTCCCAGTCCATCCTCTCTTGGGCAGTCAAAGTCAGTCAGTCAGTCCGTCCGGATCCGGTCCTGCGCCGTGACGTGTCTCAAACTAGAGTGCCCCCCCCCCCCCCCCCCTTTCCTAAGCCACGCCACGCCAGGCAGTCCAGCCCAGCCAGTTCCCATCGTGTCAGTTCCCCATCGAGGAACCTCTGCAGGAAGGTCCTGGCAGGCCCAGATTCGAACTCACACCCGCCCCCACCGGCGGTGCGCCCCATCGTAGAACGGCAGTGCACGTGGTTCCTCTCGGACAGTGCCCAGCCCCCGTGTTGGCGGCACTGTTCCACGTACTTCCGTTTGGCGGCCATCCTTGTGCAGGTCCACAGCCAGCCCGGAGTAGTGCCTGGACGAACGACTGTGGCACGCGCCCGCTAGTTCGTTGATCTGGAATGTATGGTGGGCGGTGAGTTGGGATGGGAGGGGCGGTGGGGGTGGGGTGGGGTGGGGGGGGGGGTGAGGGAGGGATACAGACTGCGCACAGGTCTGACAGCAACGTGAAATGTTGATCAGATGGACACAAACACACACACACGCACGCACGCACGCACGCACGCTCGCGCACACGCACGCACAAGCACACACACGCACGCTCACATACGAAACCAAGGGCTCCCCAACCTCCACCCCATGCCCTTCGCCCCACAAAGACAGACGTTTTACGCTTGCCCATATATATATACTCCATCATTTTATTTCGTGGTTTCTTTTCTTTCTTCCTTCGTTTATTGAAAAAAAAATCTAAATGAAATTACGCTGTCTGTTATGCTGCTGTGTAGTCGAATGCTCAAATCAAAAATTTTCAAAAACATACATGATAGTTATGGACGTTTTCACACTTTCGAGGTTCCCTCCCTCCCTCACTTCCGCACATGCCCCCCCCCCCCTTTCTAGTCTTACCCCCGGCCCCATCATTAAACCCCTTCCACCCACCCATTCACCTTCCAGACTCCCCCGCAGTCTGAAATACTTTTACAGTATGCGTACTAACAACGACATTTTCAACTGAATTCAAAGTGCCGCCAGATCCCAAAGCCGCACGCGGGTGTATCGTAGTATGCTGTTTTTGTTTCTTTGTCTATTTATTTATTTGTTTGGGTCTTGTTTGTTTGTTTTGTTTGTTTGTTTGGATATGGGGGGGGGGGGGTGTCTTTTTCCATTGCTGACGTCAGTCAGAGACTGGTTGACTGACAGACAATAGACACCAGTTAATAATAATAATAATAATAATAATAATAAAAAATAATAATAATAATAATAATAATAATGAATACTTATATAGCGCCTATTCTCGGCTAGAGGCCAAGCTCTAAGCGCTTTACAATCGACACTCGTTTACACAACGGGCTGTCTACCTGGGTAGTGCCGACTGAAGAGCTGCCAGCTGGCGCTTCATTCAGTCGTTTCCCGTGTCATCTAGTCAGGATCGTTCAATATCGATCACTCATTTTCCTTACTTCCTTCATTCCTTCCATTTCTCACGCAGGGTGCATGCTAGTGTAACGTGTCATCCATACCAACGGCCAAACTGGCCTACTCTTCCGAACGTTGGTGATGGGATTTTACGTGTGTGCAAGATGTTATGCATGCGTTCACACACGGAACCTCGGTTATAGTCTCATTCGAAGGACTGTATGGGAAATGGAGTCAGAACCAATGTTAACTCCGAGGGAAAAATCCCCCTGTACCGAAACGCCCCGGCGGAGGTTCGAACCCGCAACCCCAGATCACCAAGATTACGAGTCAGGCGCTCTACCAACTGAGCTATTCCGGCTCCCAGCTATTCCGGCTCCAAAGTTCAAAGAAGATTCTGTGGAGGAACGCCCTTTACACCCTCACCTGATGTGGCCATACACTAACAACAAGAGAAATGTACACACACGCTCAAATGAACATTTATTCTTGATGGGCATGTATGCTAGAAGAATAAATACTGCAAGAAGACTGGGAGTGGAGTTTTGCATACCCCGAAGAACTTTGCACTGTAAAGATAAACAATTACTGTCTTTATTAGTAACTTTGTATTTTTGTTCCCTCCATAGTTTTGATAGCTTTTTCGAGGTTTTTTATTTATTCGTTTGTTTTTTTCTGTTTAACTGGAATTTAGAGCTAGCTCCGCAAATATCTATGGAGGTTGAACCATATGTTGGACTATGCCAGAATCACCGGCAGAGAATGTGGGGGATGCTTCGTCTTCTTCCTATTTCTCTCTCCAATTTCTATGGAAGGGGAAGAAACTGACCTCACAGTCAAGGGAGGCAAGTCCTCAGGACTAGATAACTCCTGCACTTCCTTTTCACAGAAACTCACCCCCACCAGACCGGAGGAGCAAGCATCAACAAACTGTACAAAAAAAAAAGCAGCTGGATTAAAAAGAAAAAAAAAACAAAGAATGAAAATAAAATGAGAAAACAAGAAATGTAAATAAATCAGCTTTTTTTTTTTTAAAGTGAGATAACAACGATCATACTAATATCAATATCAACCACAAGGACAATTCTAACAACAACGGTAGCGTCAACAGCAACAGCAACAACAACAACAACAACAACAACAACAACAACAACAAAGCAGTATCACCAATGACACCGCCACCACTACCACTATTGTAAGAGAAGGTAGCACAGCACTCACCCTGACACGGCCCGAGTTCTGCAGGTGGACCAGGTACCTCAGGAGGTTGTTGCTGAGACAGACGGTACCGCCCGGGGCGTTGTGCCCATCGTCGCACCGGTAGCTGTAATCACGGCGTTAAACCTTTCTTCAACGCGTCAATACTTTCAACACGGATTTTCAAAGGGGCACAAGAAAGGCAAGTGTGCGCATGTGCAGTCAACCCTCCTTCCTGTTCTTTGATTCGACCAGGAATCCCGCTTCCTACCTCACCCCCCCCCTTCCTACCCTTCCCCTTCTTTCGCCCTCTCCGCCCCCCCCCCCCCCCCCCCGACACCATCACCGCTATGTCCACTCTTTTTCCCTACCTTATAGGACACTTACTCAAACCCCGCTCATTGTATAGGAAACAATCAATTCTAAAGTTTTTCTTTTTAATGATGTATCATTTGAAAAAAAAAAAAAAACCTCATCGGTATGTGTAAAACTCAATTATAGTTGATCCTTGGTTACAGTAATCTTTTTCCTTTCCCCTTTCAAGACCCTCTTGAGTTACAAACATGGCGTATGACGTAACACATCATATTTAAAAAGGAGGACTACGACTTAGCAGCTCGTTTTAATTTATTGTCAACAGATGCAGCTATACAACGAGCTGTTTACTATCAGCAGATGCAGCTATACAACGAGCTGCTTACTGTCAGCCGATGCAGCTATACAACGAGCTGTTTACTGTCAGCCGATGCAGCTATACAACGGGCTGTTTACTGTTAGCAGATGCAGCTATACAACGAGCTGTTTACTGTTAGCAGATGCAGCTATACAACGAGCTGTTTACTGTCAGCCGATGCAGCTATACAACGAGCTGTTTACTGTTAGCAGATGCAGCTATAACAACGAGCTGTTTACTGTTAGCAGATGCAGCTATACAACGGGCTGTTTACTGTCAGCAGATGCAGCTATACAACGAGCTGTTTACTGTTAGCAGATGCAGCTATACAACGAGCTGTTTACTGTTAGCAGATGCAGCTATACAACGAGCTGTTTACTGTTAGCAGATGCAGCTATACAACGAGCTGTTTACTGTCAGCCGATGCAGCTATACAACGAGCTGTTTACTGTCAGCCGATGCAGCTATACAACGAGCTGTTTACTGTCAGCCGATGCAGCTATACAACGGCTGTTACTGTCAGCAGATGCAGCGATACAACGGGCTGTTTACTGTCAGCCGATGCAGCTATACAACGGGCTGTTTACTGTCAGCAGATGCAGCTATACAACGAGCTGTTTACTGTCAGCCGATGCAGCTATACAACGAGCTGTTTACTGTCAGCCGATGCAGCGATACAACGAGCTGTTTACTGTCAGCCGATGCAGCTATACAACGAGCTTCCCTTCTCCCCCCTCCCCCTCCCTCTCCTCCCACCCCCTTTGCCCTCCCATCCTCCGTGCTGAACTCAGTACAAACAGGAGAATAAAGACAGCGTGCCTCCTTTTTATATCAGTAACCCCCCCCCCCCCCACACTTCTCCCGCCTTCTTCCCCCCCCCCCCCCCCCCCCCCCCCCCATCTTTTGTTGTATTTTTATGTTCCGATATTTATCATTAATGTTGTGTGAGGTTTTCCCCCAACAAATGTGCCTGATTTTCTAACGGTAAGTTGAAATCTGTCCCTGACTGTCTAATCATTGGGCCAGTAGAATTTGCAACGGCTTGACAGTGTCACACACTGAAATTCAACGTGACAGTCCAATACCTTTGGGACTGTGCCAACATCGACGTACAGAACGCTTGGGAAAAACATATTCCATCTGCATAACTCGGGATCCGTTTGGTTTGCGAGGTACCGTAACATGCTGACAATCATGGGAACCGTAAGTATATTTCTAGAATTATATTTGTAGATAGATAGATAGATAGATATTTGTAACAGATAGATGGGGGGAGGGGGGGGGGGGGGGGGGGGGGGGGGGGGGGGGGGAGATCGAGCGCTTATAAAGTCAACCAAAAACTAAAGAAGAATCCTTTCTGTAAAAAAAAAAAAAAAAAAGGCGGGGGAGGGGGGGGGGTGGGGGGGGGGGGGGGGGGGGGGGGGGCGGGAGGGAATCTGACAACAAAGTCTTAGAATCCGGATGAATATGACAAAAGACAAGACAGACAGAGGCTTCAAATGCAAAACAGGCACAGGTGTGTGAAAAAATATTCATTCAGACAGACAGACAGACAGACAGACCTGGATCGAGAGGCCCTGTCCTCCCCTGCACATGTCCCGGAGGTTGTTGTAAGCGTAGGCTTGTCTCTCTGCCCTGAAGGATGACGGCGAGCGGCGATGACATTATCGGACCCTAACAGCAGCAGGCCCGGAGCTGCTGCATAAGGCTGCAGCCATTGGTGGCTGCACACCAAAAATGAAAGCGCCAAGGCCTTGCTGAAGGAGTCGAGTATTTATAGACTGGCGCAGTTAGACTGTTTTAAGAATTTCTGCTGTCTCTGAAAGTTCATTCTCCTCATTTCCTCTCATGTGGCCATCAAGGGACAAGCCAGGCGTTCCAAGCAGACAGATTAAAATGAAAGGAACGGGACTGTTTGGAGGAAACCACACAGCACAAACATAGGGTCACGGGTGAGTGCAAAGGTCTGAACTATGTGTTAACTAAGGGGAAAGTCATATATTTCAAAATTGTTCGTGATTTCATCAGTGAAAATCCCCCCTCCCCCGGGTGGGGGGTTGTTCTTTTGGTCAGTTATCAGCTTGACCTTAAATGCTGGCTCAAAGTTATGGTAGGCCTCAAAACGCTTACATGGATTACATTGTGCTTTAGTGCGAAATCCTAACTGTGGTGTGTGGCCTGCTCCTATCAGCATAGCGTCAAAAGTTAGGAGCTGACCTTGGGGTCATGTGGTAAAGGGTCTGAAGGGACAGACAACTTCTTTTTTTCTTTTTGCATGATACCTTTCTTTTTCAAGAATAAAGACTGAATAGTAGTCTTGCATTTGTGAGTTTATGAAACAAAGGCACTTTAGTGCCATGCGACAGCAACCATGATGCAACTGTGTCTGACCTGTGAACTCTTTCTGTTCCTGCCTCTGATGTGGAGACAGAACTCGGGATTTTCCTTATTTTGTGCTTCCATGCAACCCAACCCCCACAGTCTCGTTCCCCACCCTTCCCATCTCCACCAGCCACACATACACTCCCATACACCACATACAAATCACGCATGACTTGCTGTTACACACACTGGTATCTTTTAAAAGGTGAAGAAGCCCCTTGGTGCATTCCATGTAATGTGCCACTCACTATAAAACATGTTCTGATTGAGTGTTGGAATGTATATGATGTCAGACATCAATATTTTTACAGCAGACTCCATGAAAACCGTGTTCAGGTGTGTCCCATCTGAAATGACTATTCAGTTTCTGAAAGGGATAAACATTTGTCATCTGCTCTGAGATTTTACGGAGGAAAGATTTTAAAGCAGTTCCAGCGTATTTTGTTTTAAATTTTTTTTTATTGAGTTGCGTGCGTGCGTGCGTGCGCGCACGCACGCGCGCGCGTGTGTATGCGTGCGTGTCTTTAAAACCTACAGAGAGAACTGACTTCGACGAGGTGACAGCCCCGACACGGCCCTTTGCGATCGGCTAGGCTGTAAGCATCATGTATTGAGCTGAATTGCATAACTTTTTTCCTTTCTTTCTTTTTCCATAGTTTTTTTTTTTTTTGCTATTAAGCTGAACAGAAAAAGGAGTAGGGGAGGGGGAGGTGGGGGTTCTAAACTAGGCATTGCTGAAGGCACAAGTGATCTAATCGTAATGTGACCCACCTTGAACATGGATGAGGAGAACGAGCAAACCCGCAACACCAACCCACGTCATTGTGATTGGCTGCCGCTGAAACAAAACAACAACACCAACCCACGTCATTGTGATTGGCTGCCGCTGAAACAAAACAACTACTTCAACAGTGGGCCTTCTGTCTGGCTGAGGAAGATTTTACCCAGGACGTTGTTTTGCTTCATTCTTATCTAGCTGATAGTGTTTGTATTAGCCTATTTTTGGCCTATAGGTCGTAAACAAACATGAACAATAAAGTCTGCTACCGACAACTGGCAACTCATTATACAAGTGAAAACTCTGCAGCACTTTAGTTATATAGCAGGGGACCATAATAGTGTCCTTGCAATCATGGACGTGACCTGATAATTGATAGCTCCCTTTGGACCGCTGGCACTAAGGCTGCTGTTGCAAGAGACTGGATACGGCTGTGTGTAAGGGGAAGCCGGAATGAGAAGTGAAGGAATAATGCTGATGATACGTCACAGAAGTCGAAACAGGACAAACATAATCCACCCTCCCGCCCTTCCCCGCTCACTCTTCCCCCTAACCAACTTCTCCACAATGTCATTAGTTGGTGGTATCAGGTCGTGTCTGTCGTTAAACCTTGTGTGCATGGGGGCTGGGCCGCTATTGCGCGGGTCCGCTATTGCGCGACCTAAGAACATATCATCTATAAGAAGCGGAATACCCTAACCCTAACCCTATTTCTGTTACACTGTTTTGAGAGACTATAAGAAGCAGAATACCCTAACCCTAACCCTATTTCTGTTACACTGTTTTGAGAGACTGGTTGAATGACAAATAGTCACCGCGCAATAGCGGCCCCACGCAATA
>CM031623.1:18061500-18071500 GCA_018398815.1 Conus ventricosus
GTCCAAATATTTCCACCGTTTGCATGCTTTGTTCAAAAGATTTTCTGTCTCCTATGTTCATTAACTGAGTGTCATCAGCGTACTGAGAAATTTTATGGTCTGTTTCATTAATAAAAATCCCCTTTATATCTTTGTTTTCACGAATCATTATTGCCATTATCTCAGCACATAAAATAAATAAATAGGGAGAGATGGGGTCCCCTTGTCTACATCCGCGTTGGACAGTCAACCATTCCGTTACCTGACCATTGACTATAACAGTCGATTTTGTGTTTTTATAAAATGTTTGAATCCACCTTAAACCGTTCTCAGAAAACCCAAAAGCTCTAAGAACTTTATACATAAATTCCCAATTTAAAGAATCAAATGCCTTCTCAAAATCTAAACAAATCAACACCCCCGGTAAGGATTTATCTTTCAAATAGTGAATTAAATCATAAATAAGCCTTACATTATCACCAATATAACGGTTTGCCATAAAGCCTGTTTGATCCTCGTGAATGACTGAAGGTAATACGGCTTTAATTCTATTGGCAATACAGGATGAACCAATTTTATATATAACATTAAGTAAGGAAATGGGTCTCCAATTTTTTATATATTGTTTAGGTTTGTCGTCCTTTGGTATGCAGACTATTATTCCTTCTCTCTGGGTATGGGAGAGTTCACCATCTTTCAAACTATCATTTAATGCTCTCACAATAAAAGGGCCAAGGTCTTTCCAAAAGAATTTAAAGAATTCAGCATTGAATCCATCAGTCCCTGGACTTTTATGATTTGCCATATTTTTCAAAGCAAATGCTGCCTCATCAAGTGTAATGTCACCTTCCAGTGATTGTGCTTCATCTAGTGTTAATTTAGGTATATCATTAATTAAATTCTCAATTTGACATTCTTTCACTTTTCTTTCAGAATAAAGTGTTTGAAAAAAAGAATGCACTTCCCTTCGTATTTCACATTGGTCTTGCAACACACTTCCCATCTTTATCCACAAGATTAGTCATTGTTTTGCTCACATAATTCCTTTTCTCTAGCGAACAAAAATACGGTGTGATCTTTTCCCTTCTGCAATCCATCTGGCCCTAGATCTTATCATTACTCCTTCCATTTTCTTTTTACGCAATGCTTCGAGTTCATCATTCTTATGTTTTAATAATTTCAGATCTTCATCAGTTTTACGTTCAATTTTCTCTAAACGCTGTATGTCTTTAATACAAGCATCTTCCCTTTGTTGATCGACTTTCTTTTTCATGGTAGCGAAAGCAATGGTTTTGGCACGGATTTTCATCAGCAGAAAGTCCAGAAAATTTTTGTCCGAAACGGTAAACTGAATATTAAATGCTGTTTTATTTTCTAACATATTTTCGTTCGTGTCTGCGACTGCATACTCTCTTATGACAGAATGAATGAGTTCCTTAGTTTCCTTGACATATTGACTATCCCTTAAAAGTGAACTGTTAAACTTCCAAAACGTATTTCGTTTTTCAGTTTTACCAAATTTGAGTTACAAATAAACCATTGAATGGTCTGTCCTGTAACCCAGGTGAATGTCTATTTTATCTACATACCAGATTAGGTAGTCGGATAAAAGAAAAAAAAAGCAAGTCTACTCTGCTTAAGCGGATTGGGTTTTCTCCATGTGTAACGCTTAGCGTCAGGGTTTTCGTCTCGCCAAATATCTGTCAATTCTAACTCCGACATCATTGCTTCTACTTGTTCCTTTGCTTTAGGATTATTTATTTGCTTGTAATTGTAATAATCTATTCTTGGATCCAGAACCAAATTCCAATTGCCAACCGCAATTACATTTTTGTTATTGTATTTTTTAATTAGAACTGTTAAATGTTTATAGAAGCTGGGATCATCCTTATTGGGACCGTATACATTTACCAGAATGATTTTTGTGTTCATGGTTCTAAAACATACAATAATATAATTACCATTGTCATCTCTTACAACTTCATCGATCGTGAATTCAAAATTGTTGTTAAACATGACCGCTACACCTCTAGAGTTTGATTTATATGAGGCAAAATAACATTTATACCCCCATTCCGAATAAACATATTTTTCCAATTTAGATTCTAAGTGGGTATCTTGTAGGCAATATATCGAGAACTGTTTCTGCCTCAAAAAATGAAAAACATCCCTTCTTTTCTGTGTATCTGCCAATCCTTGACAGTTTTGTGAAACTATTTTAACTGTGTCCAACATTGGCCTGTAACAGAGTTACCCTTGTGCTGACATGAACACTGTATACACTACAAATAATCCAGACACTGTACAATGAAAAAAGCACACGCCAGGCTTCCATCAAGACGCACGGCCTCCCTCCTCCCATCAGCTCAACACACAAGAAAAGAACAAACAAAAAAAGTACGTACATAAATACGAATGTAAAATGACGTAGTACATTATGAAAAAGTACCAAAAAATCATATTTTAAGTTGACAGCCCTCACCGACGAGAGCGGACGCATGGTCCATGCGCTCTGAACCGGTTTGCGACCGCCCTCGGCAGATAAATCGACAGCGATAGAATGTGAACAAGGCGTGCAACTTTAGGTGAAAGAAGAACTATGGTTGTTAGAGCTGTGAGTCCTGTCAGAGACAGGATTCTTTTTTGCGACATTTTCGACATGTAGAAGAAGACATGACAAGGCAAAAAAAGAAGAGATCTAGGGGAAGTACTGAAAACGAGTTTGAATCAGGCGGGGCATCATCTTCCAACCGTCAAAGGTCAGTGAGTAAGAGAAGAAAGGAGGATAGGAAGCGAGAAGATTCAGAGGAGACGCAGCAAAAAATCACCTGTTTTACAAGTAGCAGTCAAAGCAGCAAAGAAGTGTCGAGTAACAGCCGGGAAGATAACACTGAAAAAAAGACAATGGAGATGATAAATCTTTACATTGAAAGAATTCTGGCAGAAATATTTGAGATAAGGAAAGAAAATGAGTATTTAAAAGAACGGGTCCAACGCCTAGAAAGGAAAAAATGAAGATTTGGAAGAGGAGGTGGATACACTGAAAAGGAGCTTGAAGGAAGAGAAAGAAAGAGAAATATCTTGGAACAGTACTCAAGGAAAGAAAATATTAAGATCAAAATTTACCCGGAGACTCAAACACGGAGACACAGGAACAAACGGAAGAAAAACTACTGAAGTTACTACATGACCAGCTGCAGATAGAAAGCTGCACAGGAGAGCAAATCAGTGTGGCTCACAGAATCGGTCGATTCAGGGACGGACAAAATAGGCCAGTAGTAGTGCGATTCACAACAAGAAAAGTGATAATAGAAATTTTTAAAAAGAAGAAAATACTCAAGGAGAAGAAAAGCAGAATCTTCATCGTTGAAGATTTAACACCGCTAAATGCTCAAAGACTGGCCCAAGTGAAAAGGCATCCTGCTGTGATGAAGGCGTGGTCTTTCAGAGGCCAGTTGTTTTGCAAACTTTTAAACCTGCAGGTGATTGCAATTGAACATGGAAATATCAGCAAAATCGATCAGGTGTTGCTTACCACACCGGACAACCGTCACCAAGGCCGGCAACCGACCTACTCCTCTCACGGGGCATCACCGATCAGCCAGGCGGGCGCAGCTGGGAACACTTCCAGAGGTTCCAGTCTATCTTCCTGTGAATATCCCGCCCGGGGCCTTGGCAGAGAACGGAGTCTTGGAGGCAGAAGCCACGAACAACGTCCTGGAAAACACCGAGGAAGAGGTGGCAGCTCTCCTTTGAAGGGCACTGATGTGAGAGATCAGTGTCAGGAGACGCAGCGATCCTTCCAGCCATATGGGTGACGGCGGGTCTAACTTTGCCGCCGAGGGACGGATCCCGGAGATGTGGGGAGATCGGCGATGGAGCGCTGCCTGACTATGATTACTGTGGCTGGGGATACCGTGCTTTGGGTCGGGCATGGCGGCACTCCTTGTGGGGGTTGGGCTGGAAAAAAAAATCCCTCTCGGCCGCTGTCTGCGTAGACCACAGAATACAAGGGACTCGTGCAAGCACTCCAGCGACTTTCGTCCTGCTCCCTCTTTGAGGCGGCCTCACGCGGCACAGGACCATCACCACCCGAGCACGAAGAAGGCCGCCTGGTGGTCCTGAAGACAGCCTGGTGGTCCTGAAGACAGCCTGCCTGAAGACAGCCTGCCTGAAGACAGCCTGGTGGTCCTGAAGACAGCCTGGTGGTCCTGAAGACAGCCTAGTGGTCCTGAAGACAGCCTGGTGGTCCTGAAGACAGCCTGGTGGTCCTGAAGACAGCTTTTCGATAGGGGAAAGAGGCGAAATACACCGTCGCCAATTGTCGGCCGACCAACACCCGACTTTGAACTAAAGTTCAAACGGAACCAGAGCTCAAGAGAGCGACAGACGACGGCCCCCACACAGAACTCACCCACTACTGCCAGCGACAACAGTTGCCACAGATTATGCAGACCTATGTCTGCAAGTGCACCCGGTCCTTAAGGGCCTCAGGCCAATAGGACGTAAATCTCACCCATCACGGCTCGCATTGCTTTCCGGCTTCAACAGCGTTTAAAGTCTAAAGTCAGGGGGCCCTATCCGGGTTGTGCCTTCCGGGTGGCGCGTTTGTTGATTGGTTGTTTACTGAAGAGGCCCACTCAGCAACAGTTGCCCGCTCGCGCCATCTCTCAAGGGAATCAAAAATGGGCTTCCGGATCAGAGCGACGAATGAAGTGGCTTCATTGTTGATTTGTCAAGTGAGTTACGGTCACCGGGAAATCCAGCAGATGAACACCGAGGTCTCTTCCTCCTTGTTGGAAGGAAGTTCACAGTAGTGGACCAATCGCGTAACCCGACACAAAGGCCTACAATCAGAGCATGTAGAAGAGAGACAGATAGATATAAGACAAAGAAAGACGATGTTTCAACGATGTAAAGTCTAATTAACCTCAATGATGTAAAGTCAAATTAACCTGCTGCTCTCTTTTTGTAGTTACCAAAATTAATGTTGTCTTGTAAGGCGAGCTGTCAAAAAACGGGACATTTTTTTTTTTTACGAATTAAGTAAAACCTTTCATTTTTCAGGGTTTTGTTTTTGTTTTTGTCACCTAGAATTGATAAAAGATAACAACGTCTTCTTATTAGTAGGGAGAACCCTTGGCATTCTTTCTCTCTCTAAACCTGGAGAGGGCGGGGAGATACTGCAGAAACAACAACATACAGGCCACACGCCAGCATTAGAATTTCGCACTAAAACACTATTATAATCCGTGTAAGCGCTTGAGGACTACCGTAAGTTTGAGCCGGCCTTTAATGCTAAACTGATTATTGATCCAGAGAACAACTCCCCACCAATTATTTCTCTTGTTTGGGGGGATTGTTTTCACCGATAAATCACCAATCTTTAAATACATGACTTTCCCCTTAGTTGATGTCATATTTCAGGCCTTTGCACTCACCCCGTGACCTTTGCACTCACCCCTGACCTTTGCACTCACCCATAATCTTTGCACCAGTTGGAAACCCCTAAAACAGTCCCGTACCTTGGATCTTAATCTGTCTGCTTGGAACCACCTGGTCTGTACCGTGATGGCCATAGGAAAGGAAATGAGGAAAAATCCACTTTCAAGCACAACACAAATTCTCGAATCAATCGAATTGCACCAGTCTATGAATACTAGATTCCTTAAGCGAAGCTTTGGCGCATCGACTTTTGGTGTGCAGCCACATGAGCGGCGAAAATGGCGCTTTTTGTTCTATGTGTTGCGAGAGCGACGATGAATGTCAAGTGTCAAGTGCAAGTGACAAAGGTCACGTGACGAGCGATGACTGGCGGGTAAACAAACCGGCTACCAGGAAGACTGATGCACGTTGTATTGTGCATTGTTTTCCGTCCGTGTGCACGTGTTTCCCGTAAGCGAATGTCAGTGTGCGCACACACACACACACACACCACATCTCTCTCTCTCTCTCCTCTCTCTCTCTCTCTCTCTCTCTCTCTCTCCTCTCTCTCTCTCTCTCTCTCTCTCTCAATTCATTACTATTACTACTATTTTTGAAAGCAATCTTACGTGTCCTGACTCGCTGAATTACTACCCTTACTGATTTTGTTTTCGTTGTTCTTATTGTTTCCGAGGTACAGTAATATCTATCTATTTCTATCTTCGTGTCATGTATGTATGTATGTATGTATGTATGTATGTATGTATGTATGTATGTATGTATGTATGTATGTACGTGTGTGTGTATGTATGTATGTATGTATGTATGTATGTATGTATGTATGTATGTATGTATGTATGTATGTATGTACGTGTGTATGTCTCTCTCTCTCTCTGTTCAGCTGTTCAGGACTACATAGTCAACATGGACGGAGTGGACCCCGCAGTGACCAGCTCATGACCAACAGTGTGTGACTGGTGTTTGTGCATTTTTGATAATGTAGAAACTTTCAAGCAGTCATTGTGTACATACTGCCAGCATTCCAAAATGGGATTTGTATAGAAAAAGCCCTTTTTTCAAGAGAAGCACAGGTTCACATCTGTTTATGTTTCCAACGAACCTCACGAAAGATACCTCATCTTCTTCCTGTGACTGACAGAGTACGGAATAAGCACGAGCTTTGAAATCATGTACTTTATCTATACAGGTACACATTTATTATGTGTCAAAATTTCAAGATTGTGTATTTATCCATTATTTTTTATGATTTTTTTTCCAGTACTAAACAATTAATATTTCCCAGTCTCGTGAGGAATGCTGACTGACCACCTACAAAGTACTCTGTCATATTTCATTGATTTTAGTTCTTTTGCTTAGTAAGGAAACTGTCCAATAGCTATTTTTTACACTATTCTGGGTTTCTCAAAATGATTTATGATAAAAATGGGATTTTTTTAAACAACGGAGAAAAATTCACTTATATGCCTGTGTAAACTACCTTGCGTTTCACAAAATATACAAAAAAAGAAAAACAACAAAAAAACCCACTTCTCTATCCGACTACAAAAAAGAATACGGTATACGCTACAGCCTTGACACTTTGCACTGACCCTGTTCAATCACACTACAATCATGTGTCCAAATTTCAAATATGTTTGTTGTGTAAAATGATTTTTTTACAGAAATGTGTACAAACGCCCAGCATACAGAGGACTGTAGAGAATGATAAAACCTTCATTTTAACACAGAAGAAAAACAGCCATTTTTTGGACAAAAAAAAAAATAAAAAAAATTCCCCGCATGTTAGACATTTCCCCCCCTTTTTTTTCGGAACTAAAGTTGCGACTTTTTAAAGAATCCCCCCCCCCCCCCACCACCACCATTTTAAGACCATTTTGAACAAGAAGGTGTAAGACAAAAATGTATACATTCTATTGTAACAAAACACTTTTTGTCAAGTCAACACCAAGTTCTTAATCAAGTCACCAAGCACTTAATCAACTCACACCAAGTACTTAATCAAGTCACGATCAAGTTCTTAACCAAGAAAAGGTGTTTTCTTGTTGTTTGACGATGAAAAGAACCATACGGAAGAGTAAGTGAAAGGTTTTATAATCCAAGAATACAAAAAGTTAAATAATGATCGAAAGTAACCCTGACCAAATCCATAGAAGGGTCTCGAACCATACCAGCATTTTGATGAAATAAGAAAATATTTTGGTTGTGGGAGAGATAAAAATCCAACAACTGACCTTGTGTATAAAGATCTGCATATGCATGATGTTAGACTTGATGAATATTTAACAACAAAATACGGTTTATGGATTGATCTCAGATCAACAGAGGATAATGCATGGCGTGGGAGTGGGAGGGAAATGGCGGAAATACAATTCAGATCAATAAATCAAAAGAGAATGATAAACTAGTCAAACTGTACATTTGTTTTCAATCTATGACGCACAACCTAACATACACTGGAGCAGGTTAAAAGACGTTCAATATTAGATTCAAGTTTGAAACATGGAGCAGTTAAACTTTATGATAAAAAAACATTGTTCATTAATTTGTGAGCAGACAGGTTTTGGAAAAACAGTATTTTGTTCTTGATTTATTACGAACAGCTTATCGTTATAGTTTTGAACATACAGTATTTGTTTGGGTCCAACATTAAAGTATAATAGATCGCACAAAGAACAAAGTTTTATATGGACAGATGATGAAATATATTTGGTTGATCCCAGCAATAAACTGAGCGAGTGCTTAGAACACTTCTGTAGGTTATTTGAAGGAACGCAAACATGATTTATAATAGACGATTGTTCAGCTGAACAAAACATAGTTAGGAAGAGAAACAGTTTGGCTAAACTAGCATTTAGAGGCAGCCACGCAGGAATAAGTGTTTGGATTCTGTGTTAAAAATAATATAACTCAGTATTGAAGGACTTAAGAGAACAATTAAAAACAATCCTTTCATTTTTTTTTTTATACAAAGGATAAACATTCGTTTAATAATTGTTAGGATAAAAATGACGTTATTGAAAACGATCAGTAAAAGCACTGAATTAAACAAGAAATAAGAAAACAATTAGTATTGAAAACAGATAACCCTACGCATTATGCTTGAATTCAACATGCATACACATACTCATACACAGCCTTTGCCTTTATTTTCCTCTGGGCAATATGGCCACCACAATCACATAGCTTGTTTGTTTGTGTATGGGATGATGGGGAGACTGCATTTCAGTGAAGGGAAGTGTGCACACAGTAGCGGTTGGGCCACAGCCGTCGGCTGGGCTTTAAGCAAAAGTATCATTGTGTGTGCCATGTGTGTGCCATGTATGTGCCTTGTACTTATATATGTGCCATGTGTGCACCATAGGCGTGCCATGTGTGTGCGTGGTTGAATTATTGTTAGAAAAGCGCGAAGTGGATGTTTTTCTCTGTCAATAACGCTATAGTTAAAAAATGAAAAAGATCAGAACTTAAAGTTCACTTCCATTTTAAAGACAGCCAGTGTTGAGAACTGAACGCCGTCATGGGTCGTTGTTACCGGATATCAAAATAAGCACAGTCTGCCGACATCAGTGACCTGATATCAAAGTAAGCACAGTCTGCCGACATCAGTGACCTGATATCAAAGTAAGCACAGTCTGCCGACATCAGTAACCTGATATCAAAATAAGCAGAGTCTGCCGACATCAATAACCGGATATCAAAATAAGCACAGTCTGCCAACATCAATAACCGGATATCAAAATAAGCACAGTCTGCCGACATCAATAACCGGATATCAAAATAAGCACAGTCTGCCGACATCAGTGACCTGATATCAAAGTAAGCACAGTCTGCCGACATCAGTGACCTGATATCAAAATAAGCACAGTCTGCCGACATCAGTGACCTGATATCAAAATAAGCACAGTCTGCCGACATCAGTGACCTGATATCAAAATAAGCACAGTCTGCCGACATCAGTGACCTGATATCAAAGTAAGCACAGTCTGCCGACATCAGTAACCTGATACCAAAGTAAGCACAGTCTGCCGACATCAGTGACCTGATATCAAAGTAAGCACAGTCTTCCGACATCAGTAACCTGATATCAAAGTAAGCACAGTCTGCCGACATCAGTGACCTGATATCAAAGTAAGCACAGTCTGCCGACATCAGTGACCTGATATCAAAGTAAGCACAGTCTACCGACATCAGTGACCTGATATCAAAGTAAGCACAGTCTGCCGACATCAGTAACCTGATATCAAAATAAGCACAGTCTGCCGACATCAATAACCTGATATCAAAGTAAGCACAGTCTGCCCACATCAGTGACCTGATATCAAAGTAAACACAGTCTGCCCACATCAGTAACCTGATATCAAAATAAGCACAGTCTGCCCACATCAGTGACCTGATATCAATTTTGACCTGCGTTCGGTGCATGGTGGCAGCTGAAGAAGCTTTAAATAAAGCGAAATATATTTTGCAATTACTCCAGGTGTTTGTGGGGTTTTTTTAACCATTCTGACCTGATTTCAAAGTAAGCACAGTCTGCCGACTTCAGTGACCTGATATCAAAGTAAGCACAGTCTGCCGA
>CM031623.1:18074000-18086500 GCA_018398815.1 Conus ventricosus
TTTGGTCCTCCAGCTTCCGACCCCCCCTCCCCCCCCCCCTTTTCTTTTTTTTCTCTTTTTCTTTTTTTATTTATTTTTGAAAGCAGTCGGGCATTTATCTTCCTACTTTACCCCCACTGTCATTTTTTTCTCTCCTGAAACTGACTCATACTCACCATGCATTGTGTGTGTGTGTGTTTTGTTTTGTTTTACGTCTTTCCACATTACGTGATATTAGACGGGAAAAAAAAAAAGAAAAAGAAAGGAAAAAAAAGAGAAAAAAATGGGGCCAGGAAAAAGAAACGTTACCACAACAAGTCAAAAACATTAACTTATCTGCAGCTATAACACAAAAATAGAAAATCCACTTAATCAAAGATGGAAGAAAAAAAAACCCACACCATCAAACATATAACTCTTCTGTCTCATCTCACCACTGACTTATCTATTATAAATATTTGCCAATTGGACTTTTAGCTAAGTGCAAAAAGAAAAGATATGTTTCACTAGCTGACAGGGAAACATTTTGAATAGGCTGTACAGGCGCATTTGGAATGAATTTCTTCATTAAGTTACAAAAAAGAATGTGATCAGTTGATATGCTATGACCACATATACAATGTACATTTTTGACATACTTTGTTTTAAAACAGTCCAATTTCCATCTACAGATCAGGGAACTTATCTGTCGTCTACGATATATGTTTTGATCGTACTTACTTAACTTTTCATGAATATTTTTCATTTCATCGTGTAAACCAAAACACCCAGTTTCTCTTTCTATCAAACGAAAATTAGAGAATTGTACTTTTCCGCCAAAGTATAGCACTCTTGCACTGACATAGAGAAGTTTAGAAAATCCGAATCTGATGATTGTTTTGCTCCTCTCTTTGCAAGAAAATCAACGTTTTCATTATAATATAACCCACAGTGGGAGGGCACCCAAAGAAATGTTATTTCAGTGTCTCTGACTGAGAGGAAATGTACTAAATTGTTTATTTCAGTGATCAACTCAGGTCGAACTTTTAATTTAAAATTCTTCATTGCTGTAAGAACTGACTTGGAATCTACACACAGAACAACTTTAAATAAATTTTGAGGGTAATCAACAACAAATTTTAAAGCCATAATTATAGCAGTTAACTCAGCAGTGAATATAGATTTGTTTTTTCCGAGATAATAAGACTTTTCTTTGTTAAGGCCAGGGATAATGTATGCTGCACCTGCATGTTCATTGATTAATGATCCATCAGTGTAAATCTTATAATGGTTGAAATAGTGATCATGCAAATGCATTTTGATATTGGATAATAACAAATTAGCATTTTCAGCCTTTGTTAAATCTGTATGCTCAATATCAAAATGTGCTCGTATTAGTTTCCAGTGAGGGACAGGAGACACAATAGATCTTTTTGCAATAGATTTAGTTTGATATCTGAGGATTCTAAAATCGAGGAAGTGTAATGTTCTCAGAGTCATTTGAGATGATATATTTTTAGCCCTTTTGGAAAATCAGTGTCCGATTTAATATTTATTTCAGGGCCTATGTTGTTGTCTATAGTAGAACTTCTTATAACAAATTTGGTGCATGCAAGATTCCTGTACTCTTCCAGTGGTAATATCCCAGCAGCACGTATGCTTTTGTACAAGAGGCGTGGACTGGTAGTCCCATGGCTATCTTACATGCTTTGGAATCAATACTTTGAAGTTTTTTCAGTAGGTATTGGGTGCACTGAAGAACACCTCTTGTGCATACGTTAATTTTGATCTAACCAGTGCAGTAGAAAGGTGCAAAAGAATAACTGTGTCCTGAGCCCAAGCATGCTTGCTAATAATCTTTAATAGATTTAAAGTTTTTTCGAGCTTTTGTTAGAATATGCTCTATATGAAAATTCCATGACAACTTTGATGTTAAATTTACTCCAAGGAATTTAACTGTTTTTGTTTATTTGATGGGTATGCCGTTGACTTGAAATAAAGGCATATTAACTGGATCAGATCCAGTATTAAATAGCATCATGTGTGTTTTTTTCAGTTGATATTTTCAAACCATTTTCAGTCATGTAAGTAGAAAAGGTATTTAATTCTTTTTGATATAACTTTTTAATATAGTTTTGCGATCTGACAGATGTACATTTTTTCAATGTCACTTTCATCCATATGCATATGTCATCTGCATATTGGACTAGTTCTATATTTTTAGTAATTTTTGTGGGTAAATCGTACATCAAAATACTAAAAAGTAAAGGTGCAATAACAGATCCCTGAGGAATGCTATATTCATTCTAGTGGAATATGAGTTCCCTACCTTCGTTCTGATATATCTATTTTCTAAGAAGTCTTTAAGAAAATCGTAAATGTTTCCTGATAGTCCAATCTCTTTAAGTTTATAAAGCAGACGGGAATGCCATACTTGGTCATAAGCTTTAGTGATATCAAAAAAGGTCGCTAGTAAACATTTTCTCCTGGAAAACTGATGTTTAATTTGAGTGGTAAGTTTGACCAAGTGTTCAATAGCACTTCTACCCTTCCAAAAACCTGCTTGGTTTGTTGGGATAACTTTATTCTTTTCGCAAAAGTAGTTTAATCTATTTAAAATAATTGTTTCATAAAGTTTACAGACATGAGAGGTTAATGAAATAGGTCTGTAACTATCTATACTTTCTTTCAGTTTACCTTCCTTGTGAATCGGTACTATTACTGATTCTTTCCATGTGTGTGTGTGTGTGTGTGTGTGTGTGTGTGTGTGTGTGTGTGTGTGTGTGTGTGTACGTGTGTGTGTAACAGATGGACATTCACTTGCTGATCTTCATGTTTTTGGCGTTTGATGCAAAGCGTCTGGGTTTATTCATGTACTAAAGTGTGGTGCATGGACACTTTCATTCTGCTAAGTTTGCTCAGAGTATATTTCTAATCAGATGAAATACACATTCACACCTTACTCCCTCCCCCCCCCCCCCCCCCCCCCCCCCCCCCCCCCCCCGCGTGTGTGTGTACGCGCGCGAGGGCGCGCGCGCGTGTGTGTGTGTGTGTGTGTGTGTGTGTTAACACTTTCAACGAAACCATTGTGAACACTAAAAGATGCTAATTCACTTTGATTAATGATGATATAGAAAGACACACACACACACAAAAATTATACAGATGCCACACCAGGCGCTGACATCAACTGCTAAAGAGCAGATGGAGAGAGAGAGAGAGAGAGAGAGAGAGAGAGAGAGAGAGAGAGAGAGAGAGAGAGAGAGAGAGAGCAGGGATGAAAAAGATCGTCCCGCTCCAACTAGTTCGCCCAGAGAAACGACTCACAAGACAAAACACCTTGTGACTTGTGAGTCGTTTTCTGTCTTGTGAGTCGTTTTCTGTCTTGTGAGTCGTTTTCTGTCTTGTGACTCGTTTTCTGTCTTGTGAGTCGTTTTCTGTCTTGTGACTCGTTTTCTGTCTTGTGACTCATTTTCTGTCTTGTGACTCGTTTTCTGTCTTGTGACTCGTTTTCTGTCTTGTGAGTCGTTTTCTGTCTTGTGAGTCGTTTTCTGTCTTGTGAGTCGTTTTCTGTCTTGTGACTCATTTTCTGTCTTGTGACTCGTTTTCTGTCTTGTGAGTCGTTTTCTGTCTTGTGAGTCGTTTTCTGTCTTGTGACTCGTTTTCTGTCTTGTGACTCATTTTCTGTCTTGTGACTCGTTTTCTGTCTTGTGAGTCGTTTTCTGTCTGTGAGTCGTTTTCTGTCTTGTGACTCGTTTTCTGTCTTGTGACTCGTTTGTCCACATTTCTCTGGGCGGTTCGCTAACATTGATTTTAAGATTTATCTTTTCATCATTATGAATCATCATTTCTACTTTTGTTTTGTTGTTGTTGTTGCACAGATGAGAGGGAAAGAGGTTCAGGTTCGGTGGATGGAAATATTGTTTTGTTTTGTGAGGAATGATTTGTTACTGGGAAAGGACAGGATCAAAAATACAAATCAACAACAACTTTTTTTTTTTTTTTTTGCGATTCGTGTGTTTATACACTGTGGGTAGCACGAAAGCAGCTAGGAAGACTTGGATTACCTCCCCGCGAAAAAAAAAAAGAGTGAGAACGCTCAGCAAGCAGGTCACCAGAACGCACGAGTCAGTCAGTCGTGTACACACGGGTCAGTCGTGTACCAGGTGTTAACGGGTACTGACAGATTCCACACTGGTGCCAAGAAGGAAGGAAGAAAGAAAGAGGCAGAAAGGACATGCAGGAGAGGGAGTGGAGGGGGGGGGGGGGAGGGGAGTGGGGGGGGGGGAGGAGGGGGGGGAGGGAGGGGGAGTGGGACGAACGGGTAGGGAGGGACGTGCGTGATGGGGGGGGGGGGGGGGAGGGGGGGTTTCAGACATGGGACCCTGAGTTTCCTCCAGGAACACGTACTGGTCCAGGCAGGTCCCCCCCTGGGTGATTAGAGCAGGTGACTCTCTTTAACCCACCTGCTAAGTCCGGGCGACACACGTCCTGGTGTTGATCCACATGCAGTCCCAGGACAGACAAGGGGGAGATAATGACCATTGTCGGGGGGGGGCTTCCGCTGGCTCCCCGTGCTGCAAGCAAGTGAGAGAGACCCAACCCTTGAGCCAACAATGGCACAGCTGGTAAGAGAGAATGGGAGGGAGGAGGAGGAGGAGACGGGGAGGGGGGAAGACAACAGGTATGGTGGAGAGGGAGAGAGAGGGGAAGGAGGAAGGTCTAGTGGGCCGGGCGGCGAGTTGAAGGGTCAGCGAGGGTGGGAACCGGGGGGGGGGGGGGAGGGGAAGAAAAGAGGTGTAGAGGTGAGGGTTGGGGTGGGTGGGGGTGGGGGTGGGGTAGGGGGGGGAGAGGAAGGAGGGCTAGCGGACGGGATGGTGGAGTTGAGGGGTACGGAACTGCATTGTGACCCAAACTCCCACAAAAAAAAACAAAAAAATAAACCTTTATGAAATGGAACGTCTCTACTCCACTTGGAGAGCATGAACTATGAAGTCTGCAAGGACTGATTTACCGGTCACTGGTCGTTACTATGTATGTGGTATGCGCGTGTGTGTGTGGGTGTGGGTGTGGGGGGAGGGGGGAGTGGGAGGGGGGGATAAGCGGGGATATTAATCAAAATGGTTAAATCAAAATGATAAATACATTTTTTTTACCCAAAAAATTTTTTTTCCTTAATGACCGCCAGCCTTTAAAAACCACTTTTTTTTTTTTTTTTTGGGGGGGGGGGGGGGGGGGCCGAAAATGAAGTGAAGAATACACGAAGAGAAGCCTGAATCCGACGCTAAGCTGTTTGACTTTTCGGTGATGTTCCCCTCTCAGTGTCTGGCATCTTGCATCAACACACGGGTCGGCCCAGGCCCAATTCTGTGCTGCGTGTCATCATGCATCAACATCAACACGGGTCGGCCCAGGCCCAATTTCTGTGCTGTGTGTCATCATGCATCAACATCAACACGGGTCGGCCCAGGCCCAATTCTGTGCTGTGTGTCATCATGCATCAACACACGGGTCGGCCCAGGCCCGATTCTTTGCTGTGTGTCATGCATCAACACACGGGTCGGCCGAGGCCCAATTCTGTGCTGTGTGTCATCATGCACACAACACACGGGTCGGCCCAGGCCCAATTCTGTGCTGCGTGCCCGATCACTGTCAGAATAACCCTGGGGAAATAGAACCCCTTTTAGCTGTTTGTAAAGTTTACTTTTCATTCTGCATCACATCAATTAATGAAGTAGAAACGAACCAAATGAATGAAACTGCAAATAAAGGGAACAAAACTATGACGAAAGCCATTGAATATTGCACGCGAGCGCGCGCGCGCGCGCACACACACACACACACACACACACACACACACACACACACACACACACACGCTCCCACACACGTCTTGTAACTGCTTCTAAATATACTCTAATCCAGCCCTTTCCCCTGGGCCCCGCTCTCACTCCCAGCCTACCTTCTGTCTCTGCTAAACGCATGCACACGCATGTACGAGCATGTTACCATCCCATGTTCACCCCACACTCCGTAATCAATCTTGTGATATCTGACCTCCCTCCCCTTTTCGCCACTACCCAGCGCCACCCCATTCCCTACAGTCCCACCTCTCTACTGTTCTTCCACGTTGCACCGACCCATGTTCAGACAAGTCTCTACATGTCACCTTCACACTCTGCTACTGTCATAAGGGACGGTTTTTCAGTGCCGCGCAAAGTTAATTAAACATAGACATAACAGGGAAGAAACAAGGTGACCACACACACACACACTCCCCCCCCCCCCCCCCCCCCCCCCACAAACGCACACACACACACACGCACACACGACCTGGACGCAGAAATGGTACAGTGTGACGTTTTAAAAACAATTTTTTTTTGCCATTTCTTTAATAACAAAAAAAAAAAGTGTTGACAACATGGTGGGTGAATTGTTCCACGTTTCAGAGGCTGCTGAAAGCGAAAAGATCTTTGATCGGCGGATTTTAGATTGTGTTGGAAGTTAGAGGTGTTTCTTATGGCCAGAGTGTGATGTGCGACAGGGCACACAAGATGCCAGGCGTGCAGACAGTTCAGCAGAAGTGTCATATGGACAATCAATCTTGGAAGCCAGCGTTGCCGTTTTTTCAGTCAACCTGGGTGGGTTTTTTTTTTTTTTTTTTAAATCTTTATCCCGTAGAACAACCTAGCAGCAGTGTTTGGGTCGAATTGGAAACGAGGACCAAGAGGAGAAAGATACAATCAGGCAGTCTGGTGTCGATACAAGAGCCGACACTAGCTGTAGGCTATACATTACTTACAACCTGATCAAAATGTGAAGTGTGACGGAGAAAGGATATCTGAGCGCACACACTCACAAATTACGTATATGTCTTCATACGTCATCACCTACACGTATTTGTCTTTCCATGTCACAAGTATGTATTGAAGACGGTCTATGACCGAAATGTTGAAAAGTTTTTTTGTCCTGTTTTTAAACATGATATTTTTTTTCTGTTTTCAAATCTTCTGAGCATCCTCAAATATAGTTTGTATTGTTCAAGAACATCGGCAGTCAAAAATCTTTTTCTGTAGTATTTATCTATTGTCACATTCCATCATGATGAACACCTGTAGGCCTGTTCCACATCAAGCGTAACAAGATGCGAAGCATATATATGCTTCCAGTTTTCCAAACCGCTTATAAATCGGCCAAGTGCTTTGTGAGATAAGAAAGAAAGGCAAAATAACAGTTTTAAACGGTTATTTAACCGATATACACTTTTGAAACCGGTATTTTAGTCCTCACTGGGCTAAAGCCTGTGTACATATCAAATTTCATCCAAATTGGACAATATGTCAAGAATAACGGTTTTTAACGGTCAGATTTTGAAACACTATATAGAAGTGCCATTTGTGTGTGATAACCTTTCTATATACCAAATTACATTAAAATCCAGCTATATATAAGAAATAACGGCAGAATAACGGTTTTTTAACGGTTGTGTAATCCATTTTCAGCATTACATCACTTACATATGGACAGAGGATCCGATTTGTCACAAGATCATCCAAACCGCTTATAAATTGGCCAAGTACTTTCTGAGATATTCCATAAAGAAGAAAAACCGTTACAGGCCGTTACAAACCGTTAGTAACGGCTATAACGGGGCAAACTAAAACATCAGCCAACATCCGTGACCCATAATGAACATACTTGCTAATTTTTCATAAAGGTCGGCCAAGTACTTTCTGAGATATTCCATAAAGAAGAAAAACCGTTACAGGCCGTTACAGCCGTTAGTAACGGTTATAACGGTAAACTAAACATCGGGCATTATTCGTGATCCATAATGAACATACCTACAAATTTTCAGAAAGATCGGCCAAGTACTTTCTGAGATATTCCATGAAGAAGAAAAAGCGTTACAGCCGTTACAGCCGTTAGTAACGGCTATAACGAGGTAAACTAAAACATCGGGCATCATCCGTGACCCATAATGAACGTAAATGCTCATTTTACAAAGATCGGCCAAGTACTTTCTGAGATATTCCATAAAGAAGAAAAACCGTTACAGGCCGTTACAGCCGTTAGTAACGGTTATAGCGGTAAACTAAAACATCGGGCATCATCCGTGGCCCATAATGAACATACCTACAAATTTTCAGAAAGATCGGCCCAGTAGTTTTGTCTGGAGCGAGTGGAACACATTTTGACCACGGACACACAGACAAACAGACACACACACACACACACACACACACACACACACACACACACACACACACACAGCATTTCTTTGTTCCCATTCTAAAGTACTCCCTGTTCTATAAGAACTGGGAGTACAAAAACTGAACCTGAGACCACTGGCTTTTTTTTCTCACTGAATCAAGACAGAAAAGACCAGAGCCAGCACACACACACACACACACACACACACACACACACACACACACACACACACCACACACACACACACACACACACTGTATCGTCTGATACCACTTTTAGTGGGAAGACGTTAAACTAAAGAAGAAGAAGAAGAAGAAGAAGAAGAAGAAGAAGAACAACAACAACAACAACAACACACACACACACACACACACACACACACACCACACACACACACACACACACACACACTCTTAATTCTTCTTACTTTCAGTTTCTTTAAAATAAAGAAGCTCCGTGGTGCATTCTATGTGATTTACCATTCACTATATTACATGTTCTTATGTTGGAACTTACGTGATGTCAGACATAATTAGTTTACAGCAGGTCTAGTTGCAAAGGGAGACGACTGCAGGCGGAAATCTAAACAAATCTTAAATAAATGTTAGCGAACCGCCCAGAGAAACGTGGACAAACGAGTCACAAGACAAAACACAACGCGTTTCGACCTCTTAGGTCTTCTTCAGGTGAGATAACAAACGAATAAAACAACGAAAATTCACTAAGCTTTGATCGCTTCAGATCGCTTCAGAGTTCAGCGCAAGGAAGAAGGCGTTGAATGAGAACGAGGCTGTTGGAAGGGAAATAGTGAGTGAGTCAAAGTCGTAATGATAATAATGATATTGCTGATAGGAGTACTAATAATGGTCAAAATACTAAGAAGAGAGAAAAAAAAAATTAAGACAAGATGACTACCAATCTTGGTGTCAATAAGTATGGCTATGGTAATACTATTGCTAGTATTGATACTACAACCACTAGCATTGACATTACCATCGCCTTTGCCTCTGGGACTGTTGCTGTTTGAGAATCCTCTAACCCACTCTCCTTTCTCCCATACCCATACTTATTGGCACCAAAATTGGTAGAAGTAACCTTGTCTTAATTTTTTTTTTCTCTTCTCAATATTTGGACCATTATTAGTACTCCTATCAGTAATATTATCATCATCATTACGACTTTGACTCACACATTATTTCCCTTCCAACAGCCTCGTTCTCATTCAACGCCTTCTTCCTTGCGCTGAACTCTGAAGCGATCTGAAGCGATCAAAGCTAAGTGAATTTTCGTTGTTTTATTCGTTTGTGTCTCACCTGAAGAAGACCTAAGAGGTCGAAACGCGTTGTGTTTTGTCTTGTGACTCGTTTGTCCACGTTTCTCTGGGCGGTTCGCTAACATTTATTTAAGATTTGTTTAGTTTACAGCAGACACTATGATAATCTTATTCAGAGACGTCCCATTAGATGCGATTGGTTTCTTTTTAGTTTCTGAAAGTGATAAACATTTTCACATTTGATCTAGGATTTTACAGGAAAAGATTCTAACGAAATTCTGGCTGTATGTGTGTGTGTGTGTTTAAAATAAATGTTTTAATAAGTTGTGTATGTATGTTTTTCTTCCTTCCTTTTCTTTTTATTTATTTATTATTTTTTTTAAATAACAAATCTATTTATAGAGTAGACTTCACCGAGGTGACAGCCTTGATACGACCCCTGGCGGCGAGCTGGGCTCTAAGCAGCATGGATTTAAATGAACTGAATTTTGGTCAGCTAGTGTTAGACTTAGAAACACCCACGTTAACGGTTGTTGTTTTTTTGAAGGCAGGCAATTCCTGATGAGGAACAAGCTGTTATATTTCAGTGTTGTGGGCTACACTGTCAGAGGTCATGCCCAGACAGCAAGGGTCCTAGTGGCCACCTGGGGCCCACCTAGGTTCTGGCTAGATCCAGCTTGTCCAGGCTGGAGCTGCACATTGTGACTTTCGATTTGTGATGAAAATCAGCGGTTCTGTATTATTATTATTATTATTATTATTATTATTATTATTATTATTATTATTATTATTATCATCATTATCATTAAAAGTACTTATGTTGCGCCTATTCCCGGTTAGACACCAAGCTCTAAGCGCTTTACAACCCGCATTCTCGTTTACAACCACCCCCCCCCCCCCCCCTCATCGACATCGCATAGCGTGTGAACAATTAAGTGACTTGCCGTTGTTGTTGCTGATCAGTGTGGACCGCATGCTGGTCACGTGCTCCTAGATACTGGCGGTCAGTCTTGTCTGTATGGCCATTGTGAGATGTCAAACGTCGTTTTTCTTGTGTTGTATTTTAGCATACACCGGTGAAGCTCATGCAGCAAATTGTGTTTCGGGCCTCTGTGTGTGTGTGTGTGTGTGTGTGTGTGAAGTTCAGTTTTGTTTCAGGGCATCTGCCCCCCCCCACCCCCACCTCTCTCTCTGTGTATGTGTGTGTGTGTGTGTGTGTATGTGTGTGTGTGTGTGTGTAGACGAGAGTCGTTGATACCTCTCTTTTCTCTCCATCCTTCCCCCCCCCCCCTCTCTCTCTGTCTCTCTCTGTGTATGAATTTTTTTTGGGGGGGAGGGTGGGGGGGGGGGGGGGGGGGGGGGGGGGGGGGAGGGAGGGGGAGGGGAGGGAGGGGGGGGGAGGGAGAGAGGAGGGGGTCCCATCTTCTGGGCCACTGAAGTGGCATCATTCACGCACATCTCATGTCGGGCTTTTCATCCATAGCCTCTCTTGGCTCGTTCCGCCTCGGAAGAAGTCGATGTCATGCCGTGATGAGGCAACCCACCGGAGGAGACACTGCACTGCCGCCGAGTGGCTTCGGTGGTGTTCTGTGGAGTGGTGCTCTGAGACAGCGCAGGCAGGACAGCGCCTGCCACTGACCACAATGATGCTGGATCACTGGGCCGGTGTAACAGTCCGTTCTTACCCCCCTCTGGAACTTACCCCGGAGTAAGTCTGGGCTCGCCTGCTTTTACCCCGGGGGTCATTCCAGGTCTAGTTAGAACTTTTACCCCCCCCCCCCTAGTTGGAACTTACCCCCCCCCCCCCTGGGGGGTAAGTTTTGGCTAGCCTGGATTAACCCCCCCCCCCCCCCCCCTCCTCACCAAAGGGTCACTCTAGGACTATTTGGAATCTTCTTCCACCCTACCACGCCCTTCAAATAAGAGAGGGTTATTCAGGGTTTTCCTCTGCCTTTTCCCAACACGCACATCCGCCTTTAAAAGGAAATATGGGTTAGCCTGCATATTTACACCCCCTCTCCCATTTCCTATATACAGTCAGCTGGGTTTAGACAAAGTGTAGTTCTAGACTCTTCTCAATAGATGGACCTCCTACTCCCCCCTCCCCCCCCCCCCCCTCACACACACCCTGGTTCACTAACAGATACATATTAACATTTCTCGTGCATGCGGGGGGAAGAAAGACGGCTACATGCCAATGTGACCAAGTGCCAATGTGACCAAGCGTAGTTGTGGCAAAATGTCGTTGTGACCACGTGTCGTTGTGACCAAGTACCGTCGTTGCTTCATCCCGTTTCGCCTCCTTTATTAACTATTTTTGTCTTTCTTCATAGTGTACGAGTTAATGCGTGTTTCCCATGCATTCTCCATCCTTTCGTCTCTTGTATGTGCACGCGCGCTTCCGTGCCTGAATGCTTGTGTGCTTTTGCGTGTGTGTGTTCGTGTGTGTGTTTACGCGCATGGGTTTTTGTTGCTTCGTGTTGAGTTTGCCCTTTGTGTGTGTGTGTGTGTGTGTGTGTGGGTGCTCCCTTCTGCATGTTTTATATTGTATCCCGTGCAGTGTTCACGAAATTGGAGGCGGTGGGGGGTGGGGATGGGGATGGGGGTTGGTTCTTTTCTTCTATTCCCAAATTCTTGTCGAGCGTTGTTCATATAATGTCGTGTGTGTGGGATGGCGGTGTGGGGTGTGTGTGTGTGTGGGGGGGGGGGGGGGGGGGGAGGATAGAGTGGGAGGGGGGTGGGGGTGGCTTGTGCATCTGTTTTAGTGCTTGCTTTGTGACCTATTGTTTTGATGCCTTTTTCCCAATATTGTGCAATATTAATGGAAACTTTTATTTTTCCTGTATTGTAAAGCGCTCTAAGGATGAGTCTTCTCTCATCGAAGAGCGCTATATAAGCTCGATTTATTATTATTATTATTAATTAGAGTCTCTTGAGTGACTGTGTACCTCCGGTGCTAGTGTGCGTTCCTCTTCAGACCCCACCACGTGCGACCAGTGACAGTCCCAATGAACTGGCCAATGCCGCCTATCTCCACACGAACTCACCAAAGACA
>CM031623.1:18089000-18099000 GCA_018398815.1 Conus ventricosus
TGTGTGTGTGAGAGAGAGAGAGAGAGAGAGAGAGAAGAGAGAGAGAGAGAGAGAGTTGCATGGGAACAATAGCAGAAACGGGGTGACATTCCTGACGATGTTCATTAACTCGACGTGTGTGTGTGTGAGTGAGAGAGAGAGATGCATGGGAACAATAGCAGAAACGGTGACATTCCTGACGATGTTCATTAACTCCACGTCTGTGTGCGTGTGTGTGTGTGTGTGTGGACTGCCTGGGAACAATAGCAGAAACTGTTACCACGGTTAGCAAGTCCAGGGGTGAGATTCCACGAACTGCTTACCAAAGGGGCGTGGCAGACAACAAAGCTCGTTGCAGACTGAACCTGGAATAGCTCATTCTCACGACAATTCAGGGTCTCACGTCATGAGTTAAATGCTTCCCCCCTCTCCCCTCTCCTTCCGTCTGTCCACCCCTTTAGCCAGCTCTGTTCGTGCCTCCCTATTTGTTAACACAAGTGCGGAATCCGTCAATGCACCGTAACTAGCCGCTACAACTCGTGACGACCAACGTGGCACACTGTGAGTGGCTGCTTGCTCTTTTCCATTTTTTCCACGGGACGTTTTGATTGGATGGGAATCTCAGTTTCTCCAGCTGCGTTCGTGCTACCCGGGGTGGAGAAATACACGAGCCGAAGGATATAAAAATCCAAGATCCCTGAAGATTGTTCTACAAGAAGGAGTGCAAGAGAAGGAAGAGGACAAAAGTACCGGTCTGAGAGTTCAGATTCGCTGAGCTGAAGTCAACGGACGGCAAAGCACAACTTGGGAACACTGCTCCAACGAAGCGCAAGGAAAACTTGTAAGTACCACTTCATGGAACAGTAAAAACCAACAACACCCAATAAGCATATTGCAAATTTTCGGTTTATTTGTAAAACCTTTGTAAAACATAAAAAAGCCAAGGGCCTACAAGTACCACTTCATATTCGAACTTTTTTTCCGAAAAAAATCTTGCACTCAGGGGATTAACTTTTTTTCTTTCTTTTTTTTTCTTCAACTCGGAATTCATTTTGTTCAGCCACTATTTTGATTCAAAGCTCAGAGCAAGGCGACACATGGTTTGTGTACAAGCAGTTTTTGAAATGGAGATGATCTGTTTTTCGACTGTGAATTTTGTTGTGTGTGTGTGTGTGTGTGTGTGTGTGTGTGCTTCCGAGATATCCCGGGCGTCTTTCTCTTTGTCTAATCACGGAAGATCACGTCGTCGATGGGCGGAAAAAAAGAATTGGTGGCTTTTCTTGCAATAATGATTCGTAACGCGCACAGCGCTAGGGACCAAGAAGTTTTTATATGTATATGCTCTGCTGTAATCGGAATCTCTCTCTCTCTCTCTCTCTCTCTCTCCTGGTCATTTCAGTGAGTATGAGCAGGCTATTTTCTTTTATTATGATACGCGACACAGAAGAGCGCATGTGGGCGCGCGCGCACATGCACACACACTCGCGCACCCACGCGGACACACTGGCGCGCGTTGACTCGTTCACTTTAACGTTTATATGAAGTAAACTGAAAATGACTGAATCTCATGCTGAAATATTGCGTCCGTGTATTCACTCGGCTTCTCAGAATTCATTTCATTAATTCAAAGCCACTTTCAGTTCGTTTGAATAATTGTCTTCACGAAATATCATCAAATAGTTGATGTCGCTCAAGGGAAAAGAAAGGGGGGAAAGCAAAGAAAGTAAAAAGGAGAAAAGAAAGAAAGAAAAAACAACTAGATCTATGCCAAATACTTTCCATGAGAGATTTGTCTTCTTATAGAGAGGAGCTATGGATAATGACGCATTGTTGAGGGGTTGGCAGTGAACATAGTGGGTCAGAGAGGAGCTAGGGATAATGACGCATTGTTGAGGGCTGGCAGTGAACATAGTGGGTCAGAGAGGAGCTAGGGATAATGACGCATTGTTGAGGGGCTGGCAGTGAACATAGTGGGTCAGAGAGGAGCTATGGATAATGACGCATTGTTGAACATAGTGGGTCAGAGGTCTGGTTATATCATCACTGCATGTGCAGGCGGTGAGATAGGCCTACTGTCATGTCTTCAGCAGTGCATAGACTGGCATACAGACAGATTACATCGCATGTACATGCTGTGTTTTGTCCCAACACAAAGCGAGTTTTGTCTACTATAGAACAAATCGGTGGTTCTTCCGTTCAAATATGACCAGCAGTATCGGAGTTTACCTTTAAAAACATATACATAAGCCCATTATGACATTACTTTCTCCACTTAAATAGTAAATGTGGATGAACAACAAAACGCCTCGATAATTGTTTTCCTCGCGAGAAAACGGTGACCTAAAAACTGAATGGCTGCTTCGTGACAATGTCGTTTTGTGCCTGAGAAAGGGGGGGGTGGTCAGACGTTTTCACCATGAACACGGTAATTAGGAGTCGGGGAAACGGATCGCCAGTCCCACACGCTTCACGGCTAAATAGCGTCAAAAGGTTTCTTAGTTTTGGCTTATTGTCCGTGTCTTACAGTTGTAGACACCGGTGAAAATTTTTGTTTTCCCGTGTTTTATTGTTGTAGAGACCGGTGAAAATTTTTGCTTTCCCGTGTTTTATTGTTGTAGAGACCGGTGAAAATTTTTGCTTTCCCGTGTTTTATTGTTGTAGAGACCGGTGAAAATTTTTGCTTTCCCGTGTTTTATTGTTGTAGAGACCGGTGAAAATTTTTGCTTTCCCGTGTTTTATTGTTGTAGAGACCGGTGAATTTTTTTTGTTTTTTTTTTTGGTCCGTGTTTTGTTGTTGTAGAGACCGGTGAAAATTGTTTGCAAGGTAAAAGTACTGTTGCCACGACATATTCTTCCCCTTAAAAGGTGGTAATGGCCGTTTTATGGAAAGAAAAAAAAACCCACCAACTAATGTTTTTGTTCTTATGCTAGTTACTGCTTTTGTTATGGTGAAGATTGTAAGTAGAATCTTTGAAAGGTACGTTGTTGTATATCAGAATCGGTTCATCTGTCGCTGTGCTGGTTATACTGACAGTGTGCACGTGTACTGTGTCAACCAGTGACTGACTGTCCACGTGCACTACGCATTGTATTCACAAATAAATCGTGTGTGTTATGTACCACCGAGTTGCCATGTAAAATTGATTATTAGTGTGCAGCGTGTTTTGCATTCACTAATGAACGATTGTTGGTGTACATCATGTTTTGTGTTGACAAGCGAATGTGCTGTGTGTTTTCGGGTTTGTTAAACGATCTTGCGTTCTTTTGACAAGCGATTAAGTGCGCGCCATGTGTTTCGTTTTCACGACTAAACGACTAGTGGTATGCGCACCACCACATGTCCTGTTTACGAGTGAATGAACGTGAGTGTGGGCCCCCGTGTGTTGTGAATGAACGTGAGTGTGAGTGTGGGCCCCCGTGTGTTGTGAATGAACGTGAGTGTGGGCCCCATGTGTTGTGAATGAACGGAGTGTGGGCCCCACGTGTTGTGAATGAACGCGAGTGTGGGCCCCACGTGTTGTGAATGAACGCGAGTGTGGGCCCCATGTGTTGTGAATCAACGTGTGGGCCCCATGTGTTGTCAATGAACGTGAGTGTGGGCCCCACGTGTTGTGAATGAACGCGAGTGTGGGCCCCACGTGTTGTGAATGAACGCGAGTGTGGGCCCCATGTGTTGTGAATTAACATGAGTGTGGGCCCCATGTGTTGTGAATTAACATGAGTGTGGGCCCCATGTGTTGTGAATGAACGCGAGTGTGGGCCCCATGTGTTGTGAATGAACGTGAGTGTGGGCCCCATGTGTTGCGCCACTTCTTGGTGGCAGCCATGTTCTTACAAAGTGAACGGCAGTTCGTGGCTGCCATGCCGTTCGGATCACACCTGGAAAGCGGGCACTGTCGCAGCACGTGCCCCATGCGCTTGGACGATTCGTCAATGTACCCCAAATTATTGTTCATAGCCCAAAGAAAATGAGACATTTAGGATGTTTTGCGTGTGTTTAAAATAACATGTTCCATGAGAATGCATTATTAGTATCTGTGTTTTAAAAGACGCAAATAAACGCGCACGGGTTTTTTATTGCCCTAAATTAAACAGTTTTAAAAGCATGAATCGGACAATAACAGTGAATGGTATTGCAAGTACAGCATTGAGCTGTCGCGAGTGAAACGTTTGTGGTACGGCTGTAAACGTGTTTTTGTTTTCAACATTTTGAAATGGCAGGGTATGTCGTATTCACCATTGATCTAGAAACTTCGTTGTTTGTTTTTTCATATTTAAAGTTCGGCTATTTCTCCTGTTCCACGTTTGTTTTAACTCCCCGTCTTGTGTAGCCTACTTATTTTTTTCCACCCTGTATTCATTTCTTGTCTTTTTTTTCTTTTTTCGCCCTCATAGAAACCAAAGAAAACGAAGTTGACAGCACAGAACGAGATCGTCACGTGGTGAAGTGAGTATTCCTTTTCGCAACTTTTTTTCCCAAGTTGTATAATAAACAGTAACATGTCGTGTAACTTATTTTACTCTTCTTTATGTGTGTACGTTGCATCGGTGCGGAGAAACAAACCTAATAAAGGAAAATCAACCATGTTTGATATCATTGTATATAAAGGAAAATCAACCATATTTGATATCATTGTATATAGCGCTAAAGACTTGGTTTTACCCACGTTAGCGAATTACTTTCACTATATGTGTGGAACTATGTGTATTGCTTTATTTCTTTGGAATTGAATTTTTTTTAATCTGTGTGTGTGTATGTAGTCCAAGTATAAATGGCGTGAAACGAAATGCTTATAAACAGTATTGACTTTTTTAACGGGGTAAAAAATGAATGTGAAATAAATTAACTTTCGAATTCTGTTGATAAACTGGTTGAAAATAAAATTGTATCTTTATGTATTTCAACCTTTACTTAAAAACAGCTGTAATGTTTTCATCTTTAGGATTACATGCTCCGTTATTTTATTTTTTTATTTACTGTGTTCTAAAAGTGTACTCTATCTATGCATTGGATTAAACTTGACCTAGAACTGATAAAATGACATGAATTTTGTCCCCTGAAATTCACGTCCTCTCTGTGATTGACATATCCAAGCCAGGTGCCAAGAAAATTCTTCGCCGCTGGAGATACTTTCACCATCTCCGACCTCCGTCATTTGCGTCCATTTCATGTTAATCTATCGGTTTCTTTTCTCTAGAAGAGTATCCAATTTGAATATCAAAATCAGTCGTACACACAACGCCGCTAGTTAAACATGGAACTCATGAAAAGCCTGCATATGTTATTGTCGGTTAATAAATATACTAGCAACTTAACGTTTGTTGATGGAATTTATGTCGCATCTCATGACTGTTGGTTTATCATTGCAGGGGAGGGGAAGTAAGCAGATTTATTTCGCAGCGCCATGCTACCCTCGTTTGTATAAATCCATAAAGCTATGGGTGATCAAGAGAAAGCGATGATGACGCTCCCAGGACGGTTCTTTGGAGTCATGCTGATTTGGTTCCTACAGTTGAGTGTTAGCTTCTGGAGCAAGTAAGACCCATTTTGCATATTCGGGACCATCTCGCACAGATTCGAAAGTGGCTGGACCAATCTGAAAATTCACGTGGTTTCAAACTGCATCCTTTGGAGACGTTACCTAGAATTTTTAAGAATAGCCCCCATGGAGATTTAGAAAAGACGTTATCCGCGGTGGAACAGCAGAGGTTATTTTCCTCAACTTGGTCACGCTACATAGATGAAAATGAGGAAACGGAGGTCACCCTATTTGAGAGTGGATTCACTACTCCACCACTAGCGCCCTTGCAACAACAATGTTTTAAGGTGCTTGTTGCCAGTTGGCGCCTCTCTTGTAGTGAATTACCACTCGAACTGTATGGAGAGGTCACATACGTCAGGGCTATGGAATATCATTGGGAGGTACGCAAACATCGCTCCAATAATCACGTACCATTGAACCTAATTTCCTGTATCACACAGATTTGTTAAGAGATTTTTTTTGTTGGATTTGCTCAACTTTATTTTAATTTTTCAATACAAAGAGAGAATGCGCATTTATTTGTATTGCTTGTTTTTAGACATTTTCTCCACTAGATCCGACTCATCGGGGATACACGGCTGTTCGTATCTGTGCTCTTTGGCGTCAAATAGAGACACCACAGTCCATAATACTGTGGTACTCTCACGACCAAGGGTTCAAAAAAGAATCCAACACCACCCCCAAAGCAGCCAGTGAAGTGTAGTAATGAAACAAAACGAAAGTGTGGGGAGGAAAAAATGTTGCTGAAAAACTAAAGACATTATGCAAACGGTATAAAATGTAGGGGACAATCTTTGAGCCTACGCCTGAGGATCCACCCAAGGATGCAAGGGAGATTAAAAGAAAAACACAAAGACGGACAGAAACAAATACAAATAACCTCGATTTAAATGAAACGAAGTTAAAAATATAATGACAGGGAACACAGTAAGTTAACTTTTGAATCTGTTGATAAACTGGTTGAAATTAAAATCTTTTATTTCAATGTTTACTTTAAAAAAACCTGTTTTCATCTTTAGGATTACATATTCAGTTATTCATTTTATTATTGTGTTTTAAAAGTATACTCTATCTATGCATTAGACTAAACTTACCCAGAACTGATAAACTGACATGAATTATTTCCGCTGGAATTCACGTCCTCTCTGTGATTGACATATTCAAGCCAGGTGCCAAGAAAACTCTTCGCCGCTGGGGATACTTTCACCATCTCAGACCCCCGTCATTTGCGTCCATTTCATGTTAATCTATCGGTTTCTTTTCTCTCTGAAGAGTAGCCTATCCAATTTTAACATCAAAACCAGTCGTACACACAACGCCGCTAGTTAACTGTGAACTCATGAAAAGCCTGCATATGTTATTGTCGTCAGTCAGTATGCTAGCAACATAGCATTTGTTATGGAACTGATGTCGCATCTCATGACTGTTGGTTTATCATTGCAGGTTCATTTCGCAGAGCCATACAACCCTCGCTTGCATCTCGTGGAGGAGGTAAGTTCACGCGGAGTGAAGGTTTTCTTGTGTATCCCCTTCGGTACAAGAGGCTCTGTCCGCCACAGAGCAAGACAGTTCAGTTCTAAATATAACACTATGCTTCAAAATGCCCAAATCAAGACGGTGAAATGGATTGAAGAGCTCGGCTGCTAGAATGTACAGAAAAAAACTATTGTGTGGAATAGAGGGAGGTTAGTACACACACACACACACACACACACACACACGCACACACACACACACACACACACACACGCACAGTTTTCGTACGACGATCGTGTCAACACTGGGACTGTTGCAGTTTTCTTGTCTGTGTCAAGAAATGCAGCCACTGATGTGATCCTATGATATCGATGTGTCAAGTAGCATGCCGACTGATATATTATATCGATGATTGATGTGATCCTATGATATCGACAACTGATGTGATCCTATGATATCGATGACTGATGTACTCCTATGATATGAATACATTGTGTGATGCTTAGTGATTCTGGACACGTGTAGGGCCTTTTGCGCGTGGGATCATCTCTGTTAATGCACATACGCCCAAAAAAAAAAAAAAAGAAAAAAAAAAGAAAAAAGGTTACTAGATATTTTTGTAATACAAAACTTCTGTGAGTTGTTCAAGTTTCTGACTTTAAAAAAAAAAATCAAAAGGAATTGTCAGCTTGGAGGTAATAAAAACAACGGAGTGAAAGAGTAACATCGCATGAACCTTTTCTTTTCTTTTTTCTTAAATGGAGCTATGGAACGTATTAAGTGGTATAACGTAGACATCAGTAGGACGTCTTAACGGTTCCTGAAAACATGTCTTCCTAGGCTGTTGTCCATTCGTTAAGAGTAACGGCACAGTGGTTATGTTTACAGCATTCATGCGAGGTGGCAAAAACTGGCGATAATTTTGCAGAACGGATCCCGGATCCGTTCTTTGATCCGGATCCACTCAATGAATCCGCAAGAAAGTTGTACAGACTCGTGCTTAGGTCCCCATTCTATCTTTGTACCTTGTGTGTCGTCACAGTGGGTTTTCTGGAGTTTTCGTATAATCTTGCTGACAAACCAACCAACCGACCAAAATGGAAAACATGACCACCTTGGCTGAGCAAGGCAGTAAGCTTTGAAGACGCCTGCAATGTCGGTCGGGGAAGATGAGCAACATCTTCAGAGATGCTCGCCATAGAATGCAGCTGGTTGAATTCCGCTGGGTGGGTCTGGTCTTCCTGCACAAATCCATGGTGCACGACACAGCTGGTGACAGCCGACAGCTACTGACATGTGAGACTCGAACCCAGGACTTGTCAGTCTGCGAACCCGTGATACTATCATAGTTGATATGGCTTACAAACGCTCGTGCTCTTCTTCATCTCTTTGTCAGTGCACGGTTGGGAATGTGCGCGTGTGTGCGCGAGCGCGTGTGTGTGTGTGTGTGTGTGTGTGTGTGTGCGTGTACGTGTGCGTGCGTACGTGCGCGCGTGCGCATGTTCACGCTTCAGAGAGAGCGAGAGAGGTGTGTGTGTGTGTGTGTGTGTGTGTGTGTGTGTGTGTGTAAAGAGAGAGAGAGAGAGAGAGAGAGAGAGAGAGAGAGAGTGCATGCACGCTTGTGTGTATGTGTGTGTGTGTGTGCGCGCGTGCGCGCGCATTGCATGTCCATTTTTTGTAAGCCGTTTCTTTCATCTTCCGTTCTCTGCTCGTCTTTTTCCGCTCTGTTCGACACCACCACCGCCATCCCCCGTTTAACGTTTCCTTGGTGTGCCATGACATTCATCAAATACTGTTTTGTATGGGAACAGGCAGGTGTCCATTGTTTGTCAAATCTTTCGTGAAGTGTATAAAACATTGGATAGAATTAACAAGATGACCCATGTCAAGACTCTGTAGACGGGCATATGAAATGCAGTTGCTGCAAGCAGAGGAGGGTAAACAAAACTGGGCATTGCAAATCAAGAAAGCTTTAGCAAAACATGGATTTGGAATTGTTTGGATGTGCCAGGGAGTAGGATGCGAATTTGGCTTTATATCCAAATTTGAAGAGAGACTAATAGCAATGTATAAAGAAAACTGACATGGGACAATGGAAAGTAGTGATAGATATAACTGGTTCGTTTCTTTTAAATCAGTTTTTCAAGCAGAAAGATATATATATATATATATCAGTTTCAAATAGATGGCACAGAATATGCCTTGCCAGATTTAGATCAAGAACCTTTGGTTTAAATGCAATCAAAATGTGGACATTATATAAGTGAGAATCACTTCACTCTGTCGAGAGAGCTATGGGTGATTCAGAAAATAACGGTCCCCAGAATATTCACTCTGATGGCAGTCATGCTGATTTGGGTCCTCCAGATGAGTGTCGGCTTCTGGAGCAAGCAAGACCCGCTTTACATATTCGGGACCATCTCCCACAGATTCCGACGTGACTGGACCAATGGGACAAATCTGACATTTACGCGGCTTCGAGCCACACGCTTTGGAGACGTTATCTCGAATTTTTAAGAATAGCAGCCCCCATGGTAGAAAATTTAGAAAGGACATTATCCCCAGTTAAATGGCGGAGGTTTTTTTTTTAACTTGGTCAAGCTATATTGCTGAAAATGAGGAAACAGAGGTCACCCTAATTGAGAGGGGATTCACTGCTCCACCACTAGCGCTCTTGCAACAACAATGTTTGAAGGTGCTTGTTGCTAACTGGTGCCTCCCTTGTGGTGAATTACCGCTCAAACTGAACGGAGCGGTCACATACGCCAGGGCTGAGGAATATCATTGGGAGCTGTACCTTGATCACCTTCGCAGACGCCACCCTAATAACCTCTTATCATAGGGCCTTGTTTTTCTGGATCTCCTGTAGAGAGAGAGAGTTTTGTTACAGAGATTTTGTTATCGTTGCTGGATTTGCTCAATTTTACCTTTTTTTTTGCTGTACAGAGAGAGAGACTTGGTATTTACAGTATTATATGCATGTTGCATTATATGTTAGAGAG
>CM031623.1:18106500-18110688 GCA_018398815.1 Conus ventricosus
TACAAAATGTCTGGGTTTGTTTATGTTCTAATGTGTGGTGTACTGGCACTCTCACACAGATCATGTGCTGCTTATACAAAGAGAACAACATAAATGAAACAAAGGACTTAATACTTAATTTTTTAAAAAAATTTTTCTTTCGATTTTCCCAAAGAGAGAGAGAGAGAGAGAGAGAGAGAGAGAGAGAGAGAGAGAGAGAGAGAGACGACAGACAGACAGACGGACGAAGGCGGACCCTGAGCCTTTCGTGAAAGACCGTTTGGTCGTTGGGACACACGTCACGAAGTCTGTACATTCTCGTCTTGTACCAATAGTCGTTTATGATGATAAAGTCGTTGTCTGGAGTCGCTTTCCAATCACCATGCCAATAATGATACAACATGTACTTGATGATAAACTGTCTTTTTACAAAGGGGCTGTTGCTTAACCCGGAGTAAGCTTGCTTATGCGAGTCACGGAGCCTTTTTTTGCTCGGTCATAAGCCAAGTTACAAAGTACAATTTCATCCTGTTCGGTTGTTATAATAATAATAACAAAAAGGTTTGGTCAAAAGATGCTTTGTTTGGTCTTTGCTTTAAAAACGCTTAAATACGTTTTCCGATTCATATTAAGTGCATATGCACTTCTTCCTCTACCCCGCTGAACCCCGTTCAGTCCCCCCCCCCTCCTCTCTCTCTCTCTCTCTCTCTCCTCTCTCTCTCTCTCTCTCTCCTCTCTCTCTCTCTCTCGGCAGTGTGTAAACACACACTGCCATGACTACAACCACCACTAAAACAACAGTCTTAGTAAAATTTCCAGTTTTTCAAATTCATTAGGAGAATCGTGGAAGCCCTTGAAGACAGTACCTATCTATTCTATTTATCTCTGTATGTCTACCTGCTTTTCTGTCTGTTTATTTAAAAAAAACAACAACATGAAACACTTTGCAAGCAAGCAACAGTAATGCAGTAGAAACTATTTCAAGTAGTGTTATAACACTGAAAAAAAAGTCTAATTAGTGGCTGGTTGCAGGCTTGTTTTGGGGGGCGAGCGGGGCGACAGGTGTTTTGGGGGCGAGCGGGCGACAGGTGTTTTTGGGGGCGAGCGGGGCGACAGGTGTTTTTAGGGCTTTTCCCTTGACGCGAAGCCGCCCTGTTCAAGGTATAGATATTTCTGCACAATCCATTGTACAACGCCTTTGGGTAATTCTGACAAAGGCCTTGCAGAAGGGGGGCTAAAGTGATGTAGACTGAACATCTCGCATCTTTCGGGCAGATCCGAGCCTATACACTTTTCCATCGTGGCGATCTCAGCATCATCATCGAGTAAGCTGCCTTGGATCATGCAGTTCATGGTGCATTCGCTTGACTGAATTCGGGCAAGATGTCAGGAACGGACTTATGAAAGATTTTGCACCGACACGCTTCAGGATCTCCTGCGCTTCTTGCAGTAGAGTCACGTTATCCATTCCCACCAGATCTTCAAACGCCACGACGATTTCATCGCTCAGGCGTTCGTGCTTCTCTTCTACCAGCACGGAGCGAATTTCAGCGCGTAGATCGAACTCTTCTTTAGCTGCTTTGCACGCTGTCTCTAGGAAGCCCTTCTGCTGACACCTTGTCACTTCCAGGCGATTGAGGAGGAAGTTCTTGAAAGCATCAGCGATGCAGGGTTCTGTTGGAGTTGTAGCTCCGGATTGTTTTCTTCCCCCCCCCCCTCCCCCCCCAGTAAGGTGCCCATCATCGTGGCTGTACTCCGCACTTTCACAATGTTGGCAGGCAGAGTCTGGCATACTGGACACGGGTCGATCGATTCGCCCATAATAAGCTCGCAACAACTGTAACACACAACATGATTGCAAGGAACCGTGGCCATGGGGTAACGGGGAACCGTCGTCACAGACGTTATAACATATGTTACAGGTACTGGTTCTGCACATCTGGGTAAACAGAGGGGACAACACCAAGGAACTCTCTTCGCCCTTTGCCTGCGTCCTGGTAAGAACAGCCTCGCCGTCTTTCCCGTCATCGTCGGGAGGGTCGATGTTCTCCCAGATCTGGTAGGCCATAGCGACGCGCTCGGATAGCTCTTCCAAAGCCCGGGGGTTTGCGGCGGGTGGCAGTTCCAAAAATGGACACAGTATCATCATCATCGTCGTCAAGTCTCTTGCAGCGCATACCGGGAAGGGGGGGGGGGGGGGGGGGGGGGCATAATTGGGCATGATTTTCCCCGGATCGGGAAGAGAAAAAATGTCTTAACATTCCACACAAACCATTTTTTTTAAATACTTTTTTTTCCCTTCCCCTTTCTCGCTGCCCCTATTCTGGATTTATTCTTTTCCCTGTCTTGTTTTTTTGTCACCCCCCCCCCCCCCCCCCCCTGAAAGTTAATAAAAGCTTTCTCATTCTGTAATTAATTCCTTGGATTTGAAGGTATGCGAGTTACTTTTTTGTTGTTGTTCTTAGTCCAGAAGTTCTCAAGATCATGAAGTAGGCAAAAACGTTGGGGAAAAAATGGATAAAAACGTCGATCTGTCAAACACTACGCTGAATGATAAAAGACCACCACCCGACGATATTAATGACGTGTTCTGGAGATTGCACTGGAACCGGCGATACCACGTCTTGATAAAGAAAAAAAAAATCTAAAAAAGAGGAGGGAAAAAAAGGGAATGCCGATGCCATGTCAAAACAAATTCTTATAAAGAGGAGGAAAAAAAACAACAGACTAACGGGAAACTTATTGTCGGTTAAAGAAGGGAGTGAAGGACGAAGAAAAACTAGATTTTTTTTCTCCCGGATTTTTTTTGCCATCTTACATTCTTTCCCCCCCCCCCCCCCCCCTTTTTTTTTTTTCTTTCCCTTCCCTCCTTTTCCCAGTTAGTTGCTGAACAAGTGGTGGCAAGTGCAGCCCTAAAGTGAAATGATGAAAGTTCTGAACGGCAAACGGTATCGGAGTGGGCCAATGTTAGGAAGTATGACTGTACTGGAGCCGGAATAGCTCAGTTGGTAGAGCGCCTGATTCGTAATCTTGGTGATCCTGGGGTTGCGGGTTCAAACAGGAGGATTTTTCCCTCGGAGTTAACATTGGTTCTGACTCCATTTCCCATACAGTCCTTCGAATGAGACTATAAACCGAGGTTCCGTGTGTGAACGCATGCATAACATCTTGCACACACGTAAAATCCCATCACCAACTTTCGGAAGAGTAGGCCAGTTTGGCCGTTGGTATGGATGACACGTTACACATAGCATGCACCCTGCGTGAGAAATGGAAAGAATGAAGGAAGTAAGGAAAATGAGTGATCGGTATTAAACGATACTGAATGGATGACACGGGAAACGACTGAATGAAGCGCCAGCTGGCAGCTCTTCAGTCGGCACTACCCAGGTAGGCAGACCGTTGTGTAAACGAGTGTTGATTGTAAAGCGCTTAGAGCTTGGCCTCTAGCCGAGAATAGGCGCTATATAAGTATTCATTATTATTATTATTATTATTATTATTATTATTACTGTCTTATAAGCAACATTATCTGATCTTATCTTATTACTGTCTACATTTTTCTTCCTTACGGCCGTGGCCGTTCACGACTGCGATTTTAGCAGCGAGGTACGGATGGAGACCCAGCGGGTAACATCGAGTAGTCGATGTAACGTCAGTGCGAACAAATGTGAATACTGCACTATGAAAATCCAGGAACTGTGCATCGAACCCGTCGTGCGGGAACCCATGCTCTGGATAGTCGCTGAACTGTCCAGTACCTCAACAAGGAGATCGGGAGGATGTGTCAGAAACAATAGCTATGGTTCACACTCGGCCAAAGTTGCTCTGGAGTCGGCCATCCTGCCGGAGTTACATTTGAGTGTCGCGTACATGGACTGGACCATTTCCATCATGTCAAAGACTAGGCTACCAATTGGCGATTAACTTTTCGGATTACTACAATGCAAACTTTTCCAATACAAACTTTTTGACGGCTGTCATAGCAAACACCACAGCTACGGTTTTAACCAGATACGTCACACCCAAAGAAGTTACAACCGTTGATGCAATGGGCAAAATATCTACCGGAGCAACCAAAGTTCTTTTTGTACTCTTTTTGCCGCAAAATATCTCAATTCTTTTGCCCTTTCTGATGTTCTTTTGCCTAACTATTTTGTCCCTTCTGATCTTCGTTTGCTAAAAAAAGTTTTCTTTCGCTACAGTCTC
>CM031623.1:18111688-18114188 GCA_018398815.1 Conus ventricosus
AAGGAGTTATGGGCCAAAACACGTTCAGGAGAGCGATTCCTCGCTGAAGATATTTTGCTTTTCTGTTCACTTATCTTTTTTTTTCTTGCTACCATACTTTACATCGCTACATTGCAGTATACATACTTACTTACTAAGTATACTATACTATTACTATACTACTATACTATACTATACTTACTATACTATACTATACTATACTTACTATACTATACTATACTATACTATACTATACTATACTATACTATACTATTACTTATACTATACTATACTATACTATACTATACTATACTATACTATACTATACTATACTATACTATACTATACTATACTATACTTACTATCTATACTATACTATACTATACTATACTTAATACTATACTATACTATACTATACTATTACTATACTATACTATACTATACTATACTATACTTACTATACTATATATACTATACTATACTATACTATACTATACTATACTATACTATACTATACTATACTATACTATACCATACTATACCATACCATGCCATGCCATGCCATGCCATGCCATGCTATGCCATGCCATGCTATGCTATGCTATGCTATGCTATACTATACTATAAGAGAGAGAGACAGAGAGAGAGAGAGAGAGAGAGAGAGAGAGAGAGAGAGAGAGAGAGAGAGAGAGAGAGAGAGAGAGAGAGAGATCGAACTCGAACTCGAACTCGCACTCACACTCGAACTCGAACATTTAATTGCACAGACAAACGTCCTTACAATGTCTAAAGACATCCAAACAAAATGGAACACAATACCTGTTATAAACAACAAAATTGACAAATCATGCAATAGGCACACATACCTATACACACACACACACACACACACACACACACACACACACACACACACACACACACACACACACACACACACACACACACACACACACACATGAAGTGTAGACCTCAGCCGTACAAAAATGAATTTTTCCTGGACAGCGACTTTTTTCAGTTCTAAGCTTAAAGCAATCTGTCAGATACTTTGCAATCAATAATGGGGTCAAACTTTGAAGGAAGCGTGAAATCGTGTTAAGTCCATTTCTCTGTATCCATAATGAACGTGGAACTATTGCTTCACGTAAATGTGAATATGCATGACACATAAATTAAATTAACTTCATTTTCATCGCTTGCTCCACATAGTGGACAAGCTTGTAATTGTTTGTTATTATTATACCTATATCGATTATAGTTTAATTCATTCATCCCAAGTCTAAATCTTATCACTGCATCTCTATACCGTCGTACGTAAAGGAACGATAAGTAAGCTTCGTAACATAGGCCATCTTTGAAACTCCTATATTCGTTGAATCGTTCGCTTGAAGATATTTTGTCATGCCATTCTTGTTTAAAACAATCTTGCAGACGTTCTTTCAGGGTTTTTAGAAAGCCAGCTTTGCTTCCTACGTGTTGTTCTGTCCACACGTAACCAAAGGCGTACCGAAATAATTGCATCTTAACATCAGTTATCCATGTCTTCATTCCTCTCTCGTCTAGCTGCTTCAGACGAACATACATAGCTTTAGGGATTCTACTACTCTCCATTTCTAATAGCTTTAACCAATATTTAACAGCCTTCATGATTACATTGATACAAAGAGGATGCCTGCCTAATTCCAAATAGATCATAGAGTTGGGTGTCTTTTGGCTGACTGCTAAAAACTTCTTACATGCATACATATGAACACGCTCTATTTCCTTTATCTCTTTAACCCCCCATATTTCTGCTGCATACAAGAGGGCTGGTTCAATTTGGCGGTCAAATAAACGTAAAAACACTTTAACGTCACAACATTCTATTTTCCACAATGCCCAAGATATGCCAATTGTCTTTTTCCTAGCTTTCCTTACTCTCTGCTCCATGGCTTTCTCTAAAGACAGTTTTGTTAAGGTAAAGCCAATATAAACATATGCATTGACTACTTCCAGGACTTCTCCATTTAAGTACCATTTCTCTCTTGCTGCCAGATGGCCTCCTTTTCTGAATACCATATTTTTTTAATAATTTACTGTTAATCCTATTCTATTAGATGCTTTAGCCAATCATTCAATTGGTTTTGTAATCCTACTACAGTGTGTGATACTAAAGCTATGTCATCTGCAAACAATAGAGTAAATATTTCTTCTGTCAGGTTGGACAATACTATACCATGTCTTACATCTCTCCTTAAGTCATCTGCTAATTCGTTTATAAATAAACAGAAAATTTTGGGTGAAAGTAAGCAGCCTTGTTTAACACCCACTGGTGACTCAAAGAACTCTATAATCATAACCGACTCGCACACAACAAAGAACATTTTCGTATATGCTTTTGAGTAATTTCAGCATTTTTCTTGACAATCCTTTTCTCGCCAGAGTGCCCATAGGTTATCACGATTTACAGAACCAAATGCTTTCTGGAAGTCTATGAAGGCTACATAAACTTTTCCTTTTCTCTGAGCCAAGCTTTTCTGTA
>CM031623.1:18116688-18154188 GCA_018398815.1 Conus ventricosus
CTGTGTTGTTCCGACAGATTTGGCCCACTGGAATGATGACAGGTTTTTGTCTGCCTCATGACGTGACTCTGTGTTATTCTGATAAATGTGACACAGTGGTGTGTAGATATGCCCTTGTGCTTGCCAACCCGTTGTGTGTCTCCTTATGTGACTGTCTGTGCTGTAATCATATTTACGGCCCAGATGTGTGTGGATAGTTCATGGTGTTTGCCAACTAGCCTCTATCTTATGGGGAAATGGATCCTCTATCTCAGAAAAGGTTGAGAGATTACCATCTGAAAACAGACTGAGGCGGAGTTTTAAGGCAGTTTTGGTGATGGAGTAATTCATTTGTCAGGCACCTCCTGACATCCAGCCGTCCAGTCACCATCGACACATCATTCTCTGCATCCCTGTAGACTGCTACAGCTGGACAGGGTCAGAATCGATCGTGACGTATTCTCTGCATCCCTGTAGACTCCGAGAGGTGACAGGGTCAGAATCGATCGTGACGTATTCTCTGCATCCCTGTAGACTCCTAGAGCTGGACAGGATCAGAATCGATCGTGACGTATTCTCTGCATCCCTGTAGACTGCTACAGCTGGACAGGGTCAGAATCGATCGTGACGTATTCTCTGCATCCCTGTAGACTGCTACAGCTGGACAGGGTCAGAATCGATCGTGACGTATTCTCTGCATCCCTGTAAACTGCTACAGCTGGACAGGGTCAGAATCGATCGTGACGTATACTCTGCATCCCTGTAGACTCCTAGAGCTGGACAGGGTCAGAATCGATCGTGACGTATTCTCTGCATCCCTGTAGACTGCTACAGCTGGACAGGGCCAGAACGGATCGTGACGCCTTTGCAGCCAGTGGCCTCCGAACCTTCTATAGCCCAGGATTCACTGACACCAGAAAATCGAATCCAAGGGCGCGTGGTGATGGCAAAGGAAACGAGGCCACTGGGAAGGTTCAAGAGTTGCCAGCAGCTAAAAACTTTTCCTGGATGACTCAGTCAGAAAAGCATAGGATGAGCTCAGTCAGTAGTTGTAAATGTCTTTTGATAATGTGTACGAGAAAGAAGAAGAAGAAGAAGAAGAAGAAGAAGAAGAAGAAGAAGAAGAAGAAGAGAAGAAGAAGAAGACGAAGAAGACGAAGAAGAAGAAGAAGAAGAAGAAGAAGAAGAAGAAGAAGAAGAAGAAGAAGAAGAAGAACAACAACAACAACAACAACAACAACAACAACAACAACAACAACAACAACAACAACAACAACAACAACAACAAACGGTGTAGACACGTTAAGCAGACAACAGGGATCAACACAAAGGCCTCATATCACGTCACGGAGATCATACAGGAAACATGACTTGTCTGACCCGATTCTGCTGTGGGCATCTTCAAACTTGGACAGAACCCCAAACTCAGCGCCTGTTCGTGACTTGCGACCTGGTGTCCTAGCATGGCGTTGAGGGTTTATGCCTGCTAGTGAATGATTACTTAGATCGACATCTTTCCTGTGTTTCCTCCTAGATCATCACGCTCAATCACTCTGATAAAAGGACTTGCCGCCATCGTTCTAACAAATTCTAGTAGAATTCATGGAAATAATTATTTAGGAAAATGTATTCGGGTGCCTTTAAGTGGAAAGACTTTGAAGAGAGCAAATGAGTTGTTTTTTCGAACAGAAACGTTTGAATGAACTTGTGACAATTCAAGTGAAGAACTGCTTTAAATTTATATTATGTGTGACACAAGAGGTTTTGTGTATGGGTGAGTCAATCAGTAATTATTGGCACACAGTGAAACATTTTGAAGCCAATGATGTGAAGCTACCATGCCTCCGGGTTAGTTACGCCATCTCCAACAGCAAGAGTGTTTGATAATAATAATAATGAGAATAGTACTAATAACAACCACAATAACAACAATCATTGTAATGATAATCATAATAATGATAATAATAATAATAATGACGACGACGACGATGCCGATGATGATGATGATGATGATGATGATGATGATGATGATGATGATGATGATGATGATGGCGATGACGATGACGATGACGATGATGATGATGATGATGATAAAAGACAACGCTTGATCTGTTTTCATCAGAGTTCAAAGACATGTTGAGAAAGTCGCCTGTAGGAAGAATAGTACCGCAAAAAAATCTGCCAAGGCGGACGTCAGTACAAATCAATCTTTTAAGCAGCAACGGGCTGGGGTGGTGTAACTAGACTGAAAACGTAGAAAGTATTTTCAAGGTGAAGCGGGCGACATTACTTTTTGAATGATCAGCATGTTTCCTGGTTATTAAGGTCAATGGGTTTTGTGTGAGTCTTGCCTCCATGTACGTGGCAGAAGTAGCCTCCGGCTGTCAGGGTCATACCACAGTATGTAGCATGAACCAGTCCATTGTCAGTTCAACGCAGGCTTCACTGACAAGCAGTGTAGCGTGGGTACACAGAAAACACACACACACACACACACACACACACACACACACACACACACACACACACACACACACACACACACATTCGCACGCATGCACGCAGGCATGCATGCACGCACGCACACCACACACACACACACACACACACACACACACACACACACACACACACACACACACACACACACACACACACACACACGCTCGCGCGCGCACGCGCACGCGCCCACACACACATACACACACACACGCGCAGACCTACACACACACACACACACACACACACACACACACACACACACACACACACACACACACACCTATAGACTCTCTCTCACACACACACACACACACACACACACACACACACACACGCACACGCACACACACACACACAGAGAGAGAGAGAGAGAGAGAGAGAGAGAGAGAGAGAGAGAGAGAGAGAGAGAGAGAGAGAGAGAGAAGAGAGAGAGAGAGAGAGATGTATTTTTGTCGTGTTTCTTTCAGGTGTTCAATGGATCGAATCCAACCGAGGTGAGTAAAAGATATGTCAATTATCGTCGTCGTTGTGGTAGTCGTCGTCGTCCTTAGTAGTAGTAGTAGTAGTAGTAGTAGTAGTAGTAGTAGTAGTAGTAGTAGTAGTAGTAGGAGGAGGAGGAGGAGGAGGAGGAGGAGAGGAGGAGTAGTAGTAGTAGTAGTAGTAGTAGTAGTAGTAGTAGTAGTAGTAGTAGTAGTAGAACATTTCATCAAAAGTAGGACAAGACAAATCAAGTCCAGAGCAGGGAGAACGTTTCATCAAACACAGGAGAAACTTCCGCCAGTCCAAAGCAGGAAGAATTTTTCATCGACAGTATGACAAGCCTTCCCTCGGTGCAAAGCAGAAGGAGGACATTTTCATTTAGTGTAGGAATGAGTTTTAAACAGAAGTATGGGAAGACTTCCCTCGGTGCAAAGCAGAAGGAGGACATTTTCATTTAGTGTAGGAATGAGTTTTAAACAGAAGTATGGGAAGACTTCCCTCGGTGCAAAGCAGAAGGAGGACATTTTCATTTAGTGTTGGAATGAGTTTTGAACAGAAGTATGGGAAGACTTCTTCGTCCACCGTAACGTTGGAAGAACATTTCACCAAACGTTGGTCAAAACTTCCCTCAGTGCAGAGCAGGAATGAACTTCCATCAAGAGCAGGCCAAGCTTTCACCCAGTGCACAGCAGGAGGGGAAAAGATCATAACACGGTGGACAAGACTTCATCTGATCTAAAGCGTCGAGAAAATGTCTTCGCTGTTTCCGTAGTTCATGTTTAGAGCAAACAAACAAAGAGACAAAGGGACAGAGAGGAGTGAGGAACTGATGTAAAAGGGGGTCATAAACCACCGGAACTGACTCTTCTGGAGGCCAGTGCAAGACCAAGGTCACACACGAAAACAAGAGGGGGGGGGGGGGGGGGGGCGGGGGGGGGGGGGGCAGTGAACAGACTGAAGTGTCACCGGTCAGTCCCATGCCGAAAATCACCAATGACACACTGAGGTCATATGAAGACATGGCAGGATGCTGAACAGTGCCACCGGTCAGTCCAATGCCGAAAATCACCAATGACACACTGAGGTCATATGAAGACATGGCAAGATGCTGAACAGAGTGAAGTGCCACCAGTCAGTCATGTTGCGTTCACTTCACTGGCTCCCTTTTCAACAAAGGATCGCCTACAGATACTCCTTCTCTCTGACCTCTGTTAACTCAAATGGTTTATATAGACACATGTGTGCCAATGCTGTTTTCAGGAGTTTGATACGTATCTGGAAGCTTGTGTTCATTCATCTCATAGAGACTGCTTTTGTTTGAGGGGTGGATGTTGGGTGGACAGGCGGTGTGAGAGGGGTGGATGTTGGGTGGACAGGTGGTGTGAGAGGGCAGAGCTAGGGGGTGGTACCATTCGTACGTATTGATGGGAAGCCAACTTGGGACTGCGGTGTGTGTGTGTGTGTGTGTGTGTGTGTGTGTGTGTGTGTGTGTGTGTGTGTGTGTGTGTGTGTGTGTGTGTGTGTGTGTGTGTGATTGTATTGCCTGTTGTTCTAATCTATTTGGCCAGTAACTTGATATGCATTTTTGTTTATTGTAAACGATATGGTCATTACATTAATTAAACATATAAATGTTCTTTCAAAGAAAAAGATAATAGCCATGGTCATGTCAACTGCTTACATAGCAGGGCAAGTTTGACACATCCCATCCTTATATCCAAAATGCCAGAACCCAGAAGACCTGTGGACCGTCGAGGACAAGGATGCTTACAAGGACTATCTGTGCTTTGGTTACGAGGACGGACAGGTCTCCTTCTCCATGAAGAAGAACAAGAAGTCTGCATGTACAAAATTGCTCATCTTCATGCCCCTGATTCCAGACGCTCGGAAATCTCCAAACCTCGTGATCACGGTATGTTACAGACTGGTGTTCGTCGCCCGTCGCTAGAACAAAACAAAACAACACAAAACAAACAAACCAACAAACAAAAACTGGGTCCGGAAGAGAAACTCAGTACTGAACTTTTATTCTTTTTCGATGACAGATTTCTCTCCTTTTTAGTTTATTTTAATGTATACACACTTATTTGTAAGGAGAACTTTCTGTCAGGCATACCGTAGAAATCTATTGCGCATCGCCCATTACCGACAAAGGATTTGTGTGTGTGTGTGCGTGTGTGTGTGTGTGTGTGTGTGTGTGTGTGTGTGTGTGTGTGTGTGTGTGTGTGTGTGTGTGTGTGTGTGTGTGTGTGTGTGTGTGATGTGTGTGTGTGTGTGTGTGTGTGTGTGTGTGTGTGTGTGTGTGTGTGTGTGTGGTGTGAGAGAGAGAGATTCAGATTCAGATGATTTAACCATTTAAGGCCATAGCCCCATATGAAATGGGCGATAACAATATTACAAGAAAATAATCATAAAGGCAGCAGTATCATGAGTCCTTACAATTACAAAATGCAGTCAATCAAGAAAGCAACGTTTCTCTTAACTGGAAAGCTTTATATACAAAAAGAACTAAACTGCGAATCACACTCTCTTTTTCTGTTGACATCAGCAAGGAAAAACGAAACATACATGGCTGGTTATAAAATTTTGTAGGTATTAGCTGCAAACGGAGATTGATATAAGCAGGGCACTGTAGGACAAAATGAACTTCATCTTCGACTGATTCTTTACAAAGGGGACAGAGCAATCCATTGTAACTTGCATTTTTGTAGCGATTAGCATGTACCTTAATATCAGAGATTCCAAATCTAAATCTAGTGAAAGTAAATCGTAAATGCATTCTCATATTAAACAAAAGGTAATTCTTAACTAAATGTGAGGAACTGTAAACTTTGTACACATCAAATCTGTTACTTGATTGAATGTGACTTTCCGACGCTTGCCATCTACTGTCGATCAATCTTTGTCGACTTTTTTGGATAAACTTACGTTCTTCTCCTACTCCTTGGTATATCCATGCATATCCTAATCCCAGCTCACACAAACAGATACGGACATTTAAAACCCAATTACTTTTGCCCCTTCAGTCGAGATCAAGTAGTGTATTGTACGCTTTTCGTGGTAATCTATCATTGGTCATGTTTAATAACTTTAACCAGTAGCGGATACTTTTAACTGTAGAATTTATATATATATATATATATATATATATATATATATATATATATATATATATATATATAGATAGATAGATAGATAGATAGATAGATAGATAGATAGATAGATAGATAGATCAGTATACCCAACATACCTACTAAAATAACTTCAAGCAAGAACCACCAGCCATGGATTACTACAAAACTAAACGTTTGTTGAGAAGGAAACATCGTTTCTTTAAGAAATTGAAACTACATCCTAATTCAGAAAGATTACTGGTTAGGTATAAACATATTAAGAGACGGTGTCAGAGAGAATGTAGACTTGCTCACTCCAATTATGTTAATTCGATGATTTCGGAAGGTGATCATCAAAACAAGAAATTATGGTCTTACATAAGGAGTAAGAGACAGGACAACATTGGGATTCCAGACCTGAGAAACAACCAGAATAACCTAATACAGGACCCTGAAGGGAAAGCAAACTTACTAAACAAGCAGTTTTGTTCAGTTTTCTCAAATCCCAAACCTTTAATTAACGTTAGACTAAAGGATGATGATAAACTCCCTGAAATGCAAAACATCAAAGTAAACAAAGCAGGAGTATTTAAGTTACTGACCAATATCAATGAAAACAAAGCTACTGGTCCCGATGGCGTTCCTGGCAAGCTCTTAAAATTATGTGCCAATGAATTGAGTGAGGTATACCAATTACTTTACCAAGCTTCACTGGACCAGGGAGTAATACCTGATGAGTGGCGAGATGCGAGCATTGTTCCCTTATTCAAAAAGGGTGACAAAACAAAAGCAGAGAACTATAGACCTGTATCTCTTACATCCATATCAGCTAAACTACTTGAACACATAATATATAGTAGCATAATGGACCATCTTGACAAATATGACTTCTTAAATAATTCCCAGCATGGTTTTAGACAGCGAAGGAGTTGTGAGACTCAACTTATAACAATCTCAATGATTTTAGTAACTGTTTAAATAACAGACAGCAAATAGATGCAATTTTATTAGACTTTTCTAAAGCCTTTGATAAGGTTGACCATGAGGGCCTGCTGCTTAAATTAGAACACATTGGCATTGACGGTTCTTTGCTAAAATGGGCTAGATCATTCCTCGTTGGGAGAACGCAGAAAGTTGTTGTGGAAGGGTCGTCATCCCATTGTAAACCAGTCTTGTCAGGTGTACCACAGGGAAAATGTTCTGGGGCCCTTGTTTTTCTTAATTTATATAAATGACATAAGTAGAAATCTCTCTCCTGGAACTACTATAAGGCTTTTTGCAGATGACAGTTTAGTATATAGAACAATCAGAAGCAAGAATGATACTCGCATTCTACAAGAAGATCTAAACGCTTTACAAGAGTGGGAAAGAACTTGGAAAATGGAATTTTATCCCCAAAAGTGCCAAGTGTTGCGTATATGTAACAACGCTCACCAATTAGATCAGATTATTCTATCCATAATACTATTCTTAAAGAAACTAATGCTGCAAAATATTTAGGCGTGATTATAGATAGTCGTCTCAAATAGAAAGAACATTACAATTTAGTATGTAAGAAAGCAAATAACATCTTAGCTTTCTTATACAGGAACATCAATGACTGCCCCCAAAAGGTTAAAGACGACTGCTACAAAACACTGGTTAGACCAGTACTGGAATATGGTTGCTCAGTTTGGGATCCTTACCATCTAAAGGACATTGATAACCCGAAAAGATTCAGAAGAGAGCAGCACGGTTCGTAACAGGGAACCACATCAGAGAAAGGGGAATACTAGGAAGAACATGAGGAAATTAGAATGGAAACCCTTAGAAGAGAGAAGAGCCTTTATTAAACTTAACACCTTTTTCAAAGGCAGAGCTAAAGTAATTGATATTCCAATGGAACAACTAGTATTGAATAAAAGTAGCCACAGGAGTGGCGGTCAATGTTATACCATACCTGCATCAAATATTGACAGCCACTTACATTCTTTTTATCCCAGTTCTGTACGGCTGTGGAACTCACTGCCGGTGCCATCAAGATTGCCACAAGTGCAATCTCATTCAAGGGACAAATTGATTCGACAGTTTTGAGATCTGCATATTGATGATTTTCTATTTTATTTCCCCAGATATTTTATTATCACTGGGCCTGAATTTGGCCATTGCTTTTAAATCGAGTGCGACCCCTTGTTGCCAAATTTGCTCCAGGGCCAACAGTCAGAGTCGCACTGTTTTGTGTTATTTATTTTATTTTTTAATATGCGCGCTGGTGACCTACTCGTTTTTGAGTGAACCAGTATTTTAGGAAGAAGAAGAAGAAGTATATTTAAAATGCCTAAAACAATTTTTTAAGTGCTCAACCCTTGGGGAGCAACATTAGTTAAAACAAGTTAAAAGAGGAATCTTAAAACTATCTACAAATTTGTTTCGAGCGTGTTGCGCTGTCATCAGGATGGTTTTTGGTTTGCCCACCGCCGATGTCATATAGCGTGTGGGCTCCCGTTTGCGGTTGTTTGCCCGTGCGGGTTGGCTGCACGTGTTTTTTGGGGGCTTTCAGGTTTTTGTTTTGGGTGTGTTCACTAACAACGATTTCCATTTATGCCTGCAGTTGTTTACTATTTCTGTTTTGGTTTAAAGTTGCTAAGTGTGGTTTGCATAGTATTACCCATTTTTCAGTTATGCATAGTTGCACCTTTTTGAAACATTGCTGTATGGTGATGCTCTTTTTATGATTTTCCAGGATATATTGTAGCTTGCTTTTGCGTCTTTAAGTTTCCAGATATATTTGCTCAGTTCTGTTTGGTTTTTATATTTTTCTTTATTAAATGACTGTTTGTGGTTTGCATATCTGGTTTTGAAGTGGTTTTCATGCTGTCCAACATCAAGAAAAAACTCGGAAAACAAGTCGGACAGAGAACAGGGAAACCTTCATTCTGGGCCACTTTCGCCTCAACCAGTTTTCGGGCGAAAGTGGCCCAGAATAAAGGTTTCCTGTTCTCTGACAATTAAGACTTCAAACTATGTTTTCCTAATCATTTTCGCGCATACAGTCATTTTCAATACTATCATTTTTGCGGAGACAGTCACCAAACTAAACTTGGCTGAGACACTGTGCGAACACCCCTAATTAGAGGGCTTGGGGTTTGTGGCAGGCAGTACCCTGGACGGATCCTATGGCCTGTAATTATGGTGCCATAAGGTAGGGCTGGCATCACCTGGCCGTGTTGGCGAAGGGTTGCCTGTGATATTTTCATTTAGACACGGAGCCATAGGCATACGTGTTTTGCGTTTCACAAAATACGTCGCACACACACTCACACATGCACAACACACACACACCCCACACACACGTGCAAACGCATGAACGCACGCACACAAAACACACACACACACACACACACACACACACACACACACACACACACACACACACACACACACACACAAACACACACACACACACACACACACTTTTTAAAAAAAAAATGTGTCCCTGGTTTACAGTGGCATACCCCTCACCTACGGTGGCGTGCTCCCCTGTCTACATTGCAGGTGTGCCCCGGCCAAAAAAAATCAATACTGCTGCACTTACTCCCCACCCCACTCCTTCCCACCCAGCCTGCCCGGTTACAACATATGACATCAGCCAACACTGCCCGCGTGGCGGCGCTCTTACAGCCTGGCCAATCATCGAGTTAAGCGTATGCTTCCGGGCGCTCACATGACTAGGTAACCCACACATTCTTTCGCTGACAGTTAGACGAGCAGGACGGTTTACTGTGCGGTGGGTGTGTTATTTTAATAACCGGTTTACTGAAGAACAGAATTGTGTATCTTAAAGGTTTGTTGGCTTGTTGAAGACAATATTGTTGACAAAGATACAGCTAGTTTTAATACGTGTTTGGCTATCGATGAGATTGTTCGAAAGTCGGCCGAAGCAAAACAAACCATCACGCGTTGATTGTTGGGAGCTGGCTTGAGACAGCTAAAGCCATGTTTAAAAAACATGGCGTTCATTTCTTAAGGCGGAGGTAAACACGGCTGATTCGTATGCTAAAAAACTTATATTTGAAACATTTTTGCTGTTCCTCCCAAGTAAAAAATGTTCTTAGTTTGTATTAGACTTGATTGATTGTTAACTACAGATTCAGTGTTCATGTGGCAAACTGATCTGTGTATTAAGATGTGTATACTTTTCTACTTTTCTAATTCTACCAGTTCATCTGCCTTCAAGTGTGCCCTTATGCAACTGAATGGCGATTTCGAATGTTCTGGCAAACAAACTAGATAGGGTTAGGCAGACCTTAGTACATCTACCAGTATGGAGAGGAGTAGTGTGTGGCTAGCACTATCTTCATATAAATGCTTTAAATATACAGTGCCGGATGTACTACTACTGGCGATTAGAGCTGCCATAAAAGCTTGGCTACGGCAGTAATTGCTGTAACTCTGCTAATTTTCAAGCCTGGTTGAGAAAGAGGAGCACAGCAAACTAGGCTAAGTGATAAGTTTTATATTTTTGACATAAAATCCGCCCCACTTATTCTGACTAATTTCTAACCTACAAAACTATGTGTAACAGATAGGCTGACACGAGGCCGAAACCTAATCGCTTAATTTACGGCTAGCGAGACGCGCGACCTCGTTCACACAGCGCACAGCAAGCGCCCAAAAAAATCAATAAAGCGGGAGACTGGGCTTGCCAGGTGAGGGGTGGGGGTGGGGGGGTGTATTCATTTTAGGTTGACAGCGACACCTGGCGGCCGCGTTAGCGAATGTTCTAGACTGTTACGTGTCACTCCCACTTTATGGCCGCCACGTCAGCAAGACCGGCTTGTATTGTCATTGAAGGTGTGGGGTTTGTAGTGAGAAGATATTTTACCGGGTTTGTGCAGGTTGGTTTTGTTTATATAATATTTTAATCATGGCAGAACAAAGACAGTGGGAGATTTCTAAGCTGACAATACTTGACGAGCATGTTGAGTACCATGCACAATTTGTTAGTGCTTTGGATGAGTTGAGAGTGGCGGGGCCCTTCATATTCTCGCAAACTAAGAGAGATTGCTCGTTTGTTGAATCCATATGCTAAAAGGTTTGCTACAGTTGGTCTTTCTTTCATAGAAGTCTACTCTATGAGGAAGGATTTGTATTTAATGTTTTCAAGCAGTGAGGAGATAGAAATTATTGGACTGCTTCCGTACAAGAACCAATGCAACTCCAAACACACTCCTCTCAAAGTCCGCAGCAGTGAGAGAGAACTAGCGCTCCACCCTAGAGCGGTCAAAGGTCACAGTAGCAAGCCGTTTCTTCAGCGCTCCACCCTAGAGCGGTCAAAGGCCCACAGTAGCAAGCCGTTTCTTCAACGCTCCACCCTAGAGCGGTCAAAGGTCACAGTGGCAAGCCGTTTCTTCAGCGCTCCACCCTAGAGCGGTCAAAGGTCACAGTAGCAAGCCGTTTTCCCAGCGCTCCACCTAGAGCGCTCAAAGGTTACAGTGGCAAGCCGTTTGAGAGATCCGGGCGCTCCACCCTAGAGCGGTCAAAGGTTATCAGCAGTGAGAAGATTAGACTTTTTTTTTGCTGCTTCGTCGCTTTGCTGTCTACGCTCCACTTCACATACAAAGGCTGTCTATTCAGACGCTTGCGCCAAGTGGTGTTACACATGACAAATAATAAAGCTCTGTGTACACCACACACACTCCCACCCCCAAGTCACCCCAAGTTCTTAATTAAGTTTTTAATTAAGTCGCCCCAATGTTCTTAATTAAGTTTTTAATTAAGTTACTTCAAGTTCTTAATAAGTTCTTGATTAAGTTTTTAATTAAGTTCTTGATCAAGTTCTTAATAAGTTCTTGATTAAGTCATCCTTTAAGTACAACAAGCCCTTATTTAAGTTATTTTATAATTATCAAAAAATACAATCTATGTTTTTATCTTAATAGTAAATGTCTAAGATAGTACACACACGCCTCAAAAAACGCGTCATCATTGAGGATGCCTTGCTTAACGCCCTTGGTGTGAAATTGGCCAGCATAGATCTTAATGAAATTCTTACATCCTAAGCAACCGCATTGATTACAATTCTGGTCTATGGAAATGTCTTTTATAGACTCCATGTCTTTATTTATTTACTTTATCATTTTATAATACGCCATGATCTATTCTTATTAAAAAAATTTAAAAATTTAAATTCTTAAAATATTATTCCATTATAAATGGATCAAAATGATGCTTTGTTATTGCGGTTTGGCGTGCTGGTGTCTTTTTCTGCATTTAGTGGCTCAGATTTTTTTTATTTCTTTTGTTTCTGTTGCCATTGTGTATTTTATTTTATAGCCGTAATAACTGCCCCCAACAGCAGCAATGGCGCCAAAATGGCAACAGTTTTAAGTTCAATATTTTCCCTGAAGACTTTGGGGCCCTTGTATCACATGGAGTTTTTATAGCGGGCATTGATCAACTTGTTCTGGCGGCTGGCGGTGTTATGTTTTCATGATGAGTCATATTCTGTAACATTAATTTTTTTTGTCTGTTCCACTCTGCTAATTTTTTTCCTGCTTCAACACGCCCAGGATTTTTAATGGTCTCCACCTGATTCAGCGTTTTCTGCTGATTTTCTGGCTTGGTTACTTTCTCCACTGATTCAGTGTTTTCTGATTCTGCTGATTTTCCAGCTCGTTCATTTTTAAGGGAAACAAAATCTATATGATTAAAAGTAATTAATCCCATGATTACTGGCGACAATAATGTTCCAAATCTGTAATACAGATCACACCCTAGAGACTCTAATGACTTTGTTAAAACTGGATCTTGCGTTAAATCATACATAAAATCCTGTTCAGAATCAATGGGCGCAAATCTACTAACTAGTTTAGTGTACAAACTAAGAACCGTTTGCCCCACACTTTTCACCATTCTAGACCCTAGCTGCGCTTCATACCTGTTATGATACTTTAAAATGTCTTGCGGCGACATCTGTTGAATCTGTTCAATGCTGAATTCAGTTCCGAGGAACTGTTTTGTTTTCCACATGCTGCCAAAGAATACACCTCTCCTTTTGGGGCATAACAGCTTGGCCATCAACTTGGTCATTCATAAGTTCAGGAAGGTTTAGGCTGCCTTGTAGCTGTAGTAGATCATCACTGTTCATGTTTTTATTAAATTATAATTATTTTATTTTATAAAAATGAGCACCCAAAAAAACTGTTACCAACCTTGTATACCATTCTGCTGTTATTGGAGGACTAATGTAGGATACTCAATGCTTGGTAAAAGCTTGTTAAGAATTAAACCAGCAGATCTTGGCAAACTAGACTTTGAGGATTCAGCAAAGCTAATTGCTATCATTGCAGCTTCGGTTGCTACGAAAGATTTTCTAGTCAAGCAAGGAATAATTCCAGACAATATAAATATGTAAGAAAAAAATACATTTATAAAAAATGGCTTCACTCGCAATAATGATAGGCGGCGCTGTGGTGAATGCGCTTGCTTTTAGCGGAAGTAATTTCGCATTTAGTAAACTGGGGAATGACGGCGAGAGAAAAAGACATAACAAAGCTATGGAGCAACTAGCAGCTGCACAAGACGCCTATGAAAGGCAGAGACTTGAGCAGTTAGATTTTATTAATGACACACTGAAAAGACAGGGCATGCAGGTTTACACATTTAAAAATGTTGATCAAGCAATAAAACAATATTATCTAGTAACAGGCAAACCAATCGAGACATTGCCCCCACAAATTCAGTGACTTTTATCAACCATCAGAAAAACAAAAGATGCAAGAAATCGGTTTATTGTCGTTGGTATGACCGTCGTGTATTTTTGTTGCGCATAATATTGGCTGAATAAAAAATGAACAAAATCTATTATTCGCCCAAGGATATTGGAAGGGCATCACAGCAATTAAAAAGCTAAGCCCAAACAGCTGGAGTCAGTGAACAAACAGCAAAAGAATGGTTATCTAAACAAGCGATTTGGCAAATTTATTTACCTGCCCTTAGACGAATACAGAGACCACACTTTGTCAATACAACTCCAAACGACACCCATCAAATGGATCTTCTATATTTACCCTCTGATACGATTAGACGAAAAAGATTTAAGTACGCACTCACAGTCATTGACATGGCTTCAAGATACAAAGATGCGGAGCCATTAACACAAAAGAGTGCTTCTGCTGTTGCTGTTGCCATACAACTGATATACCAACGAGGCCCCTTAACTTTCCCTCGCATGATTCAAGTCGATGATGGAAAAGAATTTAAAGGCCAAGTGAATCAATTATTGTTAAAACATAGAGTTACTATTAGAAGAGGCATTCCGGAGTTCACAGATCACAGGCTTTAGTCGAAAACTTTAACAAACAGTTAGCCGAAAGGCTTTTCTCCTACCAGTATCACAGAGAGCTGATTGACAATTTTTCGCAACACAGAATGGGTCAGAAGACTGCCCTCAGTTTTTTCGCGCAATGAATAATGAAGAATTTAAAGGACTAAAACCAGTACAAGCAATCAAAAGAAAAACAATAAATGTTGTTGAAGTAGAGTCTTCATCTGGCAAACTATTACCGTTTGGTTTAAAAGTAAGGTACCTTTATTTACCGGGAGAAGCAGAAGGGGACACTCGCATCAGGGCAACCGATCCAGTTTGGAGTGTTGATCCATATGAAATAAAAAGAATTGTAAAAATGAATCCGCCCGTGTATTATTTACGAGAAACTGACACAACAAACAACCGGCTCCTCAAAGATCTTTTGCGAAAGAAGAACTGCAGATAATTCCGCCAGACACAGTTCCGCTTTAATTAATTTACGGTTCTCCAGTGCCCGATTGCATATGAAAACTCTGGATTAACAAACACCCGTTTTGTGTTTGTTCTATCTAATGACTTCTTTGTTACAACTGTTGTGTTGATCTCATGTAGATTAGATCGCAGTTTTACGTTGTCATGATGAAAAGTCTTATTGCCAAACAATGCTTCTTTGTAGTTGTCATGTGATATGTTTGACTGCACAACGCTGCGTGATATTCCCTTTGCTTTCTTAATGATTTTCTCCTGGCTCGAAAATACTGTACATTTTTGACCTTAACCCCACATACTCCTTGATCACCTTTCCAGATAATTCATCCTTCATCTTTCCTAAAACCTTCTTGTTAGTAATTGAATGCAAAGGCGAATCTTTAGGGTAATCAGATGTGTCGTACCATCCACTCGCTCCTTTAGCTACTTCGGTTTCCATGTCTTTATAGATGTCTTCAGTAGGGATATCTATAAACAAAACTATCTGTATCTGTGTAAAGTACTCTGGACTCAGGATACAGGGGCTTAAAGTAGTCATAAAGAAATTCTAACATCAAAAGCTTTGATAATTCTAAAACAGTAAACCCAATAAAAACAGGTTTGTCTAATTTGACTTTCTTTTTTTTCATCATTATGCCAAAAAGCTGATCATGAAATCTTCTGAAGTCCTGATAATTTGGTTTTGAAGTTAGCTTAATTGCTTCATTCCTCTCTGGTGACCAATCTAACATCTTTACGCTTGTGCGGATTCTCCATAGTCTTACCGAAACAGCTGTTGTTCATCAGCTTAAAAAAGTCTTTTTCTGAGGCATCTGTGGATTTAGTTCTAAGATCAGTGTTCTTCATGATGTATGGTTTCATGAACTGTTCTTGATCAAAAGCAATTTATGCGATGGGACAGCTGTTAACTTTAAACCATGTCTTAAATAAAATTGTAGAAGTCTGTAATGACAGACATAATTTTTTTTGCCGCGAAGATTAGGCACAAGTTTAGGTGGTTCTCTTGGATCCATCTTTAGACTTTCTGCTGCTAATGGATAGTCATTATGCAGGTCATGGAGTTCCTGAGGATATTCTAAGTCAACTTCTAGAATGAAACCACGCTGTTGATCAGGCGTTAAACTGCCCAACCACTTTAATGCCTTTTGAATATTATTCGCACCTGTGTACATTTTAAAGTTACGTAATGGAAGCGATTGCGCCATAGCCCAACCATACAGATTGTTTGCGTCTAAATACATGAGTAGTTAGACCTTTTACTCGGATCATAGTCATCCAAGTATTTGTTGTTTGCTTTACAGTAATGATGCGACGCCATACTAATTCCTCCACGCAATCCGTTTTCAATCATCTGAATCATTGGTAAATCTGACAATAAATCAATCTGTACTCCAGTAAACTTTAGAAAGCGTCCCAGCTCATCCCGGGCGCAGAAATGTAATGCGCGGGATCCAGGCTATAATGTTTCATACAGGTCTTCCTATAATTTTCAAAGACGTCCGCCAACAAACATACATCGGTCATCAAGTAGGAGTCATGATAGTCTCCCATCGTTTTACACTCTAACTTCTGCCACGCATCTTGAGCATGCTGGTAATCAGAATCACTGATGTCCTTTCCTCTAAGACTAGAAAGAACGCGCCTTTAGGTGGAAGTGTATCTTCGTCAAACCTTTCCCAACTGTTCATGTATTCATAAGGGTAAAACACCCTTTCTAACAAGAGTTGAGTCAAAATATTTTTCCGTTATTGGGCAGGACTTTAAGGACATAGCCAGTGCTTCTAATGAGCCCATCATGTGCTGCATAGAGTCGTAGAAAGACATGTTATTTAAAGTGAAACACATGTACTTTTCTGATGACTGTGCATGCATGCTACCCTGAAGGCGCTGGTTACTGCTTGCATTATAAGGTGAGAGTCATAACCTCGCAAGTTGTGAAAGAATACAGGCAGCTTCCATGTCTTTGGATCAAACTTTAGTTGAAGATTGCATTTACTGTGCGCTGCACCTCTAAACTTCCCACTAATGTGATCATGGTCTCTTACTGTGGGGTTTACACTCTTGGGCGTTAGCTCTAAACCACAAATCCAACAGTGAGTGGCTGAAGCATACTGTTCTTGGTCTTCAGGCGTCATTATGATTTCAGATAAATTCAGATTATTAGAACAGTCATTACGCACTTGCTGCATGCGTTTTAAGAATGTTTCTGCAGCATCTGGTCCTCTATATAATTCTGGTTCTGAATAAACGCCATCCGACCTAACAATAATGAAGGCAAATGAACAAATCTGATGATTACTCATTAAGACTGTTTTTCGAAGTTTTTGTGGTGCTGGCCCTTCATAAGGAACAATAAGCGACTCGAAGTCTGCGTAAACTACGTATGGACTTGTTTGCAGCCGTTTCCAGTTCTTAAAACTAACTTTAGATCCTGGCGGGGGCGTAGTTAGTTCTGTATTACAGTCTACAGAACTTTTACAATGTTTCTTATGTTCGCTCGCGGCTTGAACAGATGGCATTCTTGTTAAACATTTTCTACAGAATTCTTGTTTGCCATGATCTTTTGAAGTATGCTGCATTAGTCTACTCATTGTTCGTATCAATGTGTAATGCGGTAGCCCTGTTGGCGAAGACATTAGGAGTAAGTCAACATGATTTTTGTCTGGTTCGCCTATTGTTGGGCTGTTCTTGGACACTTTAATTGGCACCAAATTTGTTTCCTCATCCCATGTGTATACATTAACAGTTATTGGTTTGTTTGTTCTTCAAACTGATCAATTGATCTACACTAACAGGAAAGGATATTCCATTGAAGTTAAGATCTTTGGTGTATTGCCGATAGTTAGTCACTCTCTCTGCGTGTTCGCGGACATGATGCAGCCTTGCAAGAACACACCACATGAAACATTTGTCGTCTGAATTCTTTATTGTTTAAAACTGCTCTCTTTGAAACCAACTCTCGAGGTAGCGGAATGTAAGCCTTGCCTACAATCGGTGCATACTTAGCCTGTTTTAATCTAATCTCTAAGACTTCGCCCTCTGACCAACCAGAGCCTCTCATTTTAGCTTCTTCAGCGGCAGCGTCAAACTGTGTAAGCAGTTCGTCTGCCCAACCCGGTGTTAAGTCATTATGAGAAAGAATAGTCTGCTGTTTAGTTGAGACCCAGACTTCTAGATTTTCTTCATTTATTGTTACATAGTCGATTTAAAACAGCTAACATTACTTTAACTGGCGGGTCTATTGTTAGTTTGCCTGGAACTTGAGAAATAGCATGAACAACACTTGCCTGTACGTTTGTTGGGTCAATGACTTCTAAATCAATATCATTCAGTGCTCTTGATAAACGCTCTCTCTCGAGCATTCCTTCAAAAAAATTCGTCTTGTCCTTCATATATCTTAGCCATGCTGTCTTTCTTTTCTAAGCCAACATATTTATTTAAATTAAAAAAAATACAACGGCTTAATCAGAATCAATATCAACGGTCTTTTTGCGCTTGGACTCATAAACTAAAGTATAAACACCTTTTGGTGTTGTTAATGTGAGCTGTTTAGAACAGAGTTTAATGTCTCGTTTACTTTTTTTAAGCATTCTTTTTTATCTGCTCGGGGTCTGGCTGTTGAGAAAAAGTTGTCCTCGCCTTTCTTTGAAGATCAAACTTTTGTCTTTTGTAGTCATCAAAATCGGCCTGTAAACGATTAAATTCTTCATCCGTGATGTTTGAGTCAACAAGCGCTTTATTTATTGTCAGTTTAAACGAACTAAGTTTAGCTGTTATTAGTTGAACCATAGCTGTGTGCTTTTGGAGTTTAGTTTTTAATTTTTTGCCGGCGCACTTACAGCTAATGAACACAGGCCGAGAGCTAAAGACAAACCTCCTAGAGGTAAAGCTGCGGGCGCACCTACGCCTGTTGCTAAGAGACCAACACTCGTTCCTGCTGATAGAGCACTTATAGTCGATGCTCCAGTATTAACATATGTAACAGCTTAAAGGCAGCAGAATACCTTCGTTTGGTTTTGCTGTATTTTGAAAGGTCTTGCTCTAGTACTTGCTGCATTTGTGTAATGTTGGTTAATCTGAAGGTTTTTATGTTAGGGGTTTCTACTATCTCTCTTTTGGCGGCGCTGTAGGCACATTTGGATAAACCTGAACAGACATGCTTTTTTAAATAAAAAATAATTTAGTATACTACATCTTTTAATCTGTTATCTCCAATATTCAGCTGCGCATCATATATTAAAAACAAATGTACATTAAGCGGTTTATCGGCTTCTTCTTCTTTATCAATTTGAATGTTTATTACGTCTCTCACAGCTCTCCCGCTTCCATGCAACTGATTATCCTCTGTTGACCTTAGGTCAATCCATAAACCGTATTTTGTTGTTAAATAATCATCAAGCCTAACATTGTGAAGATGTAAATCTTTAGACGCAAGGTCAACTGTTGGATTTCTACACCTCCCGCCTCCAAACAGTTTTCTTATTTCATCAAAATGCTGATAAGGTTTAAGCCCGCTAGCGTAGATTTGGTTAGGACTACCCTCAATCGAACATTGCACTTTCGTTTATTTTAGGATTAAAAAACTTTTCACTTGCTCTTTTGAACGGTTTCTTCATCTTCACACAGCAATAAAATACCTTTAAGCGATCTTGCTGCGACGCTAAAACTAAAATTCCATATAGTGTCTGCCCTGCTTCTGGGATATGTTGTATGATGAATCACTCTGTCGTAATATATTACTAATTTTCTCTGATATTGTTGCTCAATCAGCTCTGCTAAGAAAGGGTTGCTAACAACGTCAAACTCTAACGAGATGTCAGAAATGCTGTACTTTGCTTCGGTGTCTGATGATATGATAACACGTTTGTATTCATAAAAGTTAGTTCATATGACAATCTGTCTTTTAATGCTCCTTGAAAGTATGGGGCATGCGTTTTTAACAACTAAAAAACAAAAGGGTTTGGAAAAAGCGTTTTCCCCATACGAAAAATTTTAAAAGGGGGCTAAAATATTTTTTGACGTCTTTATTATCCCAGCCCCTTTTTCTAGGGTTTAGTGCTTTTTCATTTTCGTTTCCCTTAAACCCGCAAGACAGCCCTTTCTTTCCCGGTTGCCATAATCAAAAATGGGTTTAAAAATATGTTTTGCATTGTGTAAAAAGAAAATATTTCTTGCCCCTCAATTTTTTATAAAAAAATTTTCTTAAAAAATTGCCCCCCCAGTTTCTGTACAATGTCCTTTTTTGGGTCTGTTTTTTTGAAACGAGTTCTTTTTTGAAATTTAAGACGTGCAAAAGCCTGGCACAATCACTTCACCCGCTCCTGGGGTCGGGAAAATTTTGACAGTAAGAATTTAAATTCTGCATCATAGAAAGATGGATTATTTGGAACCGAAAAATTTTCCCGTTTTTTCCCCTTCCGCCATGGGGCTCTTTCGACTTTTTATGCGGGTTAAAATCGACCCATATTTTTGGGTTACTTTTTTTAGAAGCAAAAAAAAAAGGGTTAAATTTATTTAAAAAAAAGGCGGGAAATTTGAAGGCGAAAAGGGTTTATGATTTTTTTTTGTCTTGGAAAAACACATGATTTGAAATGACCCCTTTTTGCCCACAGCATCGCTCAACGCTCTCATTGCGGGGTTGGTAAATTTAAAAAACAGCAATTTTCCGGCCCGGAAGCATTTTAAAAAAATTTTAAGGCCAAGAACCCCCCAAATTTATAGCCCCAAAGTTTTTAAATTTAAAGTTTGGTCTTTTGGGTCTTTTTAAAAAAACGTAAAGGGGCAATTTTGTTCGGTTTTAAAACCCCAAAACCCCCACCCTTAAAAAAGTTTTTCCCAAGAAAAAAATTAAATAAAAAAAAGATCAGTGTAAAAGATAAAAATCCCCTTGGGCCCCGTTGACCAAAAATTAAAATAGGGATCATTTTGCTAAACTTAAAAAACCCCAACTGCAGGAACTCCCAAAAAGGCTAACCAAATACAAAAAAAGGGAACCCTTAAAGAAAAAAAATCAATCGGCAGATAAAAATAATAAATGCAATAGAAGCAAAAAAACCATTTTTTCGAAGAAACAGCTTTTAAAGGGGGACTATACACGCCCTCCCCGCAACCCAGGGCGAAAAAAATAGCGGCCCTTGATCATGTTTTTTAAAACCATCAGGGGGCGAAATTAAACCCAAACAATTTAGCAAAAAAGGTGAACTAGTGGGCATAAAAAGAAGAGAAAAAAAAAAAAAATTTGTTGGGGTTGATGACGCCGACTTGGGGCCCTTAAATATTAAAAAAAAGAAAACCCCAAAAGGACTAAAAGATCTTAAACCAAAAAAGATCAGCAAGACTAGAAGGGGCTAATACTAACCAAAAGACCAATTACAAATCAAGGGGAATAAAATTTAAGAGAAAAACTATCCAAAAAAATTTTATATGGGGGACAAAAACGCACCCAGAAAAAAATCCAACGCTGTTTGAGGCAAGGCGTCACATTAAAAGGTTTTAAAAACTGCCTTGGGAAATTTGCAATAAGTACACTGGTAATGGTTTAATTTAACAGGCGGCGGTGGCCAAAGTTCAGTACCCCCCGCCGCCATTTGGGCCCCCACCCGATAAATCTTTGGGTTTAAAAAAAAAAAAAAACTTGTTTATTTTTGCGAATTTATTAAAAAAAATTAGCCAGTAAAACTATAGATCCCTTTTCCGGGTAAATTTGGGGGGGGTATTGGGTTTCCCGGGGTTTTGTTACTGCAAGCAAAGTAGTTGGTTTATGGGGGGCCCAGCACTTAAGGACATTAAATTCTCGTAATAGTTGGGGTTTCTATTTTTGTAAGAAAAAGACCAAGGAACCCTTTTGGCCAGTTAATCCCCAAAAACAATTTCTGCTTTTCAAAATTCATGGGCACGCGAACAGAGTCCCGAGCTTTGCGAGGTTTTAATGACTTTTTGGGTTTCCGGACCTTTGGGGGTTAGATGATTTAAACTTGGGGGGGTTTTTTATTTTGGTTGTAATATTTATTTGGGCCCGAAATTTAAAGTGTTTTTTTTCCCAAAACCCTTTTGTTCATTTCCTGCTTAAGAATTTTTTATTTTTAGTTTATTATTGTCCCTTTTGGGAGTCTGAGGCAAAAGGAGATGTATAAACAGTCCCAACAGCAAAGTCTACTTTCGTTTCTTGCGTATTGTAAAACATTTTGGGTACCTTTGAATACTTAAAGGTAATAAAACTGTAGAATTATGGCGCCCTAAAAATTTGCAAAGTATTTTTTTTTGCGGTAAAAGCCATGAAGGATCAGTTTGTTTCGATCTTGCCTGTGCTTGCGAGCCTAGAAAACCCAAAAAAGTAAGTACAATAAGTGTTTATTCTTTTCTTTTCCCCTTAGTTGGGCCCCTTAGAAGTGTCAAGAAAAATTTTTGTCAGCTTTTTTATGCTCTTGCTCAGGGACAGGGCTGAAAAATTTTTAAAAGGGGAAAAACCAGAAAAGTTAATTTTCTGTGGTCCCCTGAAAATAAATGCGCCTGGCCCATGATTAAGACCAATTTTTGTCTAAAGTCTGTTTGATGTTAATATTAAATTCGTTTACAGATCCTTTCAAAAGCCTCTTTCTATTCTGTTGCTAAATGGATTAAACGATTTGTCTTTGGAATGGTGCTTGCGTTCAGTAAAAAATAGTTAAAGGTGTAATAGAAATAAATCTGTAACTGACCTCCCCAAAAGGGATCAGGATGATTTAGATGATCAGCATACGACTCCACACCCCGTTTTGCGCAAAACACGCAAAGTTTAACTGGTTCTGAAAAAAAGCATCGGATGACTAAAAAACGCTTTCTGATGTGCCGTTTTTAAAAGGGGGGTTAAATAGCTTTAATGGAGTACTCCCTTTTTATGAAAGAGGCAGTTGGGTCCAGCAATGTCAAGAGTATCGTTGCTATATTTTTAAAATTTTAGTGGGCCCCCAAAAGAATATTTTGCGCCGATATTTTTAATGGCCCCATTTTTAATTGTTTTAAAAATGTTTGTAAAAAATAACAATCGACCCCCCTTTGTTTTTTTGAACTGCTATTGATAAAATTTTCGGGGCCAAAAAGGTGCGCTCATGAAATATTTTACAAATTTGAAGGGGTTTTAAAATAAGCGAAATAAGGGGAAAAATAAGATTACAAAAGTTTTTGGGGGGTCAAAGCTAACAGTTAACTCCTGATGGTTATTACGGGTTTTGCTCATAAAGAAGAATGGTAAATTCGGAAAATTTCTCTCAACTTAACAATGCAAATTAAAAACAATATTAAAAATTGAACCTGAAAAAGCAGTTATTATTTGATAAAAAGCTAGCTAAAATGTTAGGCTTTAAGTTACACTCAGGTCACTAAAAAATTTGTTGTTCGCCAAACAAAACTACTTTTAAGGGGGAAAATCCGCTCGATCTTGCATTACATTCATTACTTTATGTTCATTTGGATGAGCTGAGCACTGATGAAAACTTATATGATGGAAGGCCCTCAAATGTTTTAAGAGCTTTACCGGGGGGAAAGCTGCATATTGCGATTATGAATTATACAATTCCCTAATTTACAGTTTAAAAGATTAGTTTGTGGGAGGGTTGGATCATTTAATATAAAAATTGCAGACAAAGCAGGGAAAGTTGTGAAATGCAATAACCTACACATTGTTTTGGAAATAAAATAATAAACTGTACTAAAAATGTCGCGGGGGCCAGAAGAACCAGGAGTTACATTGGCGCCTGTAAGGTGTATAACCTTAGAATTAAAAGACCTTGCAGACGTTGCGGACTTTGAACAGAACGGTGAAATAGGCGCTTTGTATGGTTTTGAGTACACTAAAGATGGTGATTATAAACGTAAAGAGGTTGCCGACAGCAAAAAGTTTCCTAAACTAGAACAACTGCGCAATCTAGAAGCAAATAATGTTGGCCAGTATGAATATAAAATAGTTCGAAAGCCTGACCTCAAATGGCACTTAGAACCATATTTAGAATGGGAAATAAAATTTGAATTCATAAGCCCATTTACATATTTAGCCGTCAAAAAAGTTTCAGAAAAGCATTCAACTCTGGCCCTTTACATGTAAGTCTTATGCCGGACGACAATTTGTCGGAAAGAAATTGAAAAAAACGCCGTATGGGAAAAAGCAGTACATCCTCCACAGAAGAGAATCAGTTTTGAAAGATGCTTCTACAAAATTACAGTTCATTCCGCAAATGAAATTAGGAGACACGTTCACAATGATATTTGAAATTTCTGTCTTAAAAGATAAGGAGAGGGATGGGGTTGTGGGCGTTAGTGACGTCCTTCTAAAGGGAATTCTAATTAGCTGGCAAAACTTAGACGTTGAAAAACTTAAAGTTACCGTCGTCATTCTTCACAATGGCGAGGATATTAAGGTCATAACAACAAGCAACAAAATCAATATTAGTCTAAATAGAAACAATCTTACAGAACTGAATTGGATTAATCTTACACATTTAGGCCTCGTAGGGTTTTATTACACTGAACAAGTTTTGACGGAGAGTATGATAAAAACAATAACCGGATTAGATTAAGTTCTGTTATAAAACTATGGAGCAGTTTAAACTTTATGACAAAAAACCCTCATTGCTCATTGATTTGTGGGAAGACTGGTTGTGGAAAAAACAATATTTATCCTAGACCTATTACAAACAGTTTATCGTTATAATTTTAATCATATTGTGGTTTTCTGTCCAAAACTTAATGGAACAAAGCATATCATAATAGAAGGTTTATATGGACAGATGATGACATATATTTAGTTGATCCTAGCAATAAACTGAGTGAGTGTTTAGAACAGTTTTATAGACTGTTTGAAGGAACGCAGACACTATTTATTATAGATGACTGTTCAGCAGAAAGAGACATTGTTAAAAAGAGAAACGCTTTGTCAAAACTAGCTTTCAGTGGAAGACATGCTGGGATAAGTGTGTGGATTTTATGTCAAAAATATAACTCAGTTTTAAAAGACTTTAGAGAACAGTTAAAGACTGTAGTTCTATTTCACATGAAAGACAGAGACTCATTTGAAGAATGTTTGCGCGAAAATGATGTTATTGAAAATGACCAGGAAAAACACAGGATTAAGCAAAAATTAAAATCTGAAAAGTTTAGTAAATTAGTATTGAAAACGGATAACCCTGCACAGTATGTTTGTTTGTAGATAATCGTTATTTTTTGGTTATTGAAGTCTTACTTGTCAGAGAACAGGAAAACCTTTATTCTGGGCCACTTTCGCCCGAAAACTGGTTGAGGGCGAAGGTGGCCCAGAATGAAGGTTTTCCTGTTCTCTCGGACTATACAGAGACGATGGCCTTGCTGCACTAACCAACAATCCAAGAACCATAGAAAACAAGAAGAAAGAACTATGCAAAATCTTCCAAAACCACAACTTAAAGATTACCATTGAAGCAAACAAAAAGGTAGTGAACTACTTAGACATAACACTGGATCTCAACAATCACATATATAAACCATACAAGAAACCCAACGATACACTTCTTTATGTACACACCAAAAGTAACCATCCACCATCTGTATTAAAGACCATACCCCATGGCATAAACAAGAGACTATCAAACCTGTCATGCAGTGAGAGAGTGTTCAACAATGCAGCAGTAGAATACCAGGAGGCACTACAAAAAAGTGGATACAATTACAAATTACAATACAACCCAGACAACAACACAAATAAAAGCAAGAAAAATAGGAAAAGAAAAATCATATGGTATAACCCCCCATACGACGGGAAACTCAAAACAAACATAGGGAAAGAATTCTTCAAAATCCTAACAACTTCATTTCCAAAAGAACACAAACTGTCCAAAATATTTAACAAAAACACTGTCAAACTATCGTACTCATGTATGCCCAACCTCAAAAACCTAATTGACGCATCCAACAAAATGAAAATCAACACAGCAAAGAAGGGTGAAGAAAGGAAATCTTGCAATTGCACCAGAAAGGAGCAGTGCCCACTAAACAATAAATGTCTTCACAACAACATTGTATACCAGGCTACTGTGACATCAGAAAATGAAAAAGAAACATATATAGGGATCACTGAAAACCACTTCAAAACCAGATATGCAAACCACAAACAGTCATTTAATAAAGAAAAATATAAAAACCAAACAGAACTGAGCAAATATATCTGGAAACTTAAAGACGCAAAAACAAGCTACAATATATCCTGGAAAATCATAAAAAGAGCATCACCATACAGCAATGTTTCAAAAAGGTGCAACCTATGTTTAACTGAAAAATGGTTAATACTATGCAAACCACACTTAGCAACTTTAAACACCAAAACAGAAATAGTAAACAACTGCAGGCATAAATGGAAATCGTTGTTAGTGAACACACCAAAACAAAAACCTGAAAGCCCCAAAAAACACGTGCAGCCAACCCGCACGTGCAAACAACCGCAAACGGGAGCCCACACGCTATATAACATCGGCGGTGGGCAAACCAAAAACCATCCTGATGACAGCGCAACACGCTCGAAACAAATTTGTAGATAGTTTTAAGATTCCTCTTTTAACTTGTTTTAACTAATGTTGCTCCCCAAGGGGTTGAGCACTTAAAAAATTGTTTTAGGCATTTTAAATATACTGATCTATATATATATATATATAATTTTTTTTTATATTGGATACCTATTTGTTTCTCCGTATATTAAATCATTTGGCGTTCTAAGTTCTACACCCAAAAACCTTTTAACCCAGTCAAATGAACCGATTCACAATGAACCACAGCATTCTTATCTAAACCCCATAGCTCCGAACCATACTGCACAATGGGTTGTATTTGTGCATCAAAAATGTTGACAAACACTTCCAAAGAATTATTATGTAACACAAACAATATCTTCATAACACATAATAACACATTCCTAGCCCTACTAGAAAGGTCTTTACATGCTGCAGCAAAACTCAGAAATGATAAAGGTTTCAAGGTATGTGTACAGAAGATACTTTAGAGCGTGGAACATGATCTGGAGTATTGTTTTCAGAGGAAACACTGCTCTGCACAACTCCATTAGAGAAAAAAGTCTCCTTCCACTCCCACAGAGAGAGAGAGAAGAGAGAGAGAGAGAGAGAGAGAGAGAGAGAGAGAGAGAGAGAGAGAGAGAGAGAGAGAGAGAGAGAGAGGATTCGTCATCATCAAAACACAAATTTAAAATTTCTTTCTTTCTTTCTTTTTTCTTCTTCGTCTTCCCCTCCTCTTCCCCTCCCCTCGTCCTCCTCCTCCTTTTTCTTCTTCTTCTCTCTCTCTCTCTCTCTCTCTCTCTCTCTCTCTCTCTCTCTCTCTCTCTCTCTCTCTCGCTCTCTCTCTCTCGCGCGCGCGCACGCACGCACGCACGCACGCACGCACGCACGCACGCACGCACGCACGCACGCACACACACACAGACACACACACACACACACACACACACACACACACACACATGCGCAGGCGCGCGCGCGGGCACCCGCACGCACACTCGCTCGCTCGCTGGCATGCACGCACGCACACATACACACCACATACGCACGCACACACACACACACACACACACACACACACACACACACACACACACACCACACACACACACACACACACGCATACACGCACGCACGCACGCACGCATGCACGGACACACGGACGCACGCACGCACGTACGCGCACACACACACACACACACACACACACACACACAAGCGCATTTCTCATGCCTTAAAGCCTTTATTGTTGAACGGACATAGTACAGTTCTTCCTTTTTGTATGTTTAAAAACTGGTCAAACAAATACTTCAGAATCACGATGTCCAGTAAGTAACGTCAAATAGCGTTACTTTGAATGGGGTTTTGCACACACAACACATATCTGTTTTTGAGTCAGGTTACCCTTAGTATTATATTATTTTCCTATCGTATTCTTTCCCAATCTCTGTCAGTGCCACATTCATTATATTCCACGTCAGGCGACCTCCTATTCATCTTCTTGTTCCCGTAAATTTCTTTCCACGCTACTCACAAAGTCACAGTCTGGCAGTTCCTGGATGCCCCACTGGTACTGCTCTATGGGAATGAGCTGAGGGAGAGGGGGACTGAGTGTCTCCTTTTGGCGCTCACTACTCAACCCAAAGTAAATGCCGTCCTTGATAGTCCAGTGCATTACCTTCACCTCCCAGTTCACGCAGAGGAGAGTCGTTAAGTCTGTCGTAGACATTGCCTTTCACCTCCGAGTTCACACAAGAGGGGGGGGGGGGGGGGGGGGGGGGGGGTGCGGGGGGGGGGGGGTTGTAGAGTATATCGCAGGCCCATGCATTGCCTTTCACACACCAGTTCACACAAGAGGGGGGTTGTAGAGTATATCGCAGGCCCATGCATTGCCTTTCACACACCAGTTCACACAGTGGGGCAGTAACAGAAAGCGATATACCTGAAGGTGCCAAACCTTAGCTGCCAAATAATCAGCCGTAAGTAATCGTGCACCACCCCTTGGAAGCCTGCGCTATGTTTACATGGAGTACAGGCACGCACAGGGCATTCCATTAACACGTCAAGGGACATAACTCCATTAAGACGTCAAGGGACATAACTGCTCTCCGGCGGATGACATTTTGTGACTATCAAATGCGACACAGCAGAACCTTGAAAGAAGCGCCCCCATAGGTGTACGGGCCTGTATTTCATAACTGCAGAACCCACCATAAAAAGACGACACCAGCATGCGCACTGCTGCCCGCGTTCTACAGCCACAATCGTTGCTGTTTCGCTGACAGGGGAAAGCAGTATAATTTCAGACACAGCCAAGCTTTCGCCACGTGCTCTTCCCTAACTTCTGTACAGGATTCCAGGTTGTTGTCTTTCCCACTGTCAACATGGCCGGTGGTTCTTTCCTACCGTCTATAACAGTCCGGTGCATTTGCTTTCACATGCCAGTTCACTCAAATGAGGATCGCAGAGTCACCGCATTGCCTTGCATCTCCTAGTTCACATAGATGGGGGAGTTGTAGAGTCTGTTGTAGGCCCGTGCACTGCCTTTCAACACCCCAGATCACTCACTCACACACACACACACACACACACACACACACACACACACACACACACACACACACACACACACACACACACACACACACACACATGGAGTTGTAGAGTCTGTTGTAGGCCCGTGCACTGCCTTTCAACACACCAGATCACTCACTCACACACACACACACACACACACACACACACACACACACACACACACACACACACACACACACACACACACACACACACATGGAGTTGTAGAGTCTGTTGTAGGCCCGTCTATTGCCTTTCAACACCCCCAGATCACTCACTCACACACACACACACACACACACACACACACACACACACACACACACACACACACACACACACACACACAGACATGGAGTTGTAGAGTCTGTTGTAGGCCCGTCTATTGCCTTTCAACACCCCCAGATCACTCACTCACACCACACACACACACACACACACACACACACACATGGAGTTGTAGAGTCTGTTGTAGGCCCGTCTATTGCCTTTCAACACCCCCAGATCACACACACAGACATGGAGTTGTAGAGTCTGTTGTAGGCCCGTCTATTGCCTTTCAACACCCCCAGATCACACACACAGACATGGAGTTGTAGAGTCTGTTGTAGGCCCGTCTATTGCCTTTCAACACCCCCAGATCACACACACAGACATGGAGTTGTAGAGTCTATCGTAGGCCCATGCATTGCCTTTCACATCCCAGTTCATATAGGTGAGGGGGAAGGTGGTCAGGGTGCTGTCGTGAATGATAACTGACAATGTCTGTTCAAACCAGCAAGTGGCGAAGACACCACTAGCCGCTTACCAGGCGACAAGACACGTGGCTCCTCTCACGTGTCTAGTATATAACTGGCATCATCAAACCATTTCCATTGTGACTGGCCATCTGAAAGGGTGTGGAATACCTGGCTTACCCCATGTGTCAAGAACATAACTGTCATCGTCAATTCACTGCCTTGGCAATGCTTCATCTGGTAGTATGCAAGATTCGTGACTTACCTTATGTGTTAGGTTCACAACTGCCATCATCAATCCTTTGTCCTGGTAGAGGTTCATCTGATAGCATGCGAGACCTACCTGACGCGTGAGGTATACAGCTGCCATCATCAATCCACTGCTCTTCCACTGACAACAAGATTTATGCCAAGATGTCTCTGACGTCAACAAACATGCCTGCCTCCACTTTGTGCACTATTTTTGTTTCTCAAAATGTGATTTTTCTTTTTCGTCGCACACTCGACTTGAGAAAACACAGCTAATAATACAAAGTCGTTTACTCTCCTGTTGTGAACTGCTGTGTAAACAGGTCGAGTTGTTGAGACGATGAATCCAGTTTCCTTTCTAATCCTGTTTTGGACATTAATTCAAATGCATTGTCGATGACTACTGGTGACGTCTTATTCCAGGTGAAAGAACATCAGCTGTCAAAGGACCACAGTGTCAGATTCCCCAACACTATTTGTTCTGGCCGACAAGACGACGCATTTGAACGACCCTTTAAGGGACTGGAGACTACCCGGCACAAAATCCTGTACGCGCTTCTTGATCAGAACGTGGAGCAGTTCGAGTCTGAGTGAGTACAGCTGACCCTGTAACAGGTGATGCATAGGATGTGGTGAATAGCTAACCTTTGTGACAGGCGATGAACAGAGTACAGTGTATAGCTATCATAGTGACAGGCGATGGATAGAGTACAGTGTATAGTTATCATAGTGACAGGCGATGGATAGAGTACAGTGTATAGTTATCATGTGACAGGCGATGAACAGAGTACAGTGTATAGCTATCATAGTGACAGGCGATGGATAGAGTACAGTGTATAGTTATCATAGTGACAGGCGATGGATAGAGTACAGTGTACAATTATCATAGTGACAGGCGATGGATAGAGTACAGTGCATAGTTATCATAGTGACAGGCGATGAACAGAGTACAGTGTATAGTTATCATAGTGACAGGCGATGGATAGAGTACAATGTGTAGTTATCATAGTGACAGGCGATGGATAGAGTACAGTGTACAGTTATCATAGTGACAGGCGATGAACAGAGTACAGTGTATAGCTATCATAGTGACAGGCGATGGATAGAGTACAGTGTATAGCTATCATAGCGACAGGCGATAAACAGAGTACAGTGTTTAGTTATCATAGTGACAGACGATGGATAGAGTACAGTGTATAGTTATTATAGTGACAGGCGATGAACAGAGTACAGTGTACAGCTATCATAGTGACAGGTGATGAACAGAGTACAGTGTATAGTTATTATAGTGACAGGCGATAAACAGAGTACAGTGTACAGCTATCATAGAGACAGGTGATAAATAGAGTACAGTGTATAGTTATTATAGTGACAGGTGATGGATACAGTACAGTGTCTAGTTATTATAGTAACAAGTCATGTATAGAGTACAGTGTATAGTTATCATAGTGACAGGCAATGGATAGAATACAGTGTATACCTATCATAGCGACAGGCGATGAACAGAATACAGTGTATAGTTATCATAGTGACAGGCGATGGATAGAGTACAGTGTACAGCTATCATAGTGACAGGCGATGAACAGAGTACAGTGTATAGTTATCATAGTGACAGGCGATGGATAGAGTACAGTGTATAGTTATCATAGTGACAGGCGATGGATAGAGTACAGTGTACAGTTATCATAGCGACAGGCGATGAACAGAGTACAGTGTTTAGTTATCATAGTGACAGGCGATGGATAGAGTACAGTGTATAGTTATCATAGTGACAGGCGATAAACAGAGTACAGTGTATAGCTATCATAGTGACAGGCGATGGATAGAGTACAGTGTATAACTATCATAGTGACAGGCGATGAACAGAGTACAGTGTATAGCTATCATAGTGACAGGCGATAAACAGAGTACAGTGTATAGCTATCATAGTGACAGGCGATGGATAGAGTACAGTGTATAGCTATCATGGCGACAGGCGATGGACAGAGTAGAGTGTATAGTTATCACTGTTGCAGGCGATGGATAGAGTACAGTGTATAGTTATCACTGTGGCAGACTTTCGATAGAGTAATGTGTATAGTTATCATAGTGACAGACGATGGATAGAGTACCGTGTATAGTTATCACTGTGACAGGCGATGGATAGAGTACAGTGTATAGTTATCACTGTGGCAGATAGTGGATAGAGTACCGTGTATAGTTGTCATAGTGACAGGCGATTGATAGAGTACAATGTATAGTTATCATAGTAACAGGGGATGGATAGAGTACAGTGTATGGTTTATATTGTGACAGGCGATGGATAGAGTACAGTGTATAGTTATCATAGTGACAGGTGATGAACAGAGTACAGTGTACAGCTATCATAGTGACAGGTGATGGATAGAGTACAGTGTATAGTTTTCATAGTGACAGGTGAGGAGGAACAATGAACAAGAGGAGGACGACGACGATGACGCCGACGACGAGGAGGAGGAAGAAGAAAAAGAAGACGAGGAGGAGGAGAAGGAGGAGGAGGAGGAGGTGGGTGGTGGTGGAGGAGGAGGAGGGGGAGGAGGAAAAGGAGGAAGAGGCGGAAGAAGAAGAGGAGGAGGTGAAGGAGGGGGAAAAAATTCTGCTTGTGCTGAGAAAATATTTACGCCAGTTATTGGTCTGTTCATATACAAAAATGCTGACAGACTTTGGGGTACCTCTAGCGTTGTTTGTCCAGTCTGCGTACCATCCACTTTTTGAATGGTAGTAAAGGTGGTGGTGGTGGTGGAGGTGGTGGTGGTGGTGTGTTTCTTGATGCTGTCTTTGCTTTATCATTTTGTGTTTTCTGTTGTTTCTTTCTCCAGCCCACAGTGTTCTGACGCCGTCCGTGACTTCCAACAAAGCAGTGAAGACGGTAAGAAGAAGGCCGTGGAGCAATGTGAGTCGGTGAACCTGGAAGACCTCGCTGATTGCATCACCAAGGCTACTCTACCATCAATAGCATATATGGAGGACCAACTGGCGTATGATGAAGCCGATGTACAGTAGCATTTACGTATCAAATCATCTTGATTTATGTTGGTTGTACGAGAAACACGGGCTGTATAATTTTGAATTTGTCTTATGTACGACATTTTCCATTTGTTTTCTGCACTTTGTAAGATACAAAACAAAGGCATTTTGAATGTAGTCCGCTAATAATCTCTTGTATTGTATCCTCAAGGATTACACATTTCATGAGGTAATTTACACAATTTGTAGAATAGTCATCTGCTGATATAGCGTCTTACCTCTGATTACAGGTGGTGTCGATAGAAAATATTGTCTCCAATTACTGGTGGTATCGATTGACTTTGTGGTCTTTCTGGGTATCTATGATATGGTTTCACAATTACTGGTGGTATCGATTGACTTTGTGGTCTCTCTGGGTATCTATGATATGGTTTCACAATTACTGGTGGTATCGATTGACTTTGTGGTCTCTCTGGGTATCTATGATATGGTTTCACAATTACTAGTGGTATCGATTGACTTTGTGGTCTTTCTGGGTATCTATGATATGGTTTCACAATTACTGGTGGTATCAATTGACTTTGTGGTCTTTCTGGGTATCTATGATATGGTTTCACAATTACTGGTGGTATCGATTGACTTTGTGGTCTTTCTGGGTATCTATGATACGGTTTCACCCAAGTAAGTCAGGACAGAGAAATGAGAATGTCAAACGATTTTGAAAACAATTTTTGTATTTGCATCCATTGTGAAAAAATGGTGCCGAACAAAAGTTTGATTCGTGAAGGCAGAACTATCCCCACTTCCTTAAGAAAAGCAGGCTGCGCATCACACACACTGTGAGTGGAAGAGTGGCCTATCAACTTGTTCCATGGGCTTTTCATTGTCACTGCCGCGTCCATCATCTGACTGCTTCCATTGGACGTTCAGAAACTGTTCTGGTCTTCATTCTGAACAAAGCAAAGGCTGAAAAGTTTGCGCACAGCGCAAATTTAATCGTTCGGTTTCAAAAGTATCGAAGAAAAAGCATTAAATCATCTCTGTTTGCATGCAAATGATGTTTTACATAACATCTTAGGGGGGGGGGGGGGATAACTGACGTTTTGTCGATGGGTGTTTGTGAACAAAGTAATGATTAAAATTGTGTGCAACCATCGCAGATAGATTACTATCCGTAAAGACCATGCTGGCACACGTTGTTTCAGTATATTTCTAATTGATTTGGGGGCCAGCCAGCCCTGCATTATGAAGACTATTTGGAACAAATCTAGTCTGCAAGGGGAGAGTTACTGAGGCACAATCCAGCATGCTTAGATAAATTTAGTACCGGTTGAACGATTTTTGTCACAAACTTGAAATTGTCAACTTTGAACCCCACTAACTCTTTGTGTCCATGTTGATCAGCTCAGACATGGACTGCTTTTGGATAGTAATTTGAGTGTGGGTTATAGCAATGTGTGTGACCATCCTGGGTACCTACTAATCGGGTGTGATGTGTCCCTTATTTCATGATTTTAAGAGGGGTCGCATTTGTGTGTGTGTGTGACCGTTAGGGATATCTGTTCGTCGGGTTTGAAGCGTACTTTATGGGTTGAAATCATAAACTCTGTAATTGCTCACTGTTCCTCATAGGCAATTATTCATATCATTGGATATACGTCATATAACTAATGGGCTTATTTACATGACGATGGTAACACATTTATCAATGGTGCAATATGATTTTATGCATGTGTTTTTGTTTCGGTTTGGTTTGGGTCGGTTTAAAAGTATCTCATGCCCTAATTAAAATATATCGGGATCAGAAAGTGAGTGTGAACTGTTTTCCTACAGCGCTATTACTTGTTGTTTTGTTTCTTTGTTTCTAAATGACAAACAAGGATGTGACGCTGTGTAATTGCTTTGTAGTCTACACTTTCATTCCTATATTACATACCTGCATCAACCAGCCACAAGTGATACAGACAGCGGCAGTTTTGCCCGAAAAAAACGATCAGCACTCACAGCAACACATGCATTAAACATATCAAAGTTGACCGTCTGGTTCTGGTATTCCCACTGTAAGTCATAGCACAAATTCCTCTGTTCAGGAGCATATACTCCAACACATTTAATTTATGCCTCTGGAGAGCCTGAACCCTCATCCTGATGCCTCAAACGTAGAATTCTGAACTTCTCTGCAAAATCTGTTTCTCCATTTCTTGGAATCTGCTTTATGGTCATCAGTGAAAATACAGTCATCCAGGTTTATCCAACACAGCTCCGTGACGCCAAGCATGAAAGCGGAAGAGTGGAGAAACAATGGCTTGAGACCGGACTCCGTGTGCAGAGGCATGTCCTTCAAACCACAAACAATTCTGTGACTACGATGAATCTGCAGTCACAATCCATCTGTTCTAATACATCATTCTGGAAAGCTTCATAAGCAACCAGCTATTCAAGATCACACACGATCTCACGGCCAACGCAAAATTGACTCCCTTCCTTTCCTCAACCTCCCTCAAAATTTTGTGATGTCTTCGTTGGCAAAATTATTAACGTACTTAATAACAATTATCAGTGTGTGAATCACCGAGCATTCAACATGGCTCCACCTCTGTCATTCTTTTGTCAAATTCTCCCAAAGCAATCTGTATCTGAATCAATGTTAAGACTATGATGAAGAAACTGACGTGAAAACTTGTTGAATACAACCTCTACCTTCTTCACTGCTTTCTGAGTTTATGGATGATCTGATGCCATGTTTTCTTTCTATAGTGGATGATTCCCCTACTTCTCTTTTCATTTCCATCTTAAACAGTAAACAAGTGGGGTATGGTTTGCTCCCATAAGGAAACCTAACACAGAGTAACTGTTATTCAAGACTGGCACAACCTTTTAAACTTGAATAAAGTCAGACAAAATACATAGACGAACAATCTAATAGTGGGGGAAAAACAAGCGCAGGCCAACAACTGAACTGTCTGGCAAAGATTTGGACTTGAGGGGACGAGAAAGGAGAGTTTGAAGATGGAGAAACTGGGAAAATGAAATTTAAAAAAAAATTAAAAAAATTATGTTACAGATATGAAAACTCTTCACTAGCTGCATAAGGGAACCATGGCAATCCCTTTTGAAGGCAGATATATTTGTATTGCCTGCTCCGAGGCCTTTCGCCCGCTGGATCGAGACTCATCAGGGAGACACGGCTGGTTGTGTCTGCGCTCCCGGCGTCAAATAGAGACACACCACAGTCCATAATACTGTGGTGTTCTCACCACCATGGGTGCAAAAAAGAATCCAATAGCACCCCAGAGCAGCCAGCGAAGAGTAGTAAATGCAACCAAACGAAAGTGTGGGGAGGAAAAAAGTTGTTGTAAAACTAAAGACATTATGCAAATAATATAAAATGTAGGGGACAGTCTTTGAGCCTACGCCTGAGGATCCACCCAAAGATGCAAGGGAGATCAAAAGACAAACACACAGACGGACAGAAACAAATACAAATAACCTCAATTTAATCAAAGCAAAATCGGAAATGAAATGAGGTAGGGAACAGTAAACGATAAACAGTAAACAAGTGGGGTATGTTTTGCTCCCATAAGGAAACCTAACACAGAGTAACTTTTATTCAAGACTGGCACAGCCTTTTAAACTTGAAAAAAGTCAGACAAAATACATAGACGAACAATCTAATAGTGGGGGAAGAACAAGCGCAGGCCAACAACTGAACTGTCTGGCAAAGATTTGGACTTGAGGGGAGGAGAGAGGAGAGGGGAGTTTGAAGATGGAGAAACTGGGAAAATGAAATTTAAATTTTTTTTTGTTTTCTTTAAATTTCATTTTCCCAGTTTCTCCATCTTCAAACTCCCTCTCCTCTCCCCTCCCCTCAAGTCCAAATCTTTGCCAGACAGTTCAGTTGTTGGCCTGCGCTTGTTTTTCCCCCACTATTAGATTGGTCGTCTATGTATTTTGTCTGACTTTATTCAAGTTTAAAAGGCTGTGCCAGTCTTGAATAAAAGTTACTCTGTGTTAGGTTTCCTTATGGGAGCAAAACATACCCCACTTGTTTACTGTTTATCGTTTACTGTTCCCTACCTCATTTCATTTCCGATTTTGCTTTGATTAAATTGAGGTTATTTGTATTTGTTTCTGTCCGTCTGTGTGTTTGTCTTTTGATCTCCCTTGCATCTTTGGGTGGATCCTCAGGCGTAGGCTCAAAGACTGTCCCCTACATTTTATATTATTTGCATAATGTCTTTAGTTTTACAACAACCTTTTTTCCTCCCCACACTTTCGTTTGGTTCCATTTACTACTCTTCGCTGGCTGCTCTGGGGGTGCTATTGGATTCTTTTTTGCACCCATGGTGGTGAGAACACCACAGTATTATGGACTGTGGTGTGTCTCTATTTGACGCCGGGAGCGCAGACACAACCAGCCGTGTCTCCCTGATGAGTCCCGATCCAGCAGGCGAAAGGCCTCGGAGCAGGCAATACAAATATATCTGCCTTCAAAAGGGATTGCCATGGTTCCTTTATGCAGCTAGTGAAGAGTTTTCATGTCTGTAACATAATTTTTTTTTTAATTTCATTTTCCCAGTTTCTCTCATCTT
>CM031623.1:18164188-18201688 GCA_018398815.1 Conus ventricosus
TGCTATGTTTCTTGGCACAGACAAAACAAAACTGTTACAGCCCCAGTGTTTACACGACTGTCGTCGTTCGAAAGCTCTGTGTGTCCGCGTGTGTGTGTGTGTGTGTGTGTGTGTGTGTGTGTGTGTGTGTGTGTGTGTGTGTGTGTGTGTGTGTGTGTGTGTGTGTGTGTGTGTGTGTGTGTGTGTGTGTGTACGCGCGCGCGCGGTGTGTGCGTGTACTAACCTCCTTCCCCTATTCCGCACAACAGCTTTTTTCTGTGCATTCTAGCAGCCGAGCTCTTAAATCCATATTACTGTCTTAAATTGGGCATTTTGAAGCAAACGTGCTATATTTAGAACTGAACTGATCTTACTCTGTGGCGGACAGAGCCTCTTGTACCGACAGCCGCTTAGTTCCATGATTCATTGTCCGACAGCCGCTTAGTTCCTTTGCACGACAGCCGCTTAGTTCCATGATTCATTGTCCGACAGCCGCTTAGTTCCTTTGCACGACAGCCGCTTAGTTCCATGATTCATTGTCCGACAGCCGCTTAGTTCCATGATTCATTGTCCGACAGACGCTCAGTTCCATTGTCCGACAGCCGCTTAGTTCCATGATTCATTGTCCGACAGCCGCTTAGTTCCATGATTCATTGTCCGACAGCCGCTTAGTTCCATGATTCATTGTCCGACAGCCGCTTAGTTCCATGATTCATTGTCCGACAGCCGCTTAGTTCCATGATTCATTGCCCGACAGCCGCTTAGTTCCATTGCCCGACAGCCGCTTAGTTCCATTGTCCGACAGCCGCTTAGTTCCATTGTCCGACAGCCGCTTAGTTCCATGATTCATTGTCCGACAGCCGCTTAGTTCCATTGTCCGACAGCCGTTTAGTTCCATTGTCCGACAGCCGCTTAGTTCCATTGTCCGACAGCCGCTTAGTTCCATTGCCCGACAGCCGCTTAGTTCCATTGTCCGACAGCCGCTTAGTTCCATTGTCCGACAGCCGCTTAGTTCCATTGCTCGACAGCCGCTTAGTTCCATTGTCCGACAGCAGCTTGCACACGTGTTGGGCGGCGGCCCACTCCACCTGTCTGTGTCAGCAATCAAGGTGCCTTTTCTAACGCTTCTGCTTGATCCATTATTTATTTACTCGCCTTACCCGGGGAACTAAACATGTCATAAATAGACACTTTTGTCCTGAATCCAGCCATTAAAAATGTCATCGTACAAACAATCCGGCTCATTCATTTGTTGTTGTTGTTGTTGTTGTTGTTGTTGTGAAAATTACGTTTTTCGGATTATAAAAAAAAAATCAGTTTAAGCTGCCCCATAAAAGCACGTCAAACTTAATTATTTACTAAACAACTGTTTAGACCCTTGATTTAAACTGAACGTATGCGAATGCCAATCTTTATTATTCAAAGCCCCAATCTGAGGGCAGAGTCAGTAGAAAGCTGGCATCGATTGGCGACATTTTGAAGTTTGATCCGTGATGGAAGCGGGAAGACAGGGAGCGCTGGTCAAAGGCAGTTAGCACAGCTCAGCCAAACACCAACCCAATTCCCGTGGCTCGGCAGCCTGCTGTCTTGGCGGTTCGGCGACAGACTGTTGAAAGGCCGCAGAGCGACTGACCACCTTGTTAACGGCCATACCACGTTGACAGCACCGGTTCTCGTCTGACCACCTTTGTCAGCGTAGCCGCCTGGTGCTGTCGTGTGACACTTTTAGCAGGGTTCTGTTAGCACTGATCAACAGTTCACGTTACAGTGACAGAGAACTGACCACTGGTTCCCACAGTCGCAGCTTCAGCTCAAATGTTCAGACCAATGACTTGGGGGCTGTTTTAGAAATTGTCAGAACAACCTGAACTCTCATGTTAAAACAGAACGTAGTCAGAACGACCTGAACTCTCCTGTTAACACACGATATAGTCACTTTCTCAGTATTAAGGCGTCCAACGTCTGCAATTTCGTGATATGTATCGAGAGAGAAACTTTGTTCACACACACACACACACACACACACACACTTCACTGACAAAATTCACACACACTTCCAACCGCCTTGGGTCCAACAGTGGTTAGCGTCGCAGGTTCCTGGCTGAAAGGTGGTGGACTTGATTCCCATCAGGGCCACTTCTTTGCGTTTGTGTTTATTTGTTTATTTGTTTGTTTGTTTGTTTGTTTGTTTGTTTTTCTTCCCCTGACTGGTGATTTTGCTGTATCCTCAGTAGGGAAGACTGGATCTGCACAGTGGAGTTTCATCCACTAAAGATGCGCGTCTCTGAGGTTCTTGGTCAAATGTCCTTACCAACACTGCCGGCTTCTGTACCTCCCGGGCCTGGCTGACGCCGGGAATTATGATGAAAGTAAGCGTGGAGTACATCTCTCTCAGGCAGCCCTAGACCAACAAGGATTTCCGTAGCATCATTTTATGTTCATCCTCCTCGCCCTCGTCAATCGGCAGTGGAAAAAAAAATCTGAAATTATGTGGACCTTCATGCTCTGCTCTCATGGTGACCGCAGTTTTGATCTCCTTCCCACGACTGTGTCTTTGGTGAGTTCGTGTGGAGATAGGCGGCATGGACGAGTCCATTGGGACTGTCACTGGTTGGACGTGGTGGGGTCTGAAGAGGAACGCACACTAACACCGGAGGTACACAGGCACTCAAGAGACTAATTAGCTGTAGAGAACGTATAAATGCCAATCCTGACTCACTTTCGCCCTCAAACCAGTTTTCGGGAGAAAGTGACCCAGGATTGGCATTTATACGTTCTCTGACAAGTAAGACTTCAATAACCAAAAATAACGATTATCTACAAACAAACATACTGTGTAGGGTTATCCGTTTTCAATACTAATTTACTAAACTTTTCAGATTTCAGTTTTTGTTTAATCCTGTGTTTTTCCTGGTCATTTTCAATAACATCATTTTCACGCAAACATTCATCAAATGAGTCTCTGTCTTTCATGTGAAATAGAACTACAGTCTTTAACTGTTCTCTAAAGTCTTTTAAAACTGAGTTATATTTTTGACATAAAATCCACACACTTATCCCAGCATGTCTTCCGCTGAAAGCTAGTTTCGACAAAGTGTTTCTCTTTTTAACTATGTCTCTTTCTGCCGAACAGTCATCTATAATAAATAGTGTTTGCGTTCCTTCAAACAGTCTATAAAACTGTTCTAAACACTCACTCAGTTTATTGCTAGGATTAACTAAATATATGTCATCATCTGCCCATATAAACCTTCTATCATGATATGCTTTGTTCCATTTAAGTGTTGGACAGAAAATCACAATATGATCAAAATTATAGCGATAAACTGTTTTGTAACAGGTCGAGGATAAATATTGTTTTTCCACAACCAGTTTGTCCACAAATCAATGAGCAATGAGGAGTTTTTGTCATAAAGTTTAACTGCTCCATAGTTTTATAACAGAACTTAATCTAATCCGGTTATTGTTTTTATCATGCCCTCTGTTAAAACTTGTTCAGTATAATAAAACCCTACGAGGCCTAAATGTGTAAGATTAATCCAATTCAGTTCTGTAAGATTGTTTTTATTTAAGTCAACATTGATTTTGTTGCTTGTTGTTATGATCTTAATATCCTCGCCATTGTGAAGAACGACGACAACAACGTTAAGGCGTTTAACGTCTAAGTTTTGCCAGCTAATATTAATTCCTTTTATAAGGTCATCACTAACGCCCACAACCCCATCCCTCTCCACATCTTTAAAGACAGAAATTTCAAATATCATTGTGAACGTGTCTCCTAATTTTCTGCTTGGAAAGAACTGTAATTTTGTAGAAGCTTTTTTTACAACTGTTTCTTTTCTGTGGAGGATGTACTGCTTTTTCCATACGGCGTTATTTCAATTTCTTTCCGACTATTGTCGTCCGGCATAAGACTTACATGTAAAGGGCCAGAGTTGAATGCTTTTCTGAAACTTTTTTGACGGCTAAAATATGTAAATGGGCTTATGAATTCAAATTTTATTTCCCATTCTAAATATGGTTCTAAGTGCCATTTGAGGTCAGGCTTTCGAACTATTTTATATTCATACTGGCCAACATTATTTGCTTCTAGATTGCGCAGCTTTTCTAGTTTAGGAAACTTTTTGGTGTCGCCAACCTCTTTGCGTTTATAATCACCATCTTTAGTGTACTCAAACCCATACAAAGCGCCTATCTCACCGTTCTGTTCAAAGTCTGCAACGTCTGCAAGGTCTTTTAATTCTAAATTTATACACCTCACAGGCGCTAATGTAATTCCTGGTTCTTCTGGCCCACGCGACATTATTTTTTAGTAACGTATTATTTTATTTCCAAAACAATGTGCAGGTTATCACATTTTACAACTTTCCCTGCTTTGTCTGCAATTTTTATATTAAATGATCCAACCCTCCCACAAACTAATCTTTTAAACTGTAAATTAGGGAATTGTATAATTTCATAATCGCAATATGCAGTTTTTCCCTGACGGAAGAGCTCTTAAAACAGTTGAGGGCCTTCCATCATATAAGTTTTCATCAGTGCTCAGCTCATCCAAATGAACATAGAGTAATGAATGTAATGCAAGATCGAGCGGACTTTCTCCCTCATAAGTGTTTTGGTCGGTGTAACTCTAAATATAAAATTGTTAGCTGTAAAGCCTAACATTTTAGCTAGTTCTTTATCAAAATAGTAACCTACTTCTTCTTCAGGCTTAAATGTTAACATTGTTTTTAGATTCGCATTGTTTAAGTTTGAGAGTAATGTCGAAGTTACTCATTGCTTCTTTTAGTGAGCAAACCCGTAATAAACCATCAGTATTGTTAACTGGCTAACTAATGTTCCTGAATTATCAAATTTTTGAATCTTATTATTCTTCCCTGGATTCACTTATATTAAAACCATACGACTTTGTAAAATATTTCATGAAGTGCAACCATTTTGGCCCCGAAATTGTTATCAATAGCATGTTCTAAAAACAAAAAGGGCGGTCTTGGGTTGTTATTGTTAAAAACATTTTTTGAACGAAATAAAAATGAGCGCGTTCAAATATACTGATGCAAAAATTCTTTTTGGGCCACACTACAATCTTAAAAATATAGCAACTGTACTCTTGACATTGCTGTGACCCAGGACTGCCTCTTTTCATAAAAAGGTGAGTACTCCCTTGAAGAGCTATCTTAACCCCTATTGAAAACGACCACATCAGAAAGCGTGGTTTAGTCATCCGATGCAGTTTTTTTCAGACCCGTTAAACTTTGCTGTGTTTTGCGCATCAACTGGGTGTGGGTGTCGTATGCTGATCATTTAAATCCACCATGATTTCCCTTTTGGGGAGGTCAGTGTACAGATTTCATTTCTATTACACCTTCAGACGTATTTTGACTGAATTGCAAGCTCCATTACCAAATGACAAACCGTTTAATCCACTCAGCAACATAATAGACATGAAGGCTTTTAAAGGAATCTGTAACGAATTCAATATTAACATCAAAACAGGCTTTAGACAAAAGTTGGATCATAATCATGGCCCCGGCGACCTTTATTTTCAGGGCACTTACAGAAAGTATAACTATGACTGGCATTCCTCCTTTCAAATCTTTCTTTTTTGGCACAACTGTTGAGCCCGGGTCCCTACAGCAAGCATAAAACAGCATGGACAACATTTATCTTAGACACTTCTAAGGGCCTAATAGGGCGGGAATAGAACGAATAAACGACTCTATTCGTACTTTCGTTTTTGGGGTTTGCTAGGGGCGCAAGCACAGGCAAGATCGAGCATATCTGATCCTTCTACTGGCTTTGACGCGCAAAAACAATACTTAGCAAATTTAGAGGACGCCATTAATTCTACAGTTGATTTACCTTCAAAATATTCAAAGGTACCAACATGTTTTACAATACGCAAGATCGAAAAATAGATTTGCTGTTGGCATGGTTTATACATGCTGCCTTCTGACCTCAGACTCCAGATGGTACAATAATAAACTATAATAATGAAATTCTTATAGCAGGCAATGAACAGAAGGTTGGGAAAAAAAAAGACATAAATTCTGAGCCAGTAATATTACAAACAATAAAAGAACACCAAGATTAAGTCATCCAATCCCCCAAGTCCAAACCCAAAGTCATTGAAGCTCAGCAAAGCTCGCGGACTCTGTTCGCGATGACCAGAATATGAAAAGACAGCGCTTGTTCTTGGATTAACTGGCATGGATTACTTGGTCTTTATCTTACTAAATATTAACCCAACTATTAAGAGAACTAATGTCCATAAGTGCTCGGCCATAAAGCCAACTACTTTGCTTGCAGTAGACAAAAGCCAGCTAACAATACCCCCTAATATACCTGGTAAAGAGTCTATAGCTTTACCGGCTAATTTTTTTAATAAACTTGCAAGATGATCAAGCTGTTTTTTTACCCATGATTTATCAGGCGGAGGCGTGGCGGCGGAGGCACTGGACTTTGACCTCCACCGCCGCCTGTAATAGCCAACACTAGTGTGCTTATTGCAAATCCTAAAGGCTGTTATAACGCTTGCTAATGTGACTCCCTGCTCTCTAAACAGTGTTCGTATTCGTTCTGCTAGTGTCGTGTCTTCATATAAAATTTTTTCGATAGTTTCTCTTATTCTATTCACTTGAGTTCGTAATTGGTCTCGGTTAGTAGTTAGCACTTCTAGTCTTGCTGATCTTTCTTGTTCAAGATCTTTTAGTCTTTGTCTTATTCTTTCTTTAATCTCACGCCCTAAGTTGGCGTCATCAGCCTCAACGAGTTTTTCTTTTTCTCTTTTTATATGCTCATCTAGTTCACCTAGTTTTGCTAAATTGTTTGTTAATTCGCCTTTGATGGTTCTTAAAGCATGATCAAGGGCCGTTAGTTCTCGCATGGGTAGCGGCGAGTCGTGTATAGTCTTTAACGCTGTTTCTTCTGAAAAACTGGATTCTGCTTCTATTACATTTATTAATTCACCTGCTGATTGATTTAATTCTTTAAGTTCCATGTTTTGCATTTGGTTATCTGTTGGAGTTCTTGTAGTGTGTTTTGAAGTTTAGAAACTGCCTCCCTATCTAATTTTGGTCTAGCAATGCCAAGGCGATTTTGATCTTTCACACTGAGTCTTTGTATAATTGTACTCTTGGCTAAAACTTTGATGGTCTGGTTTAGTTGTAAGCCGAACAAGTTGTCCTTGTTCGTTTTTTACAGACAAATGATCATCTTTTAATTCAAAATCATTTGGGTCTATAAATTCGGGAGGTTCTTGACCTAAACTTTCGTAAAATGATTTAACCTACTTTCTGTTAATTCATGCCGCATTGAGAGCATTGAGCGATGCCGTGTCAAAGGGATCATTTCACTCATATCGTCTCCAGGGTCAAAAACATCATAATCTTCTTCAGCTTCAATTCCTGCCATGTTTTAAATAATTAACTTTTTATTTTGTTTATAAAAAAATGGCACAAGCACATGGCTCGATTCTTAACCCGTATAGAAGACTGAAAGAACCCTATGGCGTGAAGGGAAATAAGCGGAATATTACTGTTCCAAATAATCCATCTACTATTGATGCGGATCAAATTCTTACTGTCAAATTTCCAGACCTAGGGGCGGATGAAGTGATTGTGCCGGCTCTGCACGTCTTACTTTCAAAATAGAACTCGCTTCAACAACAACCCAAACAGGACAGTTGTACAGAATCTGGGCGGGCAATCGTTAAGAAAATTTCTATAAAACTTGAGGGCAAGAAATATTTTCTTTACACAATGCAGACATATTTTTAACCTATTCTGATCTATGGCTAACCGGGAATGAAAGGGCTGATCTTGCGTTTCAAGGAATCGAAAATGAAGAAGCCTAAAACATAGAATAGGCGCTGAGATACTAAAGACGGCAAAAAGTATGTAGCCGTAAAGTTTGCGTATGGAAATCGCTTTTCCATTCCCTTAGATTTTGAGTTGTTAAAAGCGCATGCACCATACTTTCAAGGAGCATTAAAAGACAGATTGTCATATGAACTAACTTTTAATGAATACAAACGGTTATCAAATCATCAGACACCGAAGCAAAGTACAGCATTTTCTGACATCTCGTTAGAGTTTGACGTTGTTAGCAACCCTGATTAGCAAGGCTGATTGAGCAACAATATCAGTCAAAATTAGCAATATATTACGAAAGAGTGATTCATCATACAACAATCCCAGAAGCAGGGCAGACACTATATGGAATTTTAGTTTTAGCGTCGCTGCAAGGTCGCTTAAAGGTATTTTATTGCTGTGTGAAGATGAAGAACCGTTCAAAAGAGCAAGTGAAAAGTTTTTTAATCCTAAAATAACGAAAGTGCAATGTACAATTGACGGTAGTCCCAACCAAATCTACGCTAGCGGGCTTAGACCTTATCATCATTTTGACGAAATAAGAAAATTGTTTGGGGGTGGGAGGGGTAGAAGTCTAACAGCAGACCTAGTGTCTAAAGATTTACATCTTCACAATGTTAGGCTTGATGATTATTTAACAACAAAATACGGTTTATGGATTGACCTAAGGTCAACAGAGGATAATGAGTTGTATGGAAGCGGGAGAAAAGTGAGAGACGTAATAAACATTCAAATTGATAAAGAAGAAGAAGCCGATAAACCGCTTAATGTACATTTGTTTTTATTATATGATGCGCAGCTGAATATTCAAGAAAACAGATTAGATTATGTATTATACTAAATTATTTTTCATTTTATAAAAAGCATGTCTGTTAAGGTTTATCCAAATGTGCCTACAGCACCGAGATGCCAAGAGAAGAGATAGCAGGCAATTCTGCTGTTATAGAAACCCCTGAAGTAAAAACCTTCAGATTAACAAACATTACACAAATGCAACAAAAACTAGAGCAAGACCTTTCAAAATACAGCAAAACCAAACGAAGGTATTCTGCTGCCTTTAATGCTGTTACATATGTTAATACTGGGCATCGACTATAAGCGCTCTATCAGCAGGAACGAGTGTTGGTCTCTTAGCAACAGGTATTGTGCCACCCGCAGCTTTACCTCTAGGTGGTTTGTCTTTAGCTCTTGGCCTGTGTTCATTAGCTGTAGGTGCTGCTAGCAAAAAAAATAAAAACTAAACTCCAAAAGCCACACAGCTATGGTTCAACTAATAACAGCTAAACTTAGCTCGTTCAAACTGACAATAAATAAAGCACTAGCTGACTCAAACATCACGGATGAAGAATTTAAAACCGTTTACAGGCCGATTTTGATGACTACAAAAGACAAAAGTTTGATCTTCAAGAAAGGCGGGACAAGTTTTTTCTCAACGGCCAGACCCCGAGCAGATAAAAAAGGAATGCTTAAAAAAAGTAAACGAAACATTAAACTCTGTTTCTAAACAGCTCACATTAACAATGCCAAAGGGCGTTTATACTTTAGTTATGAGTCCAAGCGCAAAAAGACTGTCGATATTGATTCTGATTAAGAATTTTTTTTTTAATTTAAATAAATATTTTGAGTTAGAAAAGAAACTCAACATGGCTAAGATATATGAAGGCAAGACGAATTGTTTCAAGGAATGCTTGAGAGAGGGCGTTTATCAAGAGCACTGAATGATATTGATTTAGAAGTCATTGATCCGCAAACGTGCGGCAAGCGTGTTCATGCTATTTCTCAAGTTCCAGGTAAACTAAAAATAAACCCGCCAGTTAAAGTAATGTTAGCTTTTTAATCGACTATGTAACAATAAATGAAGAAAATCTAGAAGTCTGGGTCTCGACTAAACAACAGACTATTCTTCTCATAATGACTTAACGCCCGGTTGGGCAGACGAACTGCTTGCACAGTTTGACGCTGCCGCTGAGAAGCCAAATGAGAGGCCCTCTGTTGGTCAGAGGGCGAAGTCTTAGAGATCAGATTAAAACAGTCTAAGTATGCACCGATTGTAGCAAGTCTTACATTCCACTAACCTCCAGCATTAGTTGCAAAAAAGACAGTTTTAAACATAAAGAATACAGACGACAAATGTTTTATGTGGTGTGTTCTCGCAAGGCTGCATTATATCCGCAAAAACGCAGAGAGAGTGTCTAACTATCACCCTTACATCAATGATCTTAACTTTAGTGGAGTGCCCTTTCCTGTTAGTGTAGAACCAAATTGATCAGTTTGAAGAACAAAACAAACCAATAACTGTTAATGTATACACATGGGATGAGGAAACAAATTTGGTGCCAATTAAAGTGTCCAAGAACATTCCAACAATAGGCAACCAGACAAAAATCATGTTGACTTACTACTGATGCTTTCGCCAGCGGGCTACCGCATTACACATTGATTCGAACAATGAGTAAACTAATGCAGCATGCTTCAAAGAATGGGCATAAACAAGAATTCTGCAGAAAATGTTTAACAAGAATGCCATCTGTTCAAGCTGCAAGCGAACATAAGAAACATTGTAATCGGCCCAGTTGACTGTAATACAGAACTAATTACGCCCCCACCTGGAATCTAAAGTTGTTTTAAGAACTGGAAACGGATGCAACATTCTCCATACGTATTTTACGCAGACTTCGAGTCGCTTATTGTTCCTTATGAAGGGCCAGCGCCACAAAAACTTCGAAAAACAGTCTTAATGAGTAATCATCAGATTTGTTCATTTGCCTTCATCATTGTTAGGTCGGATGGCGCTCATTCAACGCCAGAATTATACAGAGGGCCAGATGCTGCGAATACTTCTTAAAACGCATGCAGCAAGTGCGTAATGATTGTTCTAATAATCTGAATTTATCTGAAATCATAATGGCGCCTGAAGACCAAGAACAGTATGACTCAGCCACTCACTGTTGGATTTGTGGTTTAGAACTCAGTGAGGAAGCCAATCCAAAAGTAAGAGACCATGATCACATTAGTGGAAAGTTCAGAGGAGCAGCACATAGTAAATGCAATCTTCAACTAAAGTTTGATCCTAAGACATGAAGCTGCCCATCTTCTTTCATAACTTGCGAGGTTACGACTCCCACCTTATAATGAAAGCAGTGGACGATGCCTTCAGGTAGCATGCATTGCACAGTCATCAGAAAAGTACATGTGTTTCACTTTAAATAACATGTCTTTTTATGACTCTATGCAGCACATGATGGTTCATTAGAGTCGCTGGCTATGTCCTTAAAGTCCGCCCAATAACGGAAGAATATTTTGACACAACTCTTGTTAGAAAGGGCGTTTACCCTTATGAGTACATGAACAGTTGGGAAAGGTTTAACGAAGATACACTTCCACCTAAAGGCGCGTTCTTTTCTAGTCTCAGAGGAAATGACATCAGTGATTCTGATTACCAGCATGCTCAAGAAGCAGGCAGAAGTTAGAGTGTAAAACGATGGGAGACTATCATGACTCCTACTTAAAGGCCGATACATGTTTGTTGGCGACGTCTTTGAAAATTATAGGAAGACCTGCATGAAACATTATAGCCTGGATCCCGCGCATTATATTTCTGCCCCGGATGACTGGGACGCTTTCTTAAAGTTTACTGGAGTAAAGATTGATTTATTGTCAGATTTACCAATGATTCAGATGATTGAAAACGGGTTGCGTGGGGGAATTAGTATGGCGTCGCATCATTACTGTAAAGCAAACAACAAATACTTGGACGACTATGATCCGAGTAAAAGGTCTAACTATCTCATGTATTTAGACGCAAACAATCTGTATGGTTGGGCAATGGCGCAATCACTTCCATTACGTAACTTCAAGATGTACACAGGTACGAATAATATTCAAAAGGCATTAAAGTGGTTGAACAGTTTAACGCCTGATCAGCAGCGTGGCTTCATTCTAGAAGTTGACTTAGAATATCCTCATGAACTCCATGACCTCCATAATGACTATCCATTAGCAGCAGAAAGTCTAAAGATGGATCCAGAGAGCCACCTAAACTTGTGCCCAACTTCGGGGCAAAAAAAATTATGTCTGTCATTACAGACTTCTACAATTTTATTTAAGACATGGGTTGAAGTTGACAGCAGTTCATCGCATAATTGCTTTGATCAAGAACAGTTCATGAAACCATACATCATGAAGAACACTGATCTCAGAACCAAATCCACAGATGCTTCAGAAAAAGACTTTTTCAAGTTGATGAACAACAGCTGTTTTGGAAAGACTATGGAGAATCCCCACAAACGTAAAGATGTCAGAGTGGTCACCAGAGAGAATGAAGCAATTAAGCTGACTTCAAAACCTAATTATCAGGACTTTAAAAGATTTCATGATCAGCTTTTTGGCATAATGATGAAAAAAAAAGAAAGTCAAATTAGACAAACCTGTATTTATTGGTTTACTGTTTTAGAATTATCAAAGCTTTTGATGTTAGAGTTTCTTTATGACTACTTTAAGCCCTCGTATCCCGAGTCCAGAGTGCTTTACACAGATACAGATAGTTTTGTTATAGATATCCCTACTGAAGACATCTATAAGACATGGAATTAGAAGTAGCTAAAGGGCATGCGGGGTGGTACGACACATCTGATTACCCTAAAGATTCGCCTTTGCATTCAATTACTAACAAGAAGGTTTTAGGAAAGATGAAGGATGAATTATCTGGAAAGGTGATTAAGGAGTATGTTGGTTTAAGGTCAAAAATGTACAGTATTTCGAGCCAGGAGAAAATCATTAAGAAAGCAAGGGAATATCTCGCAGTGTTGTGCAGTCAAACATATCACATGACAACTACAAAGAAGCATTGTTTGGCAATAAGACTTTTCATCATGACAACGTAAAACTGCGATCTAATCTACATGAAATCAACACAACAGTGTAACAAAGAAGCGTTAGATAGAACAAACACAAAACGAGTATTTGTTATCCAGAGTTTTCATATGCATATGGACATATTAGAACCGTAAAATAATTAAAGCGGAACTGTGTCTGGTGGATTATCTGCAGTTCTTCCTTCACAAAAGATCTTTGAGGAGCCGGTTGTTTGTTGTGCCAGTTTCTCGTAAATAATACACGGGCGGATTCATTTTTACAATTCTTTTTATTTCATATGGATCAACACTCCAAACTGGATCGGTTGCCCTGATGCGAGTGTCCCCTTCTGCTCCCCCGGTAAATAAAGGTACCTTACTTTTAAACCAACGGTAATAGTTTGCTGGTGTACTGGAGTCTTCAGCAACATTTATTGTTTTTCTTTTGATTGCTTGTACTGGCTTTAGCCCTTTAAATTCTTCATTATCATTGCGCGCAAAACTGAGGCAGTCTTCTAACCCATTCTGTGTTGCGAGAATTGTCAATCAGCTCTCTGTGATACTGGTAGGAGAAAAAGTCTTTCGGCTAACTGTTTGTTAAAGTTTTCAACTAAAGCCTGTGATCTGTGAACTCCTGGAATGCCTCTTTTAATGGTAACTCTATGTTTAAACAATAACTGATTCACTTGGCCTTTAAATTCTTTTCCATCATCAACTGAATCATGCGAGATAAGTTAGTGGCCCTCGTTGGTATATCAGTTGTATAGCGACGCAACAGCAGAAGCACTCTTTTGTGTTAATGGCTTCCGCATCTTTGTATCTTGAAGCCATGTCAATGACTGTGAGTGCGTACTTAAATCTTTTTCGTCTAATCCTATCAGAGGGTAAATATAGAAGATCCATTTGATGGGTGTCGTTTGGAGTTGTGTTCACAAAGTGGCGGTCTCTGTATTCGTTTGGGCGCAGGTAAATAAATTTCCAAATTGCTTGTTTAGATAACCATTCCTTTGCTGTTTGTTCACTGACTCCCGCTGCTTGGCTTAGCTTTTGTATTGCTGTGATACCCTTCCAATATCCTTTGGGCGAATAATAGATTTTGTTCATTTTTTTATTCAGCCAATATTATGTGCAACAAAATACACAACGGTCCATACCAAAGGCAATAAACGCGATTCTTGCATCTTTTGTTTTTTCTGATGGTTGATAAAAGTCACTGAATTTTGGTGGGGCAATGTCTGGACCGGTTTGCCTGTTACTAGATAATATTGTTTTATTGCTTGATCAACATCTTTAAATATGTAAGCTGCATGCCCCTGTTTTTTCAGTGTGTCATTAATAAAATCTAACTGCTCAAGTCTCTGCTTTCATAGGCGTCTTGTGCATGCTGCTAGTTCCTCCATAGCTTTGTTATGTCTTTTTTCTCTCGCCGTCATCCCGCAGTTTACTAAATGCGAAATTACTTCCGCTAAAAGCAAGCGCATTCACCACAGCGCCGCCTATCATTATTGCGAGTGAAGCCATTTTTTATAAATGTATTTTTTCTTACATATTTATTTTGTCTGGAATTAATTCCTTGCTTAACTAGAAAATCTTTCGTAGCAACCGAAGCTGCAATGATAGCAATTAGCTTTGCTGAATCCTCAAAGTCTAGTTTGCCAAGATCTGCTGGTTTAATTCTTAACAAGCTTTTACCAAGCATTGAGTATCCTACACTTAGACCACCAATAACAGCAGAATGGTATACAAGGTTAGCAACAGTTTTTTCGGTGCTCATTTTTAGAAAATAAAATAATTATAATTATTAAAAAACATGAACAGTGATGATCTCCTACAGCTACAAGGCAGCCTAAACCTTCCTGAACTTATGAATGACCAAGTTGATGATCAAGCTATTATGCCCAAAAAGGAGAGGCTGTATTCTTTGGCAGCATGTGGGAAAACAAAACAGTTCCTCGAACTGAATTCAGCATTGAACAGATTCAACAGATGTCGCCGCAAGACATTTTAAAGTATCATAACAGGTATGAAGCGCAGCTGGGGTCTAGAAGGTGAAAAGTGTGGGGCAAACGGTTCTTATGTTTGTACACTAAACTAGTCAGTAGATTTGCTCCCATTGATTCTGAACAAGATCTTACGTATGATTTAACGCAAGATCCAGTTTTAACAAAGTCATTAGAGTCTCTAGGGTGTGATTTATACTATAGATTTTGGAACATTGTTATCGCCATTAATCATGGATTAATAACTTTTAATCATATAGATTTATTTCCCTTCAAATGAACGATCTGGAAATCACAGAACCAGAAAACACTGAATCAGGTGGAGAAAGTAACCAAGCCAGAAAATCAGCAGAAAACGCTGAATCAGGTGGAGGCCATTAAAAATCCTGGGCGTGTTGAAGCAGGAAAAAAATTAGCAGAGTGGAACAGACAAAAAAAAATTAATGTTACAGAATATGACTCATCATGAAAACAAACACCGCCAACGCCAGAACAAGTTGATTCAATGCCAGCTATAAAAACTCCATGTGATACAAGGGCCCCAAAGTCTTCTATGGAATATTGAACTTAAACTGTTGCCATTTTTGGCGCCATTGCTGCTGTTGGGGCAGTTATTGCGGCTATAAAAATATACACAATGGCAACAGAACAAAAGAAATCAAAAAAATCTGAGCCACTAAATGCAGAAAAAGACACCAGCACGCCAAAACCGCCAATAACAAAGCATCATTTTGATCCATTTATAATGGAATAATATTTAAGAACTTAATTTTAAATTTTTTAATAAAAATAGATCATGGCGTATTATAAAATGATGGTGTCAATAAATAAAGACATGGAGTCTATAAAAGGCATTTCCATAGACCAGAATTGTAATCAATGCGGTTGCTCGGATGTAAAACCTTCCTTAAGATCTATGCAGAGAACGCTGAGCAAGACATCCTCAACGATGACGCGTTTTTTGAGGCGTGTGTGTACTATTGAGACATCTGCTATTTAAGATAAAACATAGATTGTATTTTTTTGATAATTATAAGAACTTGAATACGAACTTGGTTGTACTTAGAGGATGACTTAATCAAGAACTTATTAAGAACTTGATCAAGAACTTAATTAAAAACTTAATCAAGAACTTATTAAGAACTTGAAGTAACTTAATTAAAAACTTAATTAAGAACCTGGGGACTTAATTAAAAAACTTAATTAAGGACTTGGGGTGACTTGGGGGTGGGAGTGTGTGTGGTGTACACAGAGCTTTATTATTTGTCATGTGTAACACCACTTGGTGCAAGACAGTGCTTGCGTTTTTGTAATGCATTGGCTCTTTTGTTGCATTGGCTCTTTTGTTGCAAGTTCAAAGCAGCCGCCAAGTGCACAAAAAAGTTTATACCCCTCCTCTTTTTTTCATCCAGGCTTGGACTGGCCATTGGCAGAGTTTACCTAGTGGTTTTTTTTTTTTTTTTTTTTTTAAAGTAATAATACTGCTTTGGCAGCCTAAAAGTTTGTAACAGGGCGTAGACAGCAAAGCGGCAAAGCAGCAAAAAAAGTCTGATCTCACTGCTGATAACCTTTGACCGCTCTAGGTGAAGCGGTGGAGCGTTGAAGAAACGGCTTGCCACTGTGACCTTTGACCGCTCTAGGGTAGAGCGATGAAGAAACGGCTTGCCACTGTGACCTTTGACTGCTCTAGGTAGAGCGCTGAAGAAACGGCTTGCCTCTGTGACCTTTGACTGCTCTAGGTAAAGCGCTAGTTCTCTCTCACTGCTGCGGACTTTGAGAGGAGTGTGTTTGGAGTTGAATTGGTTCTTGTACAGAGTAGTCCAATAATTTCTAATCTCCTCACTGCTTGAAAACATTAAATACAAATCCTTCCTCATAGAGTAGACTTCTATGAAAGAAAGACCAACTGTAGAAAACCTTTTAGCATATGGATTCAACAAACGAGCAATCTCTCTTAGTTTGCGAGAATATGAAGGGGATAACCCTACATTGCTCTTCAACCACTCATCCCATTTTTGAGTATGCGCTCCACTGTCTTTTTCTTGTGAAAAGGCCTTGAAGGTCTGTTCTAAAAGCCAACCATATTGCAAGTTAAAACACATTGTTGTAGCTTCCTGCCTTAGAGCTGCCTATACCCCTCCTTCAGTTTATCAATAGCAGCAGCAATAGACGTTATTTCCTCTGCCCCAAAAACGAAAACTTCTTTCCTAACTGTCATTCCCACATCAACCTCTTTTGTTTTCAAGTATTGGTGGAGCTCTTCTGGCGTCATCTTTTGTTTTTTTTGCTTGCTCTCCATAACAAATCAGATAGCTTTCTTTTTGGTGGTTTTAGGGAAGGCGGGTAGTTTCTTACTTGATGATGGGCCTGCCGCTCTCAACTCATCCAAAGCACTAACAAATTGTGCATGATACTCAACATGCTCGTCAAGTAATATCAGCTTAGAAATCTCCCACTGTCTTGTTCTGCCATGATCAAAATATTATATAAACAAAACCAACCTGCACAAAACCCGGTAAATATCTTCTCACTACACCACACAGTCACTTCACAGGTCTTGCTGACGTGGCAGCCTTTTTTGGTCGCAGTTTGTAAGCAGGCCTTACAAACACCTTTTTTCACTGAAAAACACCGCGTCTTTTTGCCACACGTATATTAAAACTGGCTGTATCTTTGTCAACAATATTGTCTCAACGAGCCAACAACCCTCAAGATACACAATTCTGTTCTTCAGTAAACCGGTTAAACACCCACAGCGCAGTAAAGCACGTCCTGCTTGCTCGGCAGTCAGCGGAAGAATGTGTAGGTGAACCTAGTCGTGAGCGGCCGCTAATTGGCCAGGCGCTGTCACAGCGCCGCCACGCGGGCAGTGTTTTGCTGATGTAATATGGTGCGATCGAGCAAGCTGGGCAGGAAGGAGTGGGGGTAGGGAGGGAGTGCGGCAGTATTGATTTTTAGCCGGAGGCACACCTGCAATGTAAACAGGGAGCACGCCACTGTAGGCGGGGGTAGCTACTGTAAACCCGGGGCACATTTTTTTAAATAGTGTGTGTGTGTGTGTGTGTGTGTGTGTGCGTGTGCGTGAGTGAGTGAGTGTGCGTGCGTGCGTTCATGCGTTTGCACGTGTGTGTGTGTGTGTGTGTGTGTGTGTGTGTGTGGTGTGCGCGCGACGTATTTTGTAAAACGCAGAACACGTATGTCTATGGCTCCGTGTCTAAATGAAAATATCACAAAGAATCCTTCGCCACACGGTCAGGTTTACGCCAGCCCTACCTATGGCGCCATAATTACAGGCCATAGGATCCGTCCGGGTACTGCCTGCCACAAACCCAAGCCCTCTAATTAGGGTGTTCGCACAGTGTCTCAGCTAAGTTTTAGTTTGGTGACTGTCTCTGCAAAAATGATAGTATTGAAAATGACTGTATGCGCGAAAATGATTAGGAAAACATAGTTTGAAGTCTTACTTGTCAGAGAACGTATAAATGCCAATCCTGGGTCACTTTCGCCCGAAAACTGTTTGAGGGCGAAAGTGAGTCAGGATTGGCATTTATACGTTCTCTGCTGTAAAATAGTTAAGGAGGCGAAACGGGATGAAGCAACAACGTACTTTGTCACAATGACACGTGGTCACAACGACATTTTGTCACAACTACGCTTGGTCACATTGGCATGTAGCCGTCTTCTTTCCCACGCATGCACGGGCGTACTCACACACCCGAATATTGACCCACGCGTGTGAGCCAGCGCGAGAAATGTTAATACGTATCTGTTAGTGAACCATGGTGTGTGTGTGTGGGGTGGGGGGGGGGGGGGGGGGGGGAGTAGGAGGTCCATCTATTGAGAAGAGTCTAGAACTACACTTTGTCTAAACCCAACTGACTATAAAAAAGGAAATGGGAGAGGGGGTGTAAATATGCAGGCTAACACAAATTTTCTTTTAAAGGCGGGTGTGCCTGTTGGGGAAATGTAAAGGAAAACTCTGAATAACCCTCTCATGTTTGAAGGGTGGGGTGAGGTGGAGGAAGATTCCAAACAGTCATAGACTGACCCTTTCGGGAGGGAGGGGGGTTAAATCCAGGCTAGCCCAAACTTACCCCCAAGGGGCGGGTAAAAGTTCTAACTAGACCTAGAATGACCCCCGGGGGTAAAAGCAGACTTACTCCGGGGTAAGTTCCAGACGGGGTAAGAACGGGCTGTTACAGCGGCCCAGTGATCCAGCATCATTGTGGTCAGTGGCAGGTGTCAGCATCATTGTGGTCAGTGGCAGGTGTCCAGCATTACTGTGGTCAGTGGCAGGTGTCCAGCATCATTGTGGTCAGTGGCAGGTGTCCAGCATCATTGTGGTCAGTGGCAGGTGTCCAGCATTACTGTGGTCAGTGGCAGGTGTCCAGCATCACTGTGGTCAGTGGCAGGTGTCCAGCATTACTGTGGTCAGTGGTCGGTGTCAGCATTACTGTGGTCAGTGGCAGGTGTCCAGCATCATTGTGGTCAGTGGCAGGTGTCCAGCATCATTGTGGTCAGTGGCAGGTGTCCAGCATCATTGTGGTCAGTGGCAGGTGTCCAGCATTACTGTGGTCAGTGGCAGGTGTCCAGCATTACTGTGGTCAGTGGCAGGTGTCCAGAATCATTGTGGTCAGTGGCAGGTGTCCAGCATCATTGTGGTCAGTGGCAGGTGTCCAGCATCATTGTGGTCAGTGGCAGGTGTCCAGCATCATTGTGGTCAGTGGCAGGTGTCCAGCATCACTGTGGTGTAGTGGCAGGTGTCCAGCATCATTGTGGTCAGTGGCAGGTGTCCAGCATCATTGTGGTTAGTGGCAGGTGTCCAGCATCGTTGTGGTCAGTGGCAGGTGCTGTCCTGCCTGTGCTGGCTCAGAGCAGGCTCCACAGAACACTACCGAAGCCACTCGGCGGCAGTGCAGTGTCTCCGCTGGTAGGTTGTCTTATCACAACATAAAATTGACTGCAACGGAGGCAGAACGAGCCAAGATATGGCTATAGATGAAAAAAGCCGGTATTAGATAATGCGTGAATGATGCCACTTCAGTGGCCCAAAAGATGAGACCCCATCCTTTCCCCCTCCGCCTACCCCGCCCCGCTCGCTCCTCCCCCCCCCCCCCCCCCCCCCCCTCCAAAAAATCAGACAGAGATAGAGAGACAGAGAGAGAGAGACAGAGACAGAGAGAGGGGAGGAGGGATGGAGAGAAAGAGAGGTATCAGCGACTCTCATTTACACACACACACACACACTCAGAGGGGGGAGGGGGGTGGGGGGGGGCAGAAGCCCTGAAACACAATTGAACTTCACAAACACACACACACACACAGACACACACAGACACACACACAGTCACACACAGACACAGACACACAGACACACACACACACACACACACACACACACACACACACACTCACAGAGAGGCCCCCAAACTGAATTTTGCTCTATGAGCTCCACTGTGCATGCCATTGTACAAGACAATAAAAACGATGTTGGACATCTCCGAATGACCATACAGACAAGACTGATTGCGAGTATAGGAACACGTGACCGGCATGCGGTCCACACTGATCAGCGACAACAACGGCAAGTCACTTGTTCACACGCTGTGTGATGTCGAGGGGGGCTGTGTGTGTGTGTGGGGGGGGGGGGGGGGGGGGGGGGCGTTTTCACCACCACACAGAACAGTGGTTCAGAGGAAGCGACGACGAAAATAGCCCCTCGTGTAGGGGGAACAGGGGACGAAAGATAGACAGACAGACAGATAGATAGATAGACAAACAGGTACGTAGATAGATAGACAGATAGATAGACAAACAGATAGATAGACAGATAGATAGATAGACAGACAGAGAGACAGACAGACAGATAGATGGATAGATAGCTAGATAGCTGAATAGATAGCTAGATGGATAGATAGATAGATAGATAGATAGATAGATAGATAGATAGATAGATAGATAGATAGATAGATAGATAGATAGATAGATAGATAGATACATACATACATACAGACAGACAGACAGACAGACAGACAGATAGACAGACATAGTGGGAAGATCGCAAGTGTAAAGGGTGCATCCAAGATCCTGACTGGAAGTAGTGGCAAGAAAGTGCACAGAATTGGGCCTGGGCCGACCCGTGTGTTGATGCATGATGACACACAGCACAGAATTGGGCCTGGGCCGACCCGTGTGTTGATGCATGATGACACACAGCACAGAATTGGGCCTGGCCCGACCCGTGTGTTGATGCATGATGACACACAGCACAGAATTGGGCCTGGGCCGACCCGTGTGTTGATGCATGATGACACACAGCACAGAATTGGGCCTGGCCCGACCCGTGTGTTGATGCATGATGACACACAGCACAGAATTGGGCCTGGGCCGACCCGTGTGTTGATGCATGACACACAGAACAGAATGTGGCCTGGGCCGACCCGTGTGTTGATGCATGATGACACACAGCACAGAATTGGGCCTGGGCCGACTCATGTGTTGATGCGTGACAGCACAGAATTGGGCCTGGGCCGACTCATGTGTTGATGCATGACAGCACAGAATTGGGCCTGGGCCGACTCATGTGTTGATGCGTGACAGCACAGAATTGGGCCTGGGCCGACTCATGTGTTGATGCGTGACAGCACAGAATTGGGCCTGGGCCGACTCATGTGTTGATGCGTGACAGCACAGAATTGGGCCTGGGCCGACTCATGTTGTTGATGCGTGACAGCACAGAATTGGGCCTGGGCCGACTCATGTGTTGATGCGTGACAGCACAGAATTGGGCCTGGGCCGACCCGTGTGTTGATGCATGATGCCAGACATTGATAGGGAAACATCACCGAAAAACAGCTTACCGTCGGATTCAGGCTTCTCTTCGTGTAATTCTCACTTCGTTTTCGGTCCCCCCCCCAAAAATGTGTTTTTTTAAAGGTTGGCGGTCATTAAGGAAATCTTCCTTTTTTTTTTTTTTTGGTAAAAAAAAATTGTATTGATCATTTTGATTTAATCATTTTGATTAATATCCCCGCCCGATCTCCCCTCCCCCCACCTCCCCCCTCCCCCCCCCCCACACACACACCCCGCGCGCGCATACCACATACATAGTAACGACCAGTGACCGGTAAATCAGTCCTTGCGGACTTCATGGTTCATACTCTCCAAGTGGAGTAGAGACGTTCCTTTCATAAAGGTTTTTTTGTGGGATTTTGGGTCACAATGCATTCCGTACCCCTCAACTCGCCCCATCCCGTCCGCTAGTCCTCCCCCCTCCCCCCCCCCCTTCTCCTCTACACCTCTTTCTTCCCCTCCCCCGTCTCTCGCCCTCTCTGACCCTTCAACTCGCCGCCCCTGCCCACTAGACCTTCCTCCTTCCCCCCCCTCTCGCCTCCTTACCTGTTGTCTTCCCCCCCCCCCTCCCCGTCCCCTCCTCCTCCCTCCCAGTCTCTCTACCAGCTTGCCATTGTTGGCTCAAGGGTTGGGTCTCTCTCACTGCAGCACAGGGAGCCAGCGGAACCCCCCGACAATGGTCATTATCTCCCCTTGTCTGTCATGGACTGCATGTGGGTCAACACCAGGACGGCGCGCTGAGATTAGCGGGTGGGTTAAAGAGAGTCACTGCTCAAATTTCCACCCAGGGGGGCCTGCCTGGACCAGTGGTCCTGGAGGAAACTCAGAGTCCCATGTCTGACCACCACCACCACCACCCCCACCACCCCATCACGCCGTCCCTCCCTGCCCGTTCGTCTCACTCCCCCTCCTCCCCCCTCTCCCCCCCCCTTCCCCGCACTCCCTCTCCTGCATGTCCTTTCTGCCTCTTTCTTTCTTCCTTCTTGGTACCAGTGTGGAATCTGTTGATACCGTTAACTGCCTGGTTAACACCGGGTACACGACTGACCGTGTATACACGACTGACCGTGCAATCTGATGACCTGCTGCTGAGCGTTCTCACTTTTTTTTTCATGGGGTGGTAATCCAAGTCTTCCTAGCAGCTTTCGTGCTACCCACGGTTATTAAGCACGCGAATCGCAAAAAAAAAAGTTGTTGATTTGTATTTTTGATCCTGTCTTTTCCCAGAAACAAATCATGCATCAAAAAACCAAACAATATTTCAACCCACCGAACCTGAACCTCCTTTCCCTCTGATCTTTGCAACAAAAACAAACAAACAAAAAAATGAAGTAGAAATGAAGAGAACAGTAAAATGTCTTTTCTGGCTCAACAGCTCTCAAAAAAAGTTTCGAGCTGTTGAGCTAGAACCAGACATTTTACTGTTTTCTAACTAGTAAACCCTACAAACAAACATACTGTGTAGGATTATCCTTTTCAATACTAATTTACTAAACTTTCAGATTTTAGTTTTTGCTTTAATCCTTTGTTTTTCCTAATCATTTTTTAAATTTTTAAAAAAATGCAAAACTCTTCGCATTGGCCGCATTATTGATCACCCTGGATCTCACTTGAGACCCTATGGCGCCCTAGGGCCCCCAAACCAGACCCCGAGGGTCACATTAACCCCGGCCAGATGTGAAGGGTTTTGAGAATATGCCTCCAACAGTAGTATACTTTTATACTTTGGGTTTCTGTCGCTATTTTTCTAATTTGGGGCAGTCCCTCACCCCCTTTAGTTGACTCTTCCCGATTTTATAGGCAAGTCTGGTTACGGGCCTTTATAGCCACCCAGTGACCAAAACCATACACACAAAATTGGTTACCCGGCGTTCATAGCTACGCCAGTGACCAAAGACACGAAATAGAAAGGATCAACTGAGGGGGGGGAAGAGGGCCAAATTTAGACTTTTGCAGTACCCTGACAAACAAGAATATAAAACTACCGCAGGCATTCTCAATGTTATTTATTTTAAGATATATATATACCTAAACTCGACACATAGAAAGCTTTACAATTCTATGGTGTCTAGTTGCCTAGTGTAAAGTTGTTTTTTATTTTTGTAAAACAAAATTAAAAGCTAATTAAAAAAAGTGCATCTTACCCTACTTTTTAGTTACTACTTTTTAATAAAATTTATTTTAAATTCTTTATTAGATTGAATATAAAAATGCTGCTTTTAATACATAAAATGTGAAAATATTACTCTTTGGGGGGGGGCGGTTATTATTATGGGGCTAAACTTAGATTTTTAGATCACTGGCACGCGCCGCCGCCCGGCTATGTAAATTTTTTGTAATTTGACACGGGCTGATTTGTGTTGGCTGGTCGGGCCTACTAGTAAAACGACAAATGCAACGCCCCGGCTCTGCAATTTTGTAAGCCAATAATTGAAGGGTTCGCACAAAGGAAACAACCTTTAGAATAAGAGAAGAGGAGTTGCTCCCCAAAAGAATGTAACAATGGATTGTGTTTTTTTTTACGTTTCATCAAGTTGCCATAGGTTCTTATTCAAGTCGCTATCAAGTCGTTCTAAGTTCTTTAAACAAGTAACCTCTAAGGTCTTAATTAAGTCACCCCAAGTTCTTTTAAATTTGTTTTTAATTAAGTTCTTTATTAAGTTCCTTTAAGTTTCTACTTAAGTCACATCAAGTTCTTAATAAGTTCTTGATCAAGTAACTTCTAAGTTCTTACTCAAGTCATCCCAGTTTATAACTAAGTCATCCCTAAGTACAACCAAGTTCTTATTTAAGTTAACTTATAATTATTTATTAAGTTCTTAAAGTATTATTGCATCTGAAATGGATCAAAATGAACTTTTGTTGTTGGCGGGGCTAGCATACTTTTGTGTTCGGCTTCTGTATTTAGTGGCAGAGATTGTTTGGACTGCTTTGGGTTTTGCCGTCTTTGTTTATATATTTTATAACCGTAATAACCACCTCCAACAGCAATGCCGCCAAAAATGACAATTACTTTAAGAAAATTCCATGAAGACTTTGGCGGTGTTGTTGTAGGCCTTGAATCAACTTGTTCTGGGTTTTTATAGCCGGCATTGAAACAACTGGCTGCGGCTCTAGCACTTTTTCATTCTGTGCTTGTAACTTTTAATTTTGTTTGTTTGTTCCACTCTGCTAATCTTTTTCCTGCTGCAACGCGTCCAGGATGAGGCGGTTTTTTTACTGATCACTTTCTCCACCTGATTCAATGTTTTCTGATTCTGATTCTGCTGATTTTCTGGCTCGGTCATTTTTTAGGGAAATAAAATCTATATGATAAAAGTAATTAATCCCATGATTAGCGGCGACAATAATGTTCAAAATCTGTAATATAGATCACATCCTAGAGACTCTAATGTCTTTGTTAAAACTGGATCCTGCGTTAAATCATACATAAAATCTTGTTCAGAATCAATAGGCGCAAATCTACTGACTAGTTTAGTGTACAAACTAAGAACCATTTGTCCTACACTTTTTACCATTCTTGATCCTAGTTGCGCTTCATACCTGTTATGATACTTTACAATGTCTTGTGGCGACATTTGTTGAATCTGTTCTATGCTGAATTCATTTCCGAGGAACTGTTTTGTTTTTCCATATGCTGCCAAAGAATACAGTCTTTCTTTTTTGGCATAATAGCTTGCTCATCAACCTGTTCATTTGTAATCATAGGTTCAGGAAGGTTTAGGCTACCCTGTAGCTGTAGTAGATCATCGGTGTTCATGTTTTATTACTAAATATAATTATTATTTTGTTTTTAAAAATGACCGCCGAAAAGACTGTAACCAATCTTGTATACCATTCTGCTGTTATTGGAGGCCTAAGTATAGGATACACAATGCTTGGTAAAAGCCTGTTAAAAATAAAACCGGCAGATCTTGGCAAACTAGACTTTGAGGATTCGGCAAAGCTAATTGCTATCATTACAGCTTCGTTTGCTACGAAAGATTTTTTAGTTAAGCAAGGAATAATTCCAGACAGTATCAATATGTAAAATAAAAAAAAAAATACATTTATAAAAATGGCTTCACTCGTAATGATGATTGGTGCGCTGTGGTTAATGCACTTGCTTTTAGCGGAAGTAATTATGCGTTTAGTAAACTACGGGATGACGGCGAGAGAAAAAGACATAACAAGCTATGGAGCAACTAGCAGCTGCACAAGATAACTATGAAAAGCAGAGAATTGAGCAGTTAGATTTTATTAACAACAAACTAAAAAAACAGGGACATGCAGCTTACACATTTAAAGACGTTGACCAGGCAATAAAAGAATATTATCTTGTAACAGGCAAACCAATCGAGACATTGCCCCCACCAAAATTCAGTGACTTTTATCAACCATCAGAAAAACAAAAGATGCAAGAAATCGTGTTTATTGTCTTTGGTATGACCGTTGTGTATTTTGTTGCACATAATATTGGCTGAATAAAAATGAACAAAATCTATTATTCGCCAAAAGGATATTGGAAGGGAATCACGGCAATAAAAAAGCTAAGCCAAGCAGCGGGAGTCAGTGAACAAACAGCAAAGGAATGGTTATCTAAACAAGCGATTTGGCAAATTTATTTACCTGCGCCTAAACGAATACAGAGACCACACTTTGTGAATACAATACCGAACGACACCCATCAAATGGACCTTCTATATTTACCCCATGATACGATTAGACGAAAAAGATTTAAGTACGCACTCACAGTCATTGACATAGCTTCAAGATATAAAGATGCGGAACCATTAACACAAACGAGTGCTTCTGCTGTTGCTGTCGCTATACAACTGATATATCAACGGGGCCCCTTAACTTATCCTCGCATGATTCAAGTCGATGACGGAAAAGAATTTAAAGGTCGAGTGAATCAATTATTGTTAAAACATAGAGTTACCATTAAAAGAGGCATTCCAGGAGTTCACAGATCACAGGCTTTAGTTGAAAACTTTAACAAACAGTTATCTGAAAGACTTTTTTCCTACCAGTATCACAGAGAGCTGATTGACAATTCTTGCAACACAGAATGGGTTAGAAGACTGCCCTCAGTTTTGCGCGCAATGAATAATGAAGAATTTAAAGGGCTAAAACCAGTACAAGCAATCAAAAAACAAACAATAAATGTTGCTGAAGGAGACGCCAGTTCATCCGGCAAACTATTACCATTTGGATTGAAAGTAAGGTACCTTTATTTACCGGGGGAAGCAGAAGGGGACACTCGCATCAGGGCAACCGATCCAGTTTGGAGTGTTGATCCATATGAAATAAAAAGAATTGTAAAAATGAATCCCGCCCGTGTATTATTTACGAGAAACTGACACAACAAAACAACCAGCTCCTCAAAGATCTTTTGTGAAGGAAGAAACTGCAGATAATCCCACCAGACACAGTTCCAGTTGTTTAATTAGTTTACAGAAATATATTTGAGTCTAAAAATGGAAGCACAGAAGGAAACAAGAATGATAAAAGAAGAGACCTTGAAAATGTTACAAGAATCATTTGAAAAAAATTCTGCTATTAGACATATATTTATGAGGATTAATCAATACATGCTAAAACATCCAGATCACCTACAACCCAAAATCCCAAATTTGATTATCAGATATGGGGAAAAGAATATCTTGAAATAATAAAAAAAATTCAAGCACATCAAGCTGAATTGGATGAAGATATGATTGAGCTTATAATAAAAGTTGATGAAAATATAAACCCTCGGTGAAGCCCTCGGTGAAGAAGAAATATAATTATGCTGTTCTCCAGTGCCCACCAGACACAGTTCCAGTTGCTTAATTATTTTTAATTTACATAAATATATTTGAGTCCAAAATGGAAGCTCAGAAGGAAGCACAGAACGAAACAAGAATGGTAAAGGAAGAGACCTTGAAAATGATACGGGAATCATATGATTTGAGTTATGCTATTAAAGAAACATTTTCGAGGATTAATCAATGCATGCTAAATCACCCAGATCACCTACAACCCAAAATCCCAAATTGGGAAAAAGAATATCTTGAAATAAAAAAAAAAAATTCGAACGCATCAAGCAAACATGAAAAAAGAATTAGCTGAACTGGATGAAGATATGATTGATCTTATAATAAAAGTTGATGAAAAATATAAACCCCCTGTTTATGCTGTTCTCCAATGCCCGATTGCATATGAAAACTCTGGTTTAACAAATACTCGTTTAGTGTTTGTTCTATCTAATGACTTCTTTGTTACAACAGTTGTGTTGATTTATGTAGATTAGATCGCAGTTTTACGTTGTCATGGTGAAAAGTCTTTTTGTCAAACAATGCTTCTTTGTAGTTGTCATGTGATATGTTTGACTGCACAACACTGCGAGATTTTCCTTTGCTTTCTTAATGGTTTTCTCCTGGCTCGAAATACTGTACATTTTCGACCTTAAACCAATAAACTCCTTGATCACCCCTCCAGATAATTCATCCTTCATCTTTCCTAAAACCTTCTTATTAACAGATGAATGTAAAGGCGAATCTTTAGGGTAATCAGATGTATCATACCATCCCGCATGCCCTTTAGCTACTTCTATTTCCATGTCCTTTATAGATGTCTTCAGTAGGATATCTATAACAAAAACTATCTGTATCTGTGTAAAGTACTCTGGACTCTGGATACAAGGGTTTAAGTAGTCATAAAGAATTCTGACATCAAAAGCTTTGATAATTCTAAAACAGAAAACCCGATAAATACAGGTTTGTCCAATTTGACTTTCTTTTTTTTTCATCATTATGCCAAAAAGCCCATCATGAAATCTTCTAAAGTCCTGATAATTAGGTTTTGAAGTCAGCTTAATTGCTTCGTTCTCTCTGGTGACCAATCTGACATCTTTACGCTTGTGTGGATTTTCCATAGTCTTTTCCAAAACAGCTGTTGTTCATCAGCTTGAAAAAGTCTTTTCTGAAGCATCTGTGGATTTAGTTCTGAGAGCAGTGTTCTTCATTATGTATGGTTTCATGAACGGTTCTTGATCGAAAGCAATTACACGATGAACAGCTGTTAGCTTTAAACCATGTCTTAAATAAAATTGTAGAAGTCTGTAATGACAGACATAATTTTTTTTGCCGCGAAGATTAGGCACAAGTTTAGGCGGCTCTCTTGGATTCTCTTTAGACTTTCTGCTGCTAATGGGTAGTCATTATGTAGGTCATGGAGTTCATGAGGATATTCTAAGTCAACTTCTAGAATAAAGCCCCGACGTTGATCAGGCGTTAAACTGTTCAACCACTTTAATGCCTTTTGAATATTATTCGTACCGCCGCCTGTGTACATTTTAAAGTTGCGTAATGGAAGTGATTGCGCCATTGCCCAACCATACAATTGTTTGCATCTAATACATGAGATAGTTAGACCTTTTACTTGGATCATAGTCGTCCAAGTATTTGTTGTTTGCTTTACAGTAATGATGCAACGCCATACTAATTCCTCCACGCAATCCGTTTTCAATCATCTGAATCATTGGTAAATTTGACAATAAATCAATCTGTACTCCAGTATCTTTTAAGAAAGCATCCCAACTCATCCCGGGAGCAGAAATGTAATGCGCAGGATCCAGGCTATAATGTTTCATGCAGGTCTTTCTATAATTTTCAAAGACGTCCGCCAACAAACAGGCATCTGCCATCAAGTATGAATCATGATAGTCTCCCATCGTTTTAGAATCTAACTTCTGCATGCATCTTGAGCATGCTGGTAATCTGAATCACTAATGACCTTTCCTCTAAGACTAGAAAAGAACGCTTCTTTAGGCGGAAGTGTATCTTCGTCAAATCTTTCCCAACTGTTCATGTACTCATAAGGGTAAACGCCCTTTCTAACGAGAGTTGGGTCAAAATATTCTTCTGTTATTGGCAGGACTTTAAGGACATAGCCAGCGCCTCTAATGATCCCATCAGGTGTTGCATAGAGTCATAAAAAGACATGTTATTTAAAGTGAAACACATGTACTTTTCTGATGACTGTGCAATGCATGTTACCCTGGAGTCGCCGGTTACTGCTTGCATTATAAGATGAGAGTCGTAACCTCGCAAGTTATGAAAGAAGATGGGCAGCTTCCATGTCTTAGGATCAAACTTTAGTTGAAGATTGCATTTACTGTGCGCTGCTCCTCTGAACTTTCCGCTAATGTGATCATGGTCTCTTACTGTTGGATTCTCTGCGCCTGATGAGAGGCCTAAACCGTTGGCAACCAAGGCCGCCCCACAAATCCAACAATGTGTGGCTGAGTCATACTGTTCTTGGTCTTCAGGCGTCATAATAATGTCTGAGAGATTCAGATTATTAGAACAGGCGTTACGCACTTGCTGCATGCGTTCTAAGAAGTATTTTGCAGCATTAGGCCCTCTATATAATTCTGGCTTTGAATGAACGCCATTCGACCTGACAATAATGAAGGCAAATGAACAAATCTGGTGATTGCTTATTAGGGCCGTTTTCGGAAGTTTCTGTGGGGTTGGCCCTTCATAAGGGACAATAAGCGACTCGAAGTCTGCATAAACTACGTATGGACTCGTTTGCAGCCGTTTCCAGTTCTTAAAACTAACTTTAGATCCTGGTGGGGGCGTAATTAGTTCTGTCTTTCAGTCTACAGAACTTTTACAATGTTTTATATGTTCAAGCGCGGCTTTACCGGATGGAATTCTTGTTAAACATTTTCTACAGAATTCTTGTTTGCAACAATTTTTTGAAGTATGCGCTAATAATCTACTCATTGTGCGTATCAATGTGTAATGTGGTAGCCCTGTTGGTGAAAACATTAGGAGTAAGTCCACATGACTTTTGGCTGGATCGCCTATTGTTGGGCTGTCTTTAGACACTCTAATAGGCCGTAGATTTGTTTCCTCATCCCATGTGTATACATTAACAGTTATTGGTTTGTTTTGTTCTTCAAACTGATCAATTTTGTCCATGCTAACAGGAAAGGATATTCCACTAAAGTTAAGATCATTGATGTAAGGTTCATAGTTAGATACTCTCTCTGCGTTTTTGCGGAAGTAATGCAGCCTTGCAAGAACACACCACATAAAACATTTGTTGTCTGAATTCTTTATGTTTAGAACTGCTCTTTTCGCTACTAATGCTGGAGGTATTGAAATGTAAGCCTTGCCTACAATCGGTGCATATTTAGCCTGTTTTAATCTGATCTCTAAGACTTCACCCTCTGACCAACCAGAGCCTCTCATTTTGGCTTCTTCAGCGGCCACATCAAACTGTGTAAGCAGTTGGTCTGCCCAACCAGGTGTTAAGTCATTATGAGAAAGAATAACCTGTTGTTTAGTTGAGACCCAGACTTCTAGATTTTCTTCATTTATTGTTATATAATCGATTAAAACAACTAACATTACTTTAACTGGCGGGTCTATTGTTAGTTTACCTGGAACTTGAGAAATAGCATGAACAACACTTGCCTGTACGTTTGTTGGATCAATGACTTCTAGATCAATATCATTTAAAGCTTTTGACAAACGCTCTTCCTCGAGCATTCCTTCAAACAATTCGTCCGGTCCTTCATATATCCTAGCCATGTTGAGTTTTCTTTTCTAGCTCAAACTATTTATTTAAATTAAAAAAAATACTTAATCAGAATCAATATCAACGGTCTTTTTATGCTTGGACTCATAAACTAAAGTATAAACGCCCTTTGATGTTGTTAATGTGAGCTGTTTAGAACAGAGTTTAATGTCTCGTTTACTTTTTTTAAACATTCCTTTTTTATCTGCTCGGTGTCTGGCTGTTGAGAAAAACTTGCCCTTGCCTTTTTTTGAAGATCAAACTTTTGTTTTTTATAGTCATCAAAATCAGCCTGTAAACGACTAAATTCTTCATCCGTGATGTTTGAGTCAACTAGCGCTTTATTTATTGTTAGTTTGAACGAACTAAGTTTAGCTGTTATTAGTTGAACCATAGCTGTGTGCTTTTGGAGTTTAGTTTTTAATTTTTTGCTAGCAGCACTTACAGCTAATGAACACAGGCCAAAAGCTAAAGACACCCCTCCTAGAGGTAAAGCTGCGGGCGCACCAACACCTGTTGCTAAGAAACCAACACTTGTTCCTGCCGATAGACCACTTAGAGTTGATGCTCCAGTATTAACATATGTAACCGCATTACAGGCAGCAGAATACCTTCGTTTGGTTTTGCTGTATTTTGAAAGGTCCTGCTCTAGTTTTTGTTGCATTTGTGTAATGTTGGTTAATCTGAAGGTTTTTATGTCGGGGGTTTCTACTATCCCTTCTTTTGGCGACTCTGGCGCTGTAGGCACATTTGGATAAACCTGAACAGACATGCTTTTTTAAAATAAAAATATTTTAGTAATGTATATCTTTTAATCTGTTATCTTGAATATTCAGCTGCGCATCATATATTAAAAACAAATATACATTAAGCGGTTTATCGTCATCTTTTTCTTTGTCAATTTGAATGTTTATTACGTCTCTAACAGTTCTCCCACTTCCATGCAACTGATTATCCTCTGTTGACCTGAGGTCAATCCATAAACCGTATTTCGCTGTTAAATAATCATCGAGCCTAACACTGTGAAGATGAAGATCTTTAGACACAAGGTCTACTGTTGGACTTCTATGCCTCCCGCCTCCGAACAATTTTCTTATTTCATCAAAATGCTGATAAGGTTTAAGCCCGCTCCCATAGATTTGGTTAGGACTACCCTCAATTGTACATTGCACTTTCGTTATTTTAGGATTAAGAAACTTTTCAGTTTGTCTTTTAAACGGTTCTTCATCTTCGCACAGCAATAAAATACCTTTGAGTGATCTTGCTGAGACACTAAAACTAAAATTCCATATAGTGTCTGCCCTGCTTTTAGGATGTGTAGAATGGTGAATCACTCTTTCGTAATATATTGCTAATTTTGACTGATATTGTTGCTCAATCAGCCTTGCTAAGTGAGGGTTGCTAACAATGTCAAACTCTAACGCGATGTCAGAAATGCTGTACTTTGCTTCAGTGTCTGATGATCTGATAACACGTTTGTATTCATTAAAAGTTAGTTCATATGACAATCTGTCTTTTAATGCTCCTTGAAAGTATGGCGCATGCGCACTTAACAACTCAAAATCCAAAGGGATGGAAAAGCGATTTCCATACGCATAACTTACAGCTACATACTTTTTGCCGTCTTTAGCATCTTCAGCGCCTATTCTGTGTTTTAGTGCTTCATTATTTTCGATTCCTTGAAACGCAAGATCATTCCTTTCATTCTCGGTTAGCCATAGATCAGAATAGGTTAAAAATATGTCAGCATTATGTAAAGAAAATTTTCTTGCCCCTCAAGTTTTATAGAAATTTTCTTAACGATTGCCCGTCCCAGATTCTGCACAACTGTCCTGTTTGTGTCTGTTGATTCCAGTTCTATTTTGAAAGTAAGTCGCGCAGAGCCTGGCACAATCACTTCATCTGCTCCTAGGTCTGGAAATTTGACAGTAAGAATTTGATCTGCATCAATAGTAGATGGATTATTTGGAACAATAATATTCCGTTTATTTCCCTTCACGCCAAAGGGCTCTTTCAGCCTTCTATGCGGGTCAAGAATTGAACCATATGTTTGCGACATTTTTATAAAACAAAATAAAAAGTTAATTATTTAAAAACATGGCAGGAATTGAAGGTGAAGAAGATTATGATGTTCCTGATCCTGGAGACGACATGAGTGAAATGACTCCTTTGACACAGCATCGCTCAATGATCTCATTGCGACGTGAATTAACAGAAAGTATGGCCAGATCATTTTACCAAAGTTTAGGCCTAGAACCTCCCCAATTTATAGACCCTGATTTTGAAGTAAAAGGTGGTCATTTGTTTGTGAAAAGCGGCCCCGACCGAGAACAACTTGTTCAGCTTACAAATAAACAAAACCCATCAAAGTTTGTAAGCATGAATACAATTAGACAAAGACTTAGGGCGGAAGATCAAAATCGCCTTGGCCTTGTTAGACCGAAATTAAGGGGGAGGCAGTTTCTAAACTTCAAAACATACAACAAAAACTCCCAACAGATAGCCAATACAAAACATGGAACTTAAAGATTTAAGTCAGACAGCAGACAAACTAATAGAAGCAGAAACCAGTTTTTCAGAAGAAACAGCATTAAAAACTATCCACGATTCGCTGTTACCCATGCAGAAATAGCGGCCCCTAATCATGCTTCAAGAAGCGCCAGAGACAAATTAACAAACTATTTAGCAAAGCTGGATGAACTAGATGAGCATATAAAAAGAGAAAAAGAAAAACTCGTTGAGGCTGATGACGCCAACTTAGAGCCTGAGATTAAAGAAAGAATAACCCAAAGACTAAAAGATCTTGAACAACAAAGATCGGCAATACTAAAAGAGGCGTCTACTACCCGAGATCAATTACGATCTCAAGCGAGCAGAATAAGAGAAACTATCGAAAAATTTTTACATGAAGACACAACACTAGCAGAACGAATACGAACGCTGTTTAGAGAGCAAGGAGTCACATTAGTAAGCGTTATAACGGCCTTAGGATTTGCAATAATTACACTGGTGATGGCTATTACAGGCGGCAGTGGTCCCGGGTCAGTGCCTCCACCACCATCCCCTCCATCACCGCCTGATAAATCATGGGTAAAAAAACAACTTGATCATCTTGCAAGTTTATTAAAAAAAATTAGCCAGTAAAGCCGTGGGCGCTTTACCGGGTATATTAGGGGGTGTTGTTAGCTGGCTTTTGTCTACTGCAAGCAAAGTAGTTGGCTTTATGGCCGAGCACTTATGGACATTAGTTCTCTTAATAGTTGGGTTAATTTTTAGTAAGATAAAGACCAAGTAATCCTAGGCCAGTTAATCCAAGAACAAGTGCTGTCTTTTCATATTCATGGTCATTATTTTTTTGACTTCGTGGTCTTCAACGGCCTTTGGGCTTTGGGCCACGGGGATTGGATGACTTATTCTTGGGGGGTCATCTTGTTTTTTTACTGCGTGCAATATTACTGGCTCAGAATTTATTTCGTTTTTTCCGACTTTCTGTTCATTGCCTGCCACAAGGATTTCATTATTGTAGTTTATTATTGTTCCTATCTGGAGCCTGAGGTCAGAAGGCAGCATGTATAAACCAGTGCCAACAGCAAAGTCTACTTTCGATCTTGCGTATTGTAAAACATTTTGGTACCTTTTTATACTTGAAGGTAAATCAACTGTAGAATTAATGGCGTCCTCTAAATTTGCTAAGTATTGTTTTTGTGCGTCAAAACCAGTAGAAGGATCAGTTATGCTCGATCTCGTTTGTGCTTGCGAACCTAGCAAACACCAAACGTAAGTACGAATAGAGTCGTTTATTCGTTCTATTCCTGCTTTAGTTAGGCCCTTAGAAGTGTCTAAGATAAATGTTGTCCATGCTGTTTTATGCTCTTGCTCTATGGACCCGAGGTGAACAGCTGTGCCTGAAGAGAAAGATGTGTAAGGAGGACTCCAGTCATAGTTATACTTTCTGTGCACGCCCCAAAAATAAGGGGTGCCTAAGCCATGATTAAGATCCAACTTTTGTCTAAAGTCTGTCTTGACCTTAATATTGAATTCGTTACAGATCCTTTCAAAAGCCTTCATGTCTATTCTGTTGCTGAATGGATTAAACTTTTTGTCATTTGGAAAGGGCGCTTGCATTCATCAAATACTCGAAGGTGTATAAAAATAAAATTGTACATGACCCACCAAAGGTTTAGGGTGATTAAGTGATCACATACGACACTCCACCCCCGTTTTTGAACAAAACACGAAAATTTTAAACGGTTCGAAAAAAAACTGCAGGGATACAAAAAACCACACTTTCGGGATGGGTCTTTTTTAAAATAGGGGGGGTTAAGATATCTGTTTAATGAGTACAAACCCTTTTTACTTGAAAGACTCAGACTGAGTCACAAAAAATGAAAAGGGGTGCATTGTTAATTTTAAGATTGTAGTGGGGCCCCCAACAAAAAATTTTTTTGCCCCATATATTTGAATGCACTCTTTTTATTTCTTTTAAAAAATTTTTGAAAATAACAACCCAAGACTGCCCCTTCGTTTTTTAAAACATGCTTTTGAAACGATTGGGAACCAAAAGGGTCGCACTCCAGAAATTTTTTTAAAAATTAGGTTTAATAAAAGGGAATCCAAGGGAAAATAAGATTAAAAAATTTAAGAATGCGGGAAAAATTTAGTTAGCCAGTTAAAAAACCCGATTTTTTATTAGGGGTTTTGCTCCAAAAAAGAAGCAATGAGTAACTCGGCATTACTCTCAAACTTAACAAGAAAATTAAAAACAATGTTTAACATTCAAGCCTGAAAAAAAAATGGGTTCTATTTTGTAGGGCTAGAAAAAATGTAGCTTTAAAATGACAATCGGCCCCTCATAGTTTTAGTTTTTACCCCAACAAAACTACTTATGGGGGGAAAGTCCGCTCGATCTTGCATTACTTCATTACTCTTTTCTTTTGGGATGAGCTGAGCACTGATAAAAACTTATATAGGGAAGGCCCTCAACTTTTTTTAAGAGCTTTCTCAGGGAAACCCATATCGTTATAAAATTATACAATTCCCCTAATTTACAGTTTAAAAAAATTATTTTTGGGGGAGGGTCGGATCATTTAATTAAAAAATCGCAGACAAAACGGGAAAGTTGTGAATGTGATAACCTGCACATTTTTTTTAGAAAAAAAATAATACTTACTAAAAAAATAATGCGCGTGGGGCCAAAAAATCGGGGGGTTACATTTGCGCCTTGAGGTGTAAAAACTTTAGAAATTTAAAAAACCCCTTCAGACGTTGTGGACTTTTAACAAATGGTGAGATGGCGCTTTGTAGGTTTTGATACACTAAAAGGGGTGGTGATAAACGCAAAGAGTGGCGACAAAAAAAAGTTTTTCCCAAACAGAAAAACTGGTAATGAAAGAAAATAAGTGGCCCGAAAAAAATATAAAATTTCGAAAACCGACCTCAAATGCCAGAACCTATTTTGAATGGGAATAAAATTTTTAATTTTTAACCCCTTTAATTTTTGGACCGCCAAAAAAGTTTCAGAAAAAACATTAACTCAGGTCCTTTACATGTAATTTTTAGCCAAGGCAATACGAAAGAGATTGAAATAAAGCCTTAAAAAACAGTACATCCTCCCCAAAAGAATCAGTTTTGAAAACCTCAAAAATTACAGTTCATTCCGCAAATAAATTAAACCTCACAATGAATTTGAAATTTCTGTCTTTTAAAAAAAAAAAGGGGTGGGGTTTTTGGGGTTAGGACGTCCCCTTCTAAAAAGGGAAATTTTAATTGCTGGGGAAAATTAGAGTTGAAAAAATTAAAATTACTTCGCATTCTTCACAAAGGGGAGGGTATTAAGGCATAAAAAAACAAGCAAAAAAAACAATATTATCCCAAATGAAAAAATCTTACAGAACTAATTGGTAATTTTCACATTTAGGCCTTTTAGGGTTTTTTTTATACGAACATTTTGACAAGGCATATAAAAACAAAAATGGATTAGATTAAATTTGTTATAAAAAATGGAGCATTTTAAATTTTTCAAAACCCCCCATGTTCATTGATTTGTGGGGAACTGGGGGGAAAAACAATATTTGTCCTCGACCTATTACAAACTTTACGCTATAATTTTGATTTATTGGATTTTTGTCAACACTTAAATGGAAAAAAAGCATATCATGATAGAAGGTTTATATGGACAGATGATGACATATATTTAGTTGATCCTAGCAATAAACTGAGCCATGTTTAGAACACTTTTATAGACTGTTTGAAGGAACGCAGACACTATTTATTATAGATGACTGTTCGGCGAAAGAGACATAGTTAAAAAGAGAAACACTTTATCAAAACTAGCTTTTAGTGGAAGACATGCTGGGATAAGTGTGTGGATTTTATGTCAAAAATATAACT
>CM031623.1:18204188-18248091 GCA_018398815.1 Conus ventricosus
TTCTGCCGAACAGTCATCTATAATAAATAGTGTCTGCGTTCCTTCAAACAGTCTATAAAACTGTTCTAAACACTCACTCAGTTTATTGCTAGGATCAACTAAATATATGTCATCATCTGTCCATATAAACCTTCTATCATGATATGCTTTGTTCCATTTAAGTGTTGGACAGAAAACCACAATATGATTAAAATTATAACGATAAACTGTTTGTAACAGGTCGAGGATAAATATTGTTTTTCCACAACCAGTCTGCCCACAAATCAATGAGCAATGAGGAGTTTTTGTCATAAAGTTTAACTGCTCCATAGTTTTATAGCAGAATTTAATCTAATCCAGTTATTATTTTTATCATACTCTCTGTCAAAACTTGTTCAGTATAATAAAACCCTACGAGGCCTAAATGTGTAAGATTAATCCAATTCAGTTCTGTAAGATTGTTTTCTATTTAAGTCAACATTGATTTGTTGCTTGTTGTTATGATCTTAATATCCTCGCCATTGTGAGAACGACGACAACAACGTTAAGACGTTTAACGTCTAAGTTTTGCCAGCTAATATTAATTCCTTTTATAAGGTCATCACTAACGCCCACAACCCCTCCCTCTCCACATCTTTAAAGACAGAAATTTCAAATATCATTGTGAACGTGTCTCCTAATTTTCTGCTTGGAAAGAACTGTAATTTTGTAGAAGCTTTTTTTACAACTGCTTCTTTTCTGTGGAGGATGTACTGCTTTTTCCCATACGGCGTTTATTTCAATTTCTTTCGACTATTGTCGTCCGGCATAAGACTTACATGTAAAGGGCCAGAGTTGAATGCTTTTCTGAAACTTTTTTGACGGCTAAAATATGTAAATGGGCTTATGAATTCAAATTTTATTTCCCATTCTAATATGGTTCTAAGTGCCATTTGAGGTCAGGTTTTCGAACTATTTTATTATTCCATACTGGCCAACATTATTTGCCTCTAGATTGCGCAGTTGTTCTAGTTTAGGAAACTTTTTGCTGTCGCCAACCTCTTTGCGTTTATAATCACCATCTTTAGTGTACTCAAAACCATACAAAGCGCCTATCTCACCGTTCTGTTCAAAGTCCGCAACGTCTGCAAGGTCTTTTAATTCTAAAGTTATACACCTTACAGGCGCTAATGTAACTCCTGGTTCTTCTGGCCCACGCGACATTTTTAGAACAACTTATTATTTTATTTCCAAACAATGTGCAAGTTATCACATTTCACAACTTTCCCCGCTTTGTCTTTGATTTTTATATTAAATGATCCGACCTCCCACAAACTAATCTTTTAAACTGTAAATTAGGGAATTGTATAATTTCATAATCGCAATATGCAGCTTCCCTGACGGAAGAGCTCTTAAAACAGTTGAGGGCTTCCATCATATAAGTTTTCATCAGTGCTTAGCTCATCCAAATGAACATAGAGTAATGAATGTAATGCAAGATCGAGCGGGCTTTCCCCTATAAGTAGTTTTGGTTGGTGTAACTCTAAATATATAATTGTTAGCTGTAAACCCTTTAACATTTTAGCTAGTTCTTTATCAAAATAGTAACCTACTTCTTCTTCAGGCTTGAATTTTAAAACATTGTTTTTAGATTCGCATTGTTAAGTTTGAGAGTAATGTCGAAGTTACTCATTGCTTCTTTTAGTGAGCAAAACCGTAATAACCCTCAGCTATTGTTAACTGGCTAACTAATGTTCCTGCATTATCAATTTTTTGAATCTTATTATTCTTCTGGATTCACTTATATTAAACCATACGACTTTGTAAAATATTTCTTGACGTGCAACCTTTTTGGCTCCGCCTTCCGTTATCAATCAGCATGTTCTAAAAACGAAGGTCGGTCTTGGGTTGTTTTGTTACAACATTTTTTTAACGAAATAAAAATGAGTGCATTCAAATATACTGGCCCCCGGCGCAAAAATATTTGTTGGGCCGCACTACAATCTTAAAAATTTTAGCAACTGATACTTTGACATTGCCTGTGCCCCCGCCTGCCCCTCCTTTTATAAAAAGGTTGAGTACTCCATTAAAGGAGCTGTCTTAATCACCCCTTTGAAACGCCGCACAGATAGCGTGGTTTAGTCATCCGATGCAGTTTTATCGAACCAGTTAAACTTTGCTGTGTTTTGCGCATTCAACTGGGTGTGGAGTGTCGTATGCTGATCATTTTAAATCACCATGATCCTTTGGTATGAGGTCAGTGTACAGATTTATTTTATTACACCTTTAACGTATTTTGACTGAACTGCAAGCGCCATTACCAAATGAAAACATTTAATCCAATCAGCACAGAAATGACCTGTAGCTTTGAAATGATCTGGTAACGAATTCAATATTTACATTCAAGCCAGGCTTTAGACAAAAGTTGGATCATACTCAGGCCTAGGCGACTTTATTTTCGGGGCACGAACAGAAAGTATAAACTTTGACTGGCATCCTCCTTTAAATCTTTCTTTTTGGCACAACTGTGAGCCAGGGGTCCCTTACAGCAAGAGCATAAACAGCATGGACAACATTTATCTTAGACACTTCTAAGGGCCTAACCAGGGGCGGGAATAGAACTAATAAACGACTCAATTCGTACTTACGTTTGGTGGTTGCTGGGTCGCAAGCACAGGGCAGATCGAGCATAACTGTTCTTCTACTGGCTTTGACGCACAAACATTACTTAGCAACTTTAGAGGACGCATAATTATACAGTTGATTTACCTTCAAGTATTCAAAGGTTACCAAAACGTTTTACACATACGCAAGATCGAAAGTAGACTTTGCTGGTTGGCATGGTTTATACATGCTGCCTTCTGACACAGCTCCAGCTAGGTACTATAATAAACTATAATAATGAATTCTTATAGCAGGCAATGACAGAAGGTTGGGAATAAAAAAACGAACATAAATTCTGAGCCAGTAATATTACAAAATAAAGAACACCAAATTAAGTCATCCTAATCCCCGATGTCCAACCCCCCAAAGTCATTGATGACTCTGGCAAAAGCTCGCGGTCTCTGATTCGCGATGACCATCGAATATGAAATACAGCGCCTTGTTCTTGAGATTAATCTTGCATAGGAATTAACTTGGTCTTTATCTTACTAAATAGTAACCCAACTATTACGAGAATAATGTCCATAAGTGATCGGCATAAAGCCAAATACTTTGCTTGCGGTAGACAAAAAGCCAGTTAACAATTACCTCCTAATGATACCAGGTAAAAGAAGTCTATTGCTTACCAGCTAATTTTTTTAATAAATCCTCGCAAGATGTTCAAGTGTTTTTTTACCCTGATTTTATCAGGTAGGAGGCGGGATGGTGGCGGAGGCACTGGACTTTGACCTCCACGCCGCCTTGTAATAAGCCAACACCAGTGTACCTTATTGCAAATCCTAAGGCCGTTATATCGCTTGCTAATGTGACTCACGTGCTTCTCTAAACAGTGTTCTTATTCTTTCTTGTAGTGTTGGTTTCTTCATATAAAATTTTTCGAATAGTTTCTCTCTATTCTATTCACTCTTGAGTTTCGTTCTTTGTGCTCGGTTAGTAGTCTGCGCTTATAGCGTTGCCGATCTCTCTTGTTCAAGATCTTTTAGTCTTTGGGTTATTCTTTCTGTAATATCATGCTAGTTTGCTTCATCAGCCTCAAACGCGTTTTTCTTTTTCTCTTTTGATAGCTCAGTAGTTCACTAGTTTTGCTAAATTGTTTGTTAATTCGCCTCTAATGGTTCTTAAAGCATGTCAAGGGCGTTCATTTCTCGCATGGGTTGCGCGTGTGATGAGTCGTGTATAGTCTTTAATGCTGTTTCTTGAAAAACTGGTTTCTGCTTCTATTGCATGTATTATTTTCACATCTGCCGATTATTTAATTCTTCAAGTTCCATTGTTTTGTATTTGGTTAGCTGTTGGGAGTTCCCTGCGTGTGTTTTGAAGGTTTAGAAACTGCCTCCGCCCTTAATTTTCGGTCTAACATGACCAAGGCGTTTTGATCTTTCACACTGAGTCTTTGTACTAATGTACTTTGGCTAAAACTTTGATGGGTCTGGTTTGTTGTATGCCGAACAGTTGCCCTTGGTCGTTTTTCACAGACAAATGACCATCTTCTAATTCCCCCCCCCCCCCCCCACCACATGAGGGCTTTAAATTCGGGAGGTTCTTGGCCTAAACTTTTGTATAATGCTTTCGACGTAATTTTGTTAATTTCACGCCGCATTGAGAGCGCTTGAGCGATGCTGGTCAAAGGGATCTGTTCTCTCATGTGTCTCCAAGTTCAAAAACCATCATAATCTTCTGCAGCTTCAATGTCCTGCCATGGTTTATTAATTAATGAATTTTTATTTTGTTATATAAAAATAATGTCACAAGGCACATGCTCGATTCTTGACCCCGCATAAGAAGACTGAAGTACCCTTTGGCGTTGAAGGGAAATAAGCGGACTATTACTGTTTCCAAATTATCCTTCTACTATTGATGCAGATCAAATTCATACTGTCAAATTTCCAGACCTAGGAGCAAATGACGTGATTCGTGCCAGGCCTCTGCGCGTCATTACTTTCAAATAGCGCTCGTTTTCTAACAACAGACCCAAACAGGACAGGTTGTACTGAATCTGGGGCGGGCAATCGGTTAAGAAAATTTCTATAAACTTGAGGGCAAGAAATATTTTCTTTACACAATGCAGACATATTTTTAACCTATTCTGATCTATGGCTAACCGGGACTGAAAGGGCTGACTTTGCGTTTCAAGGAATAGAAAATGAAGAAGCACTAAAACATAGAATAGGTGCCGCAGATACTAAAGACGGCAAAAAGTATGTGGCTGTAAATTTTGCGTTTGGAAATCGTTTTTCCCATTCCCTTAGATTTTGAGTTGTTAAAAGCGCATGCGCCATACTTTCAAGGGGCATTAAAAGACAGATTGTCAAAATGAACTAACTTTTAATGAATACAAACGGGTTATCAAATCATCAGACACCGAAGCAAAGTACAGCATTTCTGACATCTCGTTAGAGTTTGACGTTGTTAGCAACCTAATTTAGCAAGGCTGATTGAACAACAAAAATCAGTCAAAATTAGCAATATATTACGAAAGAGTGATTCATCATACAACATATCCTAGAAGCAGGGCAGACACTATATGGAATTTTAGTTTTAGCGTCTCAGCAAGATCGCTTAAAGGTATTTTATTGCTGTGTGAAGATGAAGAACCATTCAAAAAGAGGAAGTAAAAATTTTTTTAATCCAAAAATAACGAAAGTACAATGTTCGATTGAGGGCAGTCCTAACCAAATCTATGCTAGCGGGCTTAAACCTTATCAGCATTTTGATGAAATAAGAAAACTGTTTGGAGGTGGGAGGTGTAGAAATCCAACAGTTGACCTTGTGGCTAAAGATCTACACCTTCACAGTGTAAGACTTGATGATTATTTAACAACAAAATACGGTTTATGGATTGACCTAAGGTCAACGGAGGATAATCAGTTACATGGAAGCGGGAGAACTGTGAGAGACGTAATAAACATTCAAATTGATAAAGAAGAAGAAGCCAATAAACCGCTTAATGTACATTTGTTTTTATTATATGATACGCAGCTGAATATTGAAAATAACAGATTAAAAGATTTACAATACTAAATTATTTTTATTTTAAAAAAAAGCATGTTTTTTTAAAGTTTACCCAAAAAGTCCCTTACACCCGCCAGAGTCCCAAGAGAGAAAAGGTAGAAACCCCGACAAAAAAAATTTCAGTTTAACCCAAAACATTACCCCAAATGCAGCAATACTAGAGAAAGACCTTTAAAAAATACAGAAAAACCAAAAACAAAGGGTTTTATTTGCGGGCCTTTAAGGGCTGTTACATTTTTTAATTACTGGAGCATCGAACTATAAAGTGCTTTTCCCCAGCAGGAACGGGGGGTGTTGGTCTCTTAGCAAGGGCAAGGCGCACCCGCAGCTTTACCTTAGGGGGGGTTTGTCTTTAGTCTGGGCCCCTGGTTCTTTAGCCGTGGGTGGGGCCTAGCAAAAAAATAAAAACTAAACCCCCCCGCACACAGCTATGGTTCAACTAAAAAACAGCTAAATTTGCTCTTTTAAACTGACAATAAATAAAGCGCTTGTTGCCCAAAAACCAAAACGGAAAATGAAAAATTTTTAATCTTTTACGGGCCGATTTTAAATGACTCCCAAAAGCCCAAAAAATTTTGATCTTCAAAGAAAGGCGAGGGAAAATTTTTTTCCCCCCCCAGCCAACCCCGGCAGATAAAAAAAAAAAAATGTTTAAAAAAAAAAAGTAAACGAGCCCAAAAAAACTCTGTTCAAACAGCTCACATTAACAACCCCAAAAAGGGGGTTTTATACTTTATTTTTATGAGTCCAAGCGCAAAAAGCCGTCGATTTGTTTTCTGTTTAACCCGTTGTTTTTTTTTTAAAATTTAAATAAATATTTTGGGGTTTTGAAAAGAAAGACGCATGGCTAAAAAAATATGAAGGACAAGACGAATTTTTTGAAGGAATGTTTCGAGAGGGGAGCGTTTTTTTCAAGAGCACTAAATGATTTTGGGTTTTTGGGGAAGTCATTGCCCCCCAACAAACGTACGGGCAATGTTTTTAAAATGCTATTTCTAAAGGGTTCCAGCAAACAAACAAAAACCCCGCCAGTTAAAGTAATGTTTAGCTTTTTTTATCGACAAATGAACAATAAATGAAGAAAATCTAGAATCTGGGTCCAACTAAACAGCAGACTATTCTTTTCTTAATGACTTTAACCCCGGGGTTGGGGCAGACGAACGGGCTTGCACAGTTTTGACGCGCCGTTTGAAAGAAGCTAAAATGAGGGGCTCGGGTTGGGTTTCAGGGGGCAAAAAGTCTTAGAGTTAGATTAAAACAGGCTAAGTATGCCCCCGTTTGTAGGAAAGGGTTTACATTCCGCTACCTCGGGATTTGGGTTTTAAAGAAGCTTTTAAAACCCAAAAAAAATTTCCCGACAACAAATGTTTCATGTGGTCTTTTCTTGCAAGGCTGCATCATGTCCCCCCCCCCCCCCCGCGAGAGAGTGACTAACTTTCGGCAATACACCAAAGGGTCTTAACTTTAATGGAATAAACCCTTTTCCCGTTGTGTAGACCAAAAAATTTATCCCTTTTTAAGAAAAAAACAACCCAATAACTGTTAATGGGATACACCCTGGGATGAGGAAACAAAATTTTTGTGCCAATTTAAAAGGGGGGGGTTTCCCAAAAGGAACATCCCAAAAAATAGGGCGAACCAGCCAAAAGGCATGTGGACTTACCCTAATTGGGGTTTTGGAAGGAGGGGTGGCCCCTTAACTTGGGTAGGACTGGGGAGGGTTATTTTTTGGCCTACTTAAGGATGGAAAATAAAAGGGTTTTGGAAAATTTTTAACCCCAAGTTTTTCCCCCAACCCCCTCCCAAGCCGGCCGTTTTGGAACCCAAAAAAAAAAAAAATTTAAAAAAAACCCTTGTTAAAAAAAGTTTGGGAGACTGTAAGACAGAAACTAACTACCCCCCCCCCCGCCAGGATCTAAAGTTAGTTTTTTAAAAACCGGGAAAAGGCTGCAACAGTCCATTTGTAAATTTACGCAGACTCGAGTCGCTTTTTTGTTTTTATGAAGGGCCCCGCCCACAAAAAAATTCGAAAAAAAGTTTTTAATGAGTAATTTAATTTCCCGATTTGTTCATTTGCTTTTTTTGGGTTTTTTTAGGGCGGAAAGGCGTTTATTCAGAACCAGAATTATATAGAGGCCCAAATGCGGCTAGAAGATTTTTACAGCGCATGCAGCAAGTGCGTAATGATTGTTCTAATAATCTGAATTTATCTGAAATCATGATGACGCCTGAAGCCCAACAACATTATGACTCAGCCACTCACTGTTGGATTTGTGGTTTAGGCCTCTCATCAGACGCAGCCAATCCAAAAGTAAGAGACCATGATCACATTAGCGGAAAGTTCAGAGGAGCTGCGCACAACAAATGCAATCTTCAACTAAAGTTTGATCCTAAGACATGGAAGCTGCCCATCTTCTTTCATAACTTGCGAGGTTACGACTCTCATCTTATATTGCAAGCAGTAACCAACGCCTTCAGGGTAGCATGCATTGCACAGTCATCAGAAAAGTACATGTGCTTTAATCTAAATAACATGTCTTTTTATGACTCTATGCAACACATGATGGGATCATTAGAGTCACTAGCTATGTCCTTAAAGTCCTGCCCAATAACGGAAGAATATTTTGACCCAACTCTCGTTAGAAAGGGCGTTTACCCTTATGAGTACATGAACAGTTGGGAAAGATTTGATGAAGACTCACTTCCTCCTAAAGGCGCGTTCTTTTCTAGTCTCAGAGGAAAGGACATCAGTGATTCTGATTACCAGCATGCTCAAGAAGCGTGGCAGAAGTTAGAGTGTAAAACGATGGGAGACTATCATGACTCCTACTTAATGGCTGATGTATGTTTGTTGGCGGATATTTTTGAAAATTATAGGAAGACCTGCATGAAACATTACAGCTTGGATCCCGCGCATTACATTTCTGCACCCGGGATGAGTTGGGATGCTTTCTTAAAGTTTACTGGAGTACAGATTGATTTATTGTCTGACCTACCAATGATTCAGATGATTGAAAACGGGTTGCGTGGGGGAATTAGTATGGCGTCGCATCATTACTGTAAAGCAAACAACAAATACTTGGACGACTATGATCCGAGTAAAAGGCCTAACTATCTCATGTATTTAGATGCAAACAATCTGTATGGATGGGCTATGGCGCAATCGCTTCCATTACGGAACTTTAAAATGTACACAGGCGGCGATTCGAATAATATTCAAAAGGCATTAAAGTGGTTGGGCAGTTTAACGCCTGATCAACAGCGTGGTTTCATTCTAGAAGTTGACTTAGAATATCCTCAGGAACTCCTGACCTGCATAATGACTATCCATTAGCAGCAGAAAGTCTAAAGATGGATCCAAGAGAACCGCCTAAACTTGTGCCTAATCTTCGAGGCAAAAAAAATTATGTCTGTCATTACAGACTTCTGCCAATTTTATTTAAGACATGGGTTGAAGTTGACAGCAGTTCATCGCATAATTGCTTTTGATCAAGAACAGTTCATGAAACCATACATCATGAAGAACACTGATCTCAGAACCAAATCCACAGATGCTTCAGAAAAAGACTTTTTCAAGCTGATGAACAACAGCTGTTTTGGAAAGACTATGGAGAATCCGCACAAGCGTAAAGATGTCAGATTGGTCACCAAAGAGAACGAAGCAATTAAGCTAACTTCAAAACCTAATTATCAGGACTTTAGAAGATTTCATGATCAGCTTTTTGGCATAATGATGAAAAAAAAGAAAGTCAAATTAGACAAACCTGTTTTTATCGGGTTTACTGTTTTAGAATTATCAAAGCTTTTGATGTTAGAATTTCTTTATGACTACTTTAAGCCCTCGTATCCTGAGTCCAGAGTGCTTTACACAGATACAGATAGTTTTGTTATAGATATCCCTACTGAAGACATCTATAAAGACATGGAAATCGAAGTGGCTAAAGGACATGCGGGATGGTATGATACATCTGATTACCCTAAAGATTCGCCTTTGCATTCAATTACTAACAAAAAGGTTTTAGGAAAGATGAAGGATGAATTATCTGGAAAGGTAATCAAGGAGTATGTGGGGTTAAGGTCAAAATGTACATGTATTTCGAGCCAGGAGAAAATCATTAAGAAAGCAAAGGGAATATCTCGCAGCGTTGTGCAGTCAAACATATCACATGACAACTACAAAGAAGCATTGTTTGGCAATAAGACTTTTCATCATGACAACGTAAAACTGCGATCTAATCTACATGAGATCAACACAACAGTTGTAACAAAGAAGTCATTAGATAGAACAAACACAAAACGGGTGTTTGTTAATCCGGAGTTTTCATATGCAATCGGGCACTGGAGGACCGCAATAAACAGGGGGTTTTATATTTTTCATCAACTTTTATTATAAGATCAATCATAGCTTCATCCAATTCATTAAATCTTTTCTCATGTTTGCTTGACGAGTTCGAATTTTTTTTATTATTTCAAGATATTCTTTTTCCCAATTTGGGGGTTTGGATTGTAGGTGATCTGGATGATTTAGCATGCATTGATTAATCCTCGAAAATGTTTCCTTAATAGCATTACACGCCTGAAATGATTCCCGTATCATTTTCAAGGTCTCTTCCTTTACCATTCTTGTTTCGTTCTGCGCTTCCTTCTGGCCTTCCATTTTAAACCAAAATATGTTTACGTAAATAATTAAAGCGGAACTGTGTCTGGCGGAATTATCTGCAGTTCTTCTTTCACAAAAGATCTTTGAGGAGCTGGTTGTTTTGTTGTGTCAGTTTCTCGTAAATAATACACGGGCGGGATTCATCTTTACAATTCTTTTATTTCATATGGATCAACACTCCAAACTGGATCGGTTGCCCTGATGCGAGTGTCCCCTTCTGCTTCCCCCGGTAAATAAAGGTACCTTACTTTCAATCCAAATGGTAATAGTTTGCCGGATGAAGACTCTCCTTCAGCAACATTTATTGTTTTTCTTTTGATTGCTTGTACTGGCTTTAGCCCTTTAAATTCTTCATTATTCATTGCGCGCAAAACTGAGGGCAGTCTTCTAACCCATTCTGTGTTGCGAGAATTGTCAATCAGCTCTCTGTGATACTGGTAGGAGAAAAGTCTTTCGGATAACTGTTTGTTAAAGTTTTCAACTAAAGCCTGTGATCTGTGAACTCCTGGAATGCCTCTTTTAATGGTAACTCTATGTTTTAACAATAATTGATTCACTTGGCCTTTAAATTCTTTTCCATCATCGACTTGAATCATGCGAGGATAAGTTAAAGGACCTCGCTGGTATATCAGCTGTATGGCAAACAGCAACAGCAGAAGCGCTCTTTTGTGTTAATGGTTCCGCATCTTTGTACCTTGAAGCTATGTCAATGACTGTAAGTGCGTACTTAAATCTTTTTCGTCTAATCCTATCAGAGGGTAAATATAGAAGATCCATTTGATGGGTGTCGTTTGGAGTTGTATTGACAAAGTGTGGTCTCTGTATTCGTCTAGGCGCCGGTAAATAAATTTGCCAAATCGCTTGTTTAGATAACCATTCTTTTGCTGTTTGTTCACTGACTCCAGCTGCTTGGCTTAGCTTTTTAATTGCTGTGATGCCCTTCCAATATCCTTTGGGCGAATAATAGATTTTGTTCATTTTTTATTCAGCCAATATTATGTGCAACAAAATACACGACGGTCATACCAACGACAATAAACCCGATTTCTTGCATCATTTGTTTTTCTGATGGTTGATAAAAGTCACTGAATTTTGGTGGGGGCAATGTCTCGATTGGTTTGCCTGTTACAAGATAATATTGTTTTATTGCTTGATCAACATTTTTAAATGTGTAAGCTGCATGCCCCTGTCTTTTCAGTGTGTCATTAATAAAATCTAACTGCTCAAGTCTCTGCTTTTCATAGGCGTCTTGTGCAGCTGCTAGTTCCTCCATAGCTTTGTTATGTCTTTTTCTCTCGCCGTCATCCCGCAGTTTACTAAATGCAAATTACTTCCGCTAAAAGCAAGCGCATTCACCACAGCGCCGCCTATCATTATTGCGATGTGAAGCCATTTTTTATAAATGTATTTTTTTTCTTACATATTTATATTGTCTGGAATTATTCCTTGCTTGACTAGAAAATCTTTCGTGGCAACCGAAGCTGCAATGATAGCAATCAGCTTTGCTGAATCCTCAAAGTCTAGTTTGCCAAGATCTGCTGGTTTTAATTCTTAACAGGCTTTTACCAAGCATTGAGTATCCTACACTTAAACCTCCAATAACAGCAGAATGGTATACAAGGTTAGCAACAGTTTTTTCGGTGCTCATTTTTATAAAATAAAATAATTATAATTATTAAAAAACATGAACAGTGATGATCTACTACAGCTACAAGGCGGCCTAAACCTTCCCGAACTTATGAATGACCAAGTTGATGGCCAAGCTGTTATGCCCCAAAAGGAGAGGTTGTATTCTTTGGCAGCGTGTGGAAAAACAAAAACAGTTCCTCGGAACTGAATTCAGCATTGAACAGATTCAACAGATGTCGCCACAAGACATTTTAAAGTATCATAACAGGTATGAAGCGCAGCTAGGGTCTAGAATGGTGAAAAGTGTGGGGCAAACGGTTCTTAGTTTGTACACTAAACTAGTCAGTAGATTTGCTCCCATTGATTCTGAACAGGATTTTATGTATGATTAACGCAGGACCCAGTTTTAACAAAGTCATTAGAGTCTCTAGGCTGTAATCTATACTACAGATTTGGAACATTATTGTCGCCAGCGATCATGGGATTAATTACTTTTAATCATATAGATTTTATTTCCCTTCAAAATGACCGGGCCAGAAAATCAGCAGAATCAGAAAACACTAAACCAGGTGGAGAAAGTAACCAAGCCAGAAAAATCAGCAGAAAACGCTTGAATCAGGCGGAGACCATTAAAAATCCTGGGCGTGTTGAAGCAGGAGAAAATTAGCAGAGTGGAACAGGACAAAAAAAATTAAATGTTACAGAATATGACTCATCATGAAAACATAACACCGCCAACGCCAGAACAAGTTGATTCAATGCCAGCTATAAAAACTCCATGTGATACAAGGGCCCCAAAGTCTTCATGGAATATTGAACTTAAAACTGTTGCCATTTTTTGGCGCCATTGCTGCTGTTGGGGCAGTTATTACGGCTATAAAATATATAAACAACGCTGGCAAAAACAAGAGCCCAAACAATCTCCACCGCTAAATACAGAAGCCGAACACAACTGCACGCCAAAACCGCCAATAACAAAGCATCATTTTGATCCATTTATAATGGAATAATATTTTAAGAACTTAATTTTAATTTTTTATAAAAATAGATCATGGCGTATTATAAAATGATGGTGTCAATAAATAAAGACATGGAGTCTATAAAAGGCATTTCCATAGACCAGAATTGTAATCAATGCGGTTGCTTCGGATGTAAGACCTTCCTTAAGATCTATGCAAAGAACGCTGAGCAAGACATCCTCAACGATGACACGTTTTTTGAGGCGTGTGTGTACTATATTAGACATCTACTATTTAAGATAAAAACATAGCTTGTATTTTTTGATAATTATAAGAACTTGGTTGTACCTAAAGGATGACTTAGTTATGATCTTAAGGTGACTTAATCAAGAACTTAATCAAGAACTTATTAAGAACTTGAAGTAACTTAATTAAAAACTTAATTAAGAACTTGGGGTAACTTAATTAAAAACTTAATTAAGAACTTGGGGTGACTTGGGGGTGGGAGTGTGTGTGGTGTACACAGGGGGGTGGGGTAGAAGGGCGTGCATGCGTGGGGTGGGGGTGGGGTGGGGGTGGGGGGACGTGCTGTGCGTGGGGTGGGGGTGGGGGGACGTGCGTGTGTGTGCGGCAGCCAAAAAAGTTGAAGCAGGACGTTGAAGCGAAGCAGTGAAGCCAGTAATCACAGCAATATATACAAAGTCATGAAGTGCTTGGTGGAAATTCAAGGCAGTCAACTCTAAACAACCCCGACCGCTCCTGCAGGAGCGGTATCTAAAAATAAATCTTACGTCAGTGGTAGGCCTGCAGTGGTCTTACAGTCGCGCGCACTGCTGCTAAAGCAGCCAACTCTAAACAACCCCGACCGCTCCTGCAGGAGCGGTATCTAAAAAATAGATCTTACGTCAGTGGTAGGCCTGCAGCGCTTTCTAGGTCAATCAGGCGAGCTCGCCTGATTGACCCAGTATTGCTTGGTGCTTTCTAGCCGGATCAATGCTGGCAAAATGCCGGGCCAGCGGTGAGCGGTATCTAAAAATAGATCTTACGTCAGTGGTAGGACGCTTGCAACTTGCTTTAGCAGAGTTACAGCAATTATGGCAGCTCTAATCGCCAGTAGTAGTACATCCGTCATTGTATATTTGGAGCATTTATATGAAGATAGTGCCGGCCACACACTACTCCTCTCCATACTAGTAGATGTACTAAGGTCTGCCTAGCCCTATCTAGTTTGTTTGCCAGAACATTAAAAAATCGCCATTCAGTTGCATAAGGGCACACTTGAAGGCAGATAAACTGGTTAGAATTAAAAAAGTAGAAAAGTATACACATCTTAATACATAGATCAGCCTGCCACATGAACACTGAATCTGTAGTTAACAATCAATCAAGTCCAATACAAACCGCCTTAAGAAATGAACGCCATGTTTAAAAAACATGGCTTTAGCTGTCTCAAGCCAGCTCCCAACAATCAACGCGTGATGGATTGTTTTGCTTCGGCCAACTTTCAACAATGCAGCACCATTTTTTAGATAAGGAACAATCTCATCGATAGCCAAACACGTATTAAAACTGGCTGTATCTTTGTCAACAATATTGCCTTCAACGTTTTCATTTCCTTAAACCAACAAACCTTTAAGATATACAATTCTGTTTTCAGTAAACCGGTTATTAAAATAACACACCCACCGCACAGGTAAACCGTCCTGCTCGTTCGACTGTCAGCGAAAGAATGTGTGGGTTACCTAGTCATGTGAGCGCCCGCTGATTGGCCAGGCTGTGACAGCGACGCCACGCGGGCAGGGTTAGCTGATGTCATATGGTGCGATCGAGCAAGCTGGGCAGGAAGGAGTGGGGGTAGGGAGGGAGTGTTGGCGTAGGAAGGCTGATGTCATGTTAGGCAGGAAGGAGGGGGGTGAAGAGGAGGGGGGAAGAGGGGTAGAGGAGGTGCGGCAGTATTGATTTTTTGGCCTGTGTGTGAGTGTGTGTGTGTGTGTGTGTGTGTGTGTGCGTGCGTGCGTGCGGCGCGCTGCGCGCGTTTGTGTGTATGTGTGTGTGTGTGCGTGCGTGCGTGTGAGTGAGTGTGTGTGTGTGTGTGTGTGTGTGTGTGTGTGTGTGCAAGCGCGCGCGTGTAGTGTGTATGTGTGTGTGTGTGGTGTGTGTGGTTATATATAAAGTTGTAGCTGATTCCATGTCTTCCACACAATTTAATCTATAAAGCTGTGAAAAAGTATTTGTGATTCAAAAACTTTTTCTAACTTAAAATCCCCACTGTCTGCTATTGCCATACGCAAACTTACACACCACAGCACTGGGTGAAATAAACACCCCGAGTGCTGGGCAGGTAGGCCGGCAACTAGCAATTAAAAGCTTACACCGCCCTGACAGAGTTGACAGTACTGAAAAGAGAGCCGTGGGAACAGACACCGTTTGTATATGAAGCGCGTTCAGTCACGGATGCTTTTCCCTACGTTACTCTATGGGGCGTGTTCAGTCCCGGCTACTTTCCCTACGCTACTCTCTGAAAACTTTAGTAAATTAGTATTAAAATGGATAACCCTGCACAGTATGTTTGTTTGTAGATAATCGTTATTTTTTAGTTATTGAAGTCTTACTTGTCAAAGAACAGTAATATGCTGATTCTAGGTCACTTTCGCCCGAAAACTCGGTGGAGGGTGTGAAGTGGCTTAGAGTCGGCATATTACTGTTCTCTGTCATCTAATGTCGGGACGCCACACTGTGTGTTTTGTATTGTGACACTGTTTTCAATCCGCTGGGTGACCCCCAGGGGACGCCAGACTGTGTGTTGTTGTATTGTGACACTGTTTTGAATTCGCTGGGTGACCCCCAGGGGACGCCAGGCTGTGTGTTGTTGTATTGTAACACTGGTTTCAATCAGCTGGGTGACCCAGGGGACGCCAGGCTGTGTGTTTCTGGTTTGAATCAGCTGGGGGCAGGCTGTCAGCCCAGGGCGTTGGACTGTGAGGGAATCCTGCCACAGCTCTTGGCAACCCTTCCCCAAGTTAGCGCATCCCCTTTACTCACACACGTGGATATCTGCACTCGCGCGCACGCACGCGGCGCGCGCACACTCACACACGCGTGCACGCACACGCACACGCACACACACACACACACACACCACACCACCACACACACACACACACACACACACACACGTTCACGCACACGCACACGCACACACGCACACACGCACACTCACTCACACACACACACACACACACACACACACACACACACACACACAACACACACACACACCACACACACACACACAGGTTCACGCACACGCACACGCAAACACGCACACACGCACACTCACTAACACACACACACACACACACACACCACACACACATACACACACACACACACGCGCGCGCGGTGCGCGCGCGCACACACACACACACACTGACTGAAACCAATTTATTGTCAGATTAACTCATGGTTGTACTCACACACACACACACAACACACACACACACCACACACACACACACACACACACACACACACACACACACACACATCAGATCACATTACATCACAACTAATGACAAGGGTTTTTTTTAGACATTTGTGATAGCGGCTGACAGGACATGAAGGCATTCTCAGAGTGAAAGGTGTGATTGTAAGGTAGGCGATAGTGCAGGATTAACTCACTCTCCAACTGGCCAATAGGAAATTCAACGTTAGAGAATGATAAAACCTTCATTTTAACTCAGAAGGAAAAAAAAGGCCACTTTTTGGAACCCCCTCCCCCCTCCTCCCCTCCCAGCATTTAAACTTTTTTTCTTTTCAGAACTAAAGCTGCGACTTTGTAAAGAAAAAAAAACGCCATTTCAAGACCATTTTGAGCAAGTAAGTGTACAGAATTATACATTCTATTCTAACAGAATACTTTTTAACAAGTCAACACCAAGTACTTAATTAAGTCACCAAGTACTTCATCAAGTCACTACCAAGTACTTAATCAAGTCATCATCAAGTCTTAATCAAGTCACCATCAAGTCCTTAATCAAGTCAACGCCAATTTCTTAGCCAGGCGCAACTTAGTTCTTAATCAAGTTCTTACACGAGCATTATCACACATATGATCAAGTTCCTACACGAGCATTATCATACATATGATCAAGTTATTACACGAGCATTATCACACATATGATCAAGTTCTTACACGAGCATTATCACACATATGATCAAGTTCTTACACGAGCATTATCCCACACATTATCAAGTTCTTACACGAGCATTATCCCACACATTATCAAGTTCTTACACGAGCATTATCCCACACATTATCAAGTTCGTACACGAGCATTATCACACATATGATCAAGTTCTTACACGAGTATTATCCCACATATTATCAAGTTCATACACGAGCATTATCACACATATTGTCAAGTTCTTACACGAGCATTATCACACATATGATCAAGTTCTTACACGAGCATTATCCCACACATGATCAAGTTCTTACACGAGCATTATCACACATATGATCAAGTTCTTACACGAGTATTATCCCACATATTATCAAGTTCATACACGAGCATTATCACACATATTGTCAAGTTCTTACACGAGCATTATCACACATATGATCAAGTTCTTACACGAGCATTATCCCACACATGATCAAGTTCTTACACGAGCATTATCACACATATGATCAAGTTCTTACACGAGCATTATCCCACATATTATCAAGTTCTTACAGGTGCATTATCACACATATTATCAAGTTCTTACATGAGCATTATCACATATATTATCAAGTTCTTACACGAGCATTGTCACACACATAATATCAAGTTCATACACGAGCATTATCATACATATCAAATTCTTACACGAGCATTGTCACACATAATATCAAATTCTTACACGAGCATTATCACACATATTATCAAGTTCTTACACGAGCATTATCACACATAGGATCAAGTTCTTACACGAGCATTATCACACATATGATCAAGTTCTTACACGAGCATTATCACACATATTCACTATGCCCCGACTGCACAAAACGCGGCGGAATCAACGCGTCGAATAACGGTACCTAACAGACAGTGCCTATTCTAACAACGGTACCCAACAGACAGTGCCTATTTGCATATCAGGTTACTGACGTCGGCAGACTGTGCTTATTTTCATCGGCAGGCAATGTTTATTTTTATATCAGGTTACTGACATCGGACAGTGCCTATTTGCATATCAGGTTACTGACGTCGGCAGACTGTGCTTATTCTCATATCATGTTACTGACGTCGGCAGACTGTGCTTATTCTCATATCATGTTACTGACGTCGGCAGACTGTGCTTATTCTCATATCATGTTACTGACGTCGGCAGACTGTGCTTATTCTCATATCATGTTACTGACGTCGGCAGACTGTGCTTATTCTCATATCAGGTTACTGACGTCGGCAGACTGTGCTTATTCTCATATCAGGTTACTGACGTCGGCAGGCAATGTTTATTTTTATATCAGATTACTGACGTCGACAGACTGTTTGTTTTCATATCAGGTTACTGACGTCGGCAGACTGTGTTTATTTGCGTATAAGTTTATTGAGGTAATTTGCATATAAGGTTACTGATGTCGGCAGAGTGTGTTTATTTGCATACACGTTTATTGAGCTAATTTGCATATAAGGTCACTGACGTCGGCAGACTGTGCTTATTTTGATATCAGGTTGCTGATGTCGGCAGACTGCGTATTTTGATATCCGGTTACTGACGTCGGCAGACTGTGCTTACTTTGATATCCGGTAACAACGATCGACCCATGACGGCGTTCAGTTCTCAACACTGGCTGTTTTTAAAATGGAAGTGAACTTCCAGTTCTGACCTTTTTTTTTTTCTTTTTTTTTTTTATAATAGCGTTATTAACAGAGAAACACATCTATTTCGCGCTTTTCTACAATAATTCAGCCACGCACACACATGGCACGCCTATGTTACACAAATGGCACATACATACGCACAGGGCACATACATGGTACACACATGGCACACACAATGATACTTTTGCTTAAAGCCCAGCCGACTGCTGTGGCCACACCACTACTGTATACACACTAATTCCCTCCACTGAAATGCAGTCTCCCCATCATCCCATGCACAAACAAACAAGCAGCGTGAATGTGGTGGCCATATTGCCCAGAGGTAAATAAAGGCAAAGGCTGTGTATGAATGTGTGTGTGCGCATGTTGAATTCAAACATAATAAGTAGGGCTATCTGTTTTCAATACTAATTATTTTCTTATTTCTTGTTTAATTCAGTGCTTTTACTGATCGTTTTCAATAACATCATTTGTATCCAAACAATCATTAAACGAATGTTTATCCTTTGTAAAAAAAAAATGAGGTAAAAAAAAAGAGGTAATTGTTTTTAATTGTTCTCTAAAGTCCTTCAATACTGAGTTATATTTTAAACATAGAATCCAAACCCTTATTCCGGCGTGTCTGCCACTAAATGCTAGTTTAGCCAGACTGTTTCTTTTCCTCACTGTGTCTCAGTCAGCTGAACAATCGTCTGTAATAAATAATGTTTGTGTTCCTTCAAATAACCTATAGAAGTGTTCTAAGCACTTGCTCAGTTTATTGCTGGGATCAACCAAATAAAATTCATCATCTGCCATATAAACCTTCCTTCTCTGTACGATTTATTATACTTTAATGTTGGACACACAAAAAAATACTATATGTTCAAAATTATAACGGTAAACTGTTTGTAATAAATCAAGAACAAATATTGTTTTTCCAAAACCTGTCTGCCCACAAATTAATGAACAATGGGTTTTGTTGTTGTTGTTGTTGTTGTGGTTTTTTTGTCATAAAGTTTTGCACGAAAGTCGAAACGACAAGTTGTAAATGCGGGCCGGGCCTGCTTCACTATGGCCACCCACATCCGTCATCGGTGACGCTACAGAGCAATTAAGCCGGGCAGGATCTTTTACTCGGGCCGGCAAAAAAGACGGCGGTAAAAAACCGGGTTTACTATGGCCGCAGTCTTAGTGTCACAAAGGGCGTTCGGACTAGTCCACATTTGCTTGGACGTAAGACAGCGTGCTGGGTAGACAGCTGGACACCGACATCTGGACACAGCAAACACTGGAGGACAGGTGTCCACTCAGCGTGTCGATCAGAAATTGGGTGGCAATCTAATGTTGTGCTACTTCTACGGTTGTGTGTGTGTGTGTGTGTGTGTGTGTGTGTGTGTGTGTGTGTGTGTGTGTGTGTGTGTGTTGTGTGTGTGTGCGCGCGCGTGCAAGCGCGTTTTTGATTTGTGTGCTTTTGTTTGTGTGGGCTCGTGTACGTGTGTAAGTAGGCATGTGCAAGTATGTACATATGCCCGCGCATGTGGTACGGGCGTGCGCGCGCGCGTGTGTGTATATGTACATGCGCATATGGTTATATACGTGGAATGGCTGCTCAGATTTCGGAATGATGATCATGACGACAAAGACGACGACGATGATGATGGTTTTGTTTGTTTTTAATGTCCTGTCTTCTGCGCCACCTCAGTGGCTTTTGCACCCATGCCGCTCATTCCGACACCCCGTCCACAGCCATAGCCCCGGCCCTGGCAATCCACAGGGAGCAGTCAGTGTTTAAAGCTGATATATGAGAATGAGGATGATGAAGATGATGCTACAGATTTCCATTCCGGACTGCATGACAGGGCTGTACTCTACGCTTCCTTTCATAATATATCCAACACTCTCAGAAACGCATCCAGTAAGTGGATGAAACTCGACTGTGTGGTCCCAGTCTTCCCAACTGAGTCCGCAGCAAACTCTGGGTAGGAGCCGGTCGGGGCAGAAAAATCCCACATGGCTCTGATGGGAATCGAACCCAAGACCTCCCAGCCGGGAGTCCGCGACGCTAACCACTTCGCCACGGTGGCTGCTATAGTGATGATTTAGATGGTGATAATGATAACAATAGCATATAAGTGAATAGATGAATACATGATAAATAAATAAATAAATGAAAAAACAACAATAATGAAATAAACCAAAGATTAAGCATATTACAAAAATAAAGTTAAAAAAAAAGGAAAATAAACACAACGAAAAATGAAAGATGACCAGAAAAAAGTAAGTGTGGATATGAAAATAGTACCAGGTGTTCAAGCCCTTGCAGAGAAAAGAGACGTTTGTTCGTGGCTGCACGCCGTGTCCAGAGAAGTAACAAGGGGAATGGAATGCTTTTTGTCAATGAACAGATAGTTTCCCTTTGTCCTCTCTCTCTCTCTCTCTCTCTCTCTCTCTCTCTCTCTCTCTCTCTCTCTCTCTCTCTCTCTCTCTCTCTCTCTCTCTCTCTCTCTCTCTCTGTCTGTGTGTGTGTGACTGTCTGCCCCCCCCTCTCTATATAAAAAAAATGAATAAGATAAAGATAACGTGAAAAAGAGGCAACTGATCATTTGAAAATGTTGTCGCCAGCGGCCTGTTTGGTTTTCATGTCAGGGAGAGCTAGGGAAGATAGGTGGTGGTGGTGGTGGTGGTTGGGGGGGGGGGGGGAGGGGGGATTAATACAGTTTGTCTTACGAACGATTTGCAACATACAAAATCAACAAACCAAAAGAAATAGAACAAACCGCGTAAAAGTTACTTGTTCCATATTGTGTCTGCATCGAAAGTGATTAGGAGAGAGCCGCGGTGTGGGGTGGGGGTAGGAGTGGGGGGAGGATGGGGGAAGAGGGAGAGGAGGGGGGGGCTGTTTGAGGGAAAGTAAGGTAATGTTGCTTATAGCCCAGCCGACCGCAGAGGACCATATCAGGGCTGTCATCGCGCTGAAGTCAACTCACAAATCATTATTTAAAAAAAAATATATATATATAAAATAAAATAAAAAAGAAAGAAAGTTAAAAAAAAAAAGAAAAGAAAAGAAAAAGGGGAAAAAATCCTCATTGACACAACTCTTTTAACACGCACTTCTGAAAACACACTGGTAAGGTAAGGTAATGTTGCCTAGAGCCCAGCCGACCGCAAAGGGCCATATCAGGGCTGAGAGAACTAATAAATGTCTGTTCTGGCTCCCCCGGTCTCAACCAGTTTCGACCGGGCGACTCCAGAACAGACATTTATTAGTTCTCTGACAAGTAAACCCTACAAACAAACATACTGTGTAGGATTATCCGTTTTCAATACTAATTTACTAAACTTTTTAGATTTTAGTTTTTGCTTAATCCTATGTTTTTCCTGATCATTTTCAATAACATCATTTTCGCGCAAACATTCATCAAATGAGTCTCTGTCTTTCATGTGAAATAAAACTACAGTCTTTAACTGTTCTCTAAAGTCTTTTAAAACTGTTATATTTTTGAGATAAAATCCACACACTTATTCTAGCATGTCTTCCACTGAAGGCCAGTTTTGACAAAGTGTTTCTCTTTTTAACTATGTCTTTTTCTGCCGAACAGTCATCTATAATAAATAGTGTCTGCGTTCCTTTAAACAGTTTATAAAAGTATTCTAACCACTCACTCAATTTATTGCTAGGATCAACTAAATATATGTTATCATCTGCCCATATAAACCTTCTATCATGATATGCTTTGTTAAATTCAAGTGTTGGAAGAGAAAATCACAATATAATCAAAATTATAGCGATAAACTGTTTGTAATAGGTCTAGGATAAATATTGTTTTTCCACAACCAGTGTGTCCACAAATCAATGAACAATGAGGAGTTTTTGTCATAAAGTTTAACTGCTCCATAGTTTTATAACAGAATTTAATCTAATCCAGTTATTGTTTTTATCATGCTCTCTGTCAAAACTTGTTCAGTATAATAAAACCCTATAAGGCCTAAATGTGTAAGATTAATCCAATTCAGTTCTGTAAGATTGTTTCTATTTAGACTAATATTGATTTTTTTGCTTGTTGTTATGACCGTAATATCCTCGCCATTGTGAAGAACGACGATGGTAACTTTAAGTTTTTCAACGTCTAAGTTTTGCCAGCTAATTAGAATTCCTTTTAAAAGGACGTCACTGACGCCCACAGCCCCATTCCTCGCCTCATCTTTTAAGACAGAAATTTCAAATATCATTGTGAACGTGTCTCCTAATTTCATTTGTGGAAAGAACTGTAATTTTGTAGAAGCGTCCTTTAAAACTGTTTCTTTTCTGTGGAGGATGTACTGTTTATTCCCATACGGCGTTATTTCAATTTCTTTCCTACTATTGTCCTCTGGCATAAGACTTACATGTAAAGGGCCAGAGTTGAATGCTTTTCTGAAACTTTTTTGACGGCTAAAAAATGTAAATGGGCTTATGAATTCAAATTTTATGTCCCATTCTAAATATGGTTCCAAGTGCCATTTGAGGTCAGGTTTTCGAACTATTTTATATTCATACTGACCAACATTATTTGCTTCTAGATTGCGCAGTTGTTCTAGTTTAGGAAACTTTTTGCTGTCGCCAACCTCTTTGCGTTTATAATCACCATCTTTAGTGTACTCAAAACCATACAAAGCGCCTATCTCACCATTTTGTTCAAAGTCCGCAACGTCTGCAAGGTCTTTTAATTCTAAAGTTATACACCTCACAGGCGCTAATGTAACTCCCGATTCTTCTGGCCCACGCGACATTATTTTTTAGTACAGTTTATTATTTTATTTCCAAAACAATGTGCAGGTTATCACATTTTACGACTTTCCCCGTTTTGTCTGTGATTTTTATATTAAATGATCTGACCCTCCCACAAGCTAATTTTTTAAACTGTAAATTAGGGAATTGTATAATTTCATAATCGCAATATGCAGCTTTCCCGGCCGGAAGAGCTTTTAAAACAGTTGAGGGCCTTCCATCATATAAGTTTTCATCAGTGCTTAGCTCATCCAAATGAACATAGAGTAATGAATGTAATGCAAGATCGAGCGGATTTTCTCCCTCATAAGTAGTTTTGTTTGGTGTAACTCTAAATCTATGATTGTCAGCTTCAAAGCCTAACATTTTAGCTAGCTCTACATCAAAAAGGTAATGTACTACTTCTTCTTCAGGTTTGAATGATAACATTATTTTTAGATTTGCATTGTTAAGTTTGAGAGTAATGTCGAAGTTACTCATTTCTTCTTTTAGCGAACAAAACCCGTAATAACCATCAGGTATGGTTAACTGGCTAACTTTGTTCCCTGATTTGTCAACTTTTAGAATCGTATTATTCTTCTTGGATTCAGTTATATTAAACCATACGACTTTGTAGAATATTTCATGGAGTGCGACCATTTTGGTTCTGCAATCGTACTTAACAGCATGTTCTAAAAACGAAGGACGGTCTTGAGTTGTTATTGTTACAAACATTTTTTAAACGAAATAAAAATGAGTGCGTTTAAATATACTAATGCAAAATATTCTGTTGGGCCGCACTACAATCTTAAAAATATAACAACTAACACCCTCGACATTTCTGTGACTCAGTCTGACGCCTTTCAAGTAAAGGTGAGTACTCCATTGAACAGATATCTTAACCCGCCTATTAAAAAAGACTACATCCCAAAATTTTGGTTTAGTCATCCGATGCAGTTTTATCAGAACCAGTTAAACTTTGCTGTGTTTTGTGCATCAACTGGGTGTGGAGTGTCGTATGCTGATCATCTAAATCATCCTGATCCTTTGGTGAGGTCAGTGTATAGATTTCATTTTTATTACACCTTCAGACGTATTTTGACTGAACTGCAAGCGCCATTGCCTAATGACAAACCGTTTAATCCATTCAGCAACAGAATAGACATGAAGGCTTTTGAAAGGATTTGTAACGAATTCAATATTAATGTTAAGACAGACTTTAGACAAAAGTTGGATCTTAATCATGGTCTAGGCACCCTTTATTTTGGGGGCGCGCACAGAAAGTATAACTATGACTGGCATCCTCCTTACACATCTTTCTCTTCAGGCACAGCTGTTCACCTCGGGTCCATAGAGCAAGAGCATAAAACAGCATGGACAACATTTATCTTAGACACTTCTAAGGGCCTAACTAGAGCGGGAATAGAACGAATAAACGACTCTATTCGTACTTACGTTTGGTGTTTGCTAGGTTCGCAAGCACAAACGAGATCGAGCATAACTGATCCTTCTACTGGTTTTGATGCACAAAAACAATACTTAGCAAATTTAGAGGACGCTATTAATTCTACAGTTGATTTACCTTCAAGTATAAAAAGGTACCAAGATGTTTTACAATACGCAAGATCAAAAGTAGACTTTGCTGTTGGCGCTGGTTTATACATGCTGCCTTCTGACCTCAGACTCCAGATAGGTACAATAATAAACTACAATAATGAAATCCTTGTGGCAGGCAATGAACAGAAGGTCGGAAAAAACGACATAAATTCTGAGCCAGTAATATTACAAACAATAAAAAAAACACGATGACCCCCCAAGATTAAGTCATCCAATCCCCGAGGTCCAAAGCCCAAAGGCCGCTGAAGAAGTCAAAAAAAATAATGACCATGAATATGAAAAGACAGCGCTAGTTGTTGGATTAACTGGCCTAGGATTACTTGGTCTTTATCTTACTAAATAGTAACCCAACTATTAAGAGAACTAATGTCCATAAGTGCTCGGCCATAAAGCCAACTACTTTGCTTGCAGTAGACAAAAGCCAGCTAACAATACCACCTAATATACCAGGTAAAGAGTCTATAGCTTTACCAGCTAATTTTTTTTAATAAACTCGCAAGATGATCAAGCTGTTTCTTTACCCATGATTTATCAGGCGGAGGTGATGGCGATGGAGGCACTGACCCGGAACCACCGCCGCCTGTAATAGCCATTACCAGTGTACTTATTGCAAAACCTAAGGCCGTTATAACGCTTGCTAATGTGACTCCTTGCTCTCTAAACAGTGTTCGTATTCGTTCTGCTAGTGTTGCGTCTTCATATAAAATTTTTTCGATAGTTTCTCTTATTCTGGTCGCTTGAGATCGTAATTGATCTCGGATAGTAGACACCTCTTTTAGTATTGCCGATCTTTGTTCTTCAAGATCTTTTAGTCTTTGGGTTATTCTTTCTTTAACCACAGGCTCTAAGTTGGCGTCATCAGCCTCAGCGACTTTTTTTTTCTCTCTTTCTATATGCTCATCTAGTTCATCCAGCTTTGCTAAATTGTTTTTTAATTTGTCTCTGAGAGTTCTCAAAGAATGATTGCGGTATTTTATTTCTTCTATGGGCAGCGGCGGGTCATGAATAGTTTTTAATGCTGTTTCTTCTGAAAAACTGGTTTCTGCTTCTACTATTCTGCCTGCTTCTATTATTTTGTCTGCTGTCTGGCTTAAATTTTTAAGTTTCACGTTTTGTATTTGACGACCTTTTGGGAGATCTTGCAGTGTGTTTTGAAGTTTAGAAACTGCCTCCCCATCTAATTCTGGTTTAGTAAAGTCAAGGCGATCCCGCTCGCTTGCACGGAGCCTTTGTCTAATTGCCTCCCAGCCTACAAACCTTGATGGGTTTCGTTTATGCGTAAGCTGAACAAGTTGTCCTTGGTCGTTTCTCACAAACAAATGGTTATTTTCTAGTTCAAAATCATCAGGGTATATAGTTTTTGGAGGCCCTAGTCCTAAACTTTGGTATAATGATCTGACCTTACTTTCTGTTAATTCACGCCTTTGCGCTTCTACTAATTCTTCATGTATTGAGATCATTGAGCGACGCTGTGTCAAAGGAGTCATTTCACTCGTGTCGTCTTCAGGATCAGGAAAACCATAATCTTCTTCACCTCCAATGCCTGCCATATTTTTAAATAATTAACTTTTTATTTTGTTTTATAAAAAATGTCACAAGTATATGGCTCAATTCTTGACCCGTATAGAAGACTGAAAGAACCCCGCGGCGTGAAGGGAAATAAACGGAATATTACTATTCCAAATAATCCGTCTACTATTGATGCGGATCAAATTCTTACTGTCAGATTTCCAGACCTAGGAGCAGATGAAATGATTGTGCCAGGCTCTGCGCGACTTACTTTCAAAATAGACCTCGCTTCAACAACAGACCCAACCAGAACAGTTGTCCAGAATCTAGGACGGGCAATCGTTAAGAAAATTTCTATAAAACTTGAGGGGCAAGAAATATTTTCTTACACAATGCAGACATATTTTTAACCTATTCTGATCTATGGCTAACCGCAAATGAAAGGGATGATCTTGCGTTTCAAGGAATTGACAATGAAGAAGCACTAAAACTTAGAATAAACGCCGAACTCGACGCAAATGTTAAAAGCAGCAAAAAGTCTTTAGCTCTAAATTTTGCGTATGGAAATCGCTTTTCCATTCCCTTAGATTTTGAGTTGTTAAAAGCGCATGCCCCATACTTTCAAGGAGCATTACAAGACAGATTGTCATACGAATTAACTTTTAATGAATACAAACGTGTTATTGTATCTAAAGACACCGAAGCAAAGTACAGCATTTCTGACATCTCGTTAGAGTTTGATGTTGTTAGCAACTCTGATTTAGCAAGGCTGATTGGGCAACAATATCAGTCACAATTAGTAATATATTACGAAAGAGTGCGTCATCATTCAACATATCCTAAAAGCAGGGCAGACGCTATATGGAATTTTAATATTAGTGCCGCAGTAAAATCGCTTAAAGGTATTTTATTGATGTGTGAAGATGAAGAACCATTCGCAAGAGCAAGTGAAAAGTTTTTTAATCCAAAAATAACGAAAGTACAATGTTCGATTGATGGTAGTCCTAACCAAATCTATGCTAGCGGGCTTAGACCTTATCAGCATTTTGACGAAATAAGAAAATTGTTTGGGGTGGGAGGGGTAGAAGTCCAACAGCAGACCTTGTGTCTAAAGATGTACACCTTCACAGTGTTAGGCTTGACGATTATTTAACAACAAAATACGGTTTATGGATTGACCTAAGGTCAACAGAGGATAATCAGTTGCATGGAAGTGGGAGAAAAGTTAGAGACGTAATAAACATTCAAATTGAGAAAGAAAAAGATGCTGATAAACCGCTTAATGTACATTTGTTTTTATTAATTGATACACAGCTGAATATTAAAGATAGCAGATTAGACTATATAGAATACTAAATTATTTTTTCATTTTTAAAAAAGCATGCCTGTTGATCATTATCCAAAAGTACCTACAGCGCAAGAGCCACCAAAAGAAGGGATAGTAGAATCCCCTGACATAAAAACCTTCAGATTAACTAACATTACACAAATGCAACAAAAACTAGAGCAGGACCTTTCAAAATACAGCAAAGCCAAACGAAGGTATTCTGCTGCCTTTAATGCTGTTACCTATGTTAATACTGGAGCATCGACTATTAGTGCTGCATCGGCAGGAACAAGTGTAGGCCTCTTAGCATCGGGCATAGGCGCACCGGCAGCTTTGCCTCTAGGCAGTTTGTCTTTAGCTCTTGGTCTGTGTTCATTAGCCGTAGGTGCTGCCAGCAAAAAATTAAAAACTAAACTCCAAAAGCACACAGCTATAGTTCAACTAATAACAGCTAAACTTAGTTCCTTTAAGCTGACAATAAATAAAGCGCTAGCTGACTCAAACATCACGGATGAAGAATTTAGTCGTTTACAGGCTGATTTTGATGACTATAAAAGACAAAAGTTTGATCTTCAAAGAAAGGCGAGGACAAGTTTTTCTCAACAGCCAGACCCCGAGCAGATAAAAAAGGAATGCTTAAAAAAGTAAACGAAACATTAAACTCTGTTCTAAACAGCTCACATTAACAACACCAAAAGGTGTTTATACTTTAGTTTATGAGTCCAAGCACAAAAAGACCGTTGATATTGATTCTGATTAAGTATTTTTTTAATTTAAATAAATATTTTGAGTTAGAAAAGGAAACTCAACATGGCTGAGATATATGAAGGACAAGATGAATTGTTTGAAGGAATGCTTGAGGGAGAGCGTTTGTCAAAAGCTTTAAATGATATTAATCTAGAAGTCATTGATCCAACAAACGTACAGGCAAGTGTTGTTCATGCTATTTCTCAAGTTCCAGGTAAACTAACAATAGACCCGCCAGTTAAAGTAATGTTAGCTGTTTTAATCGACTATATAACAATAAATGAAGAAAATATAGAAGTCTGGGAGAGAACAGGGAAAGGGGCATTCTGGGCCACTTCCGCCCTCACTCAGTTCGGGCGAAAGTAACCCAGAATGCCCCTTTCCCTGTTCTCTGACAAGTAAGACTTCAAACTACACACACACATGCACAAACACACAAAAAATCCCACACACTCACAACAAACACACACACTTACACACGCAACACACGCAACACACACACACACAAACACACACACACACACACACACACACACACACACACACACTCACACACACACACACACACACCCCACACACACACACAACACACACACACACACACACACACTATTTAAAAAAATGTGCCCCTGGTTTACAGTAGCATACCCCCCGCCTACGGTGGCGTGCTCCCTGTTTACATCGCAGGTGTGTCTTCGGCCAAAAAATCAATACTGCTGCCTCCCTCCCTACCCCCACTCCTTCCTGCCTAGCTTGCTCGACCGCACCATATGACATCAGCCAAACTGCTCGCGTGGCACAGCCTGGCCAATCAGCGGCCGCTCACGACTTTAACCCACCATTCTTTCACTGACTGTTGGGTGGGCAGGATGTGTTTTACTGCGCTGTGGGTGTTTAACCGGTTTACTGAAGAACAGAATTGTGTATTTTAAAGGTTTGTTGGCTCGTTGAAGACAATATTGTTGACAAAGATACAGCCAGTTTTAATACGTGTGGCAGAAAGACGCGTGTTTTTCAGTGAAAAAGGTGTTTGTAAGGCCTGCTTACAACTGCGACCAAAAAATCACTTTGCGGCTGCCACGTCAGCAAGACCTGTGAAGTGACTGTGTGGTGTAGTGAGAAATATTTACCGGGTTTTGTGCAGGGCGGTTTTGTTTATATAATATTTTGATCATGGCAGAACAAAGACAGTGGGAGATTTCTAAGCTGATAATACTTGACGAGCATGTTGAGTACCATGCACAATTTGTTAGTGCTTTGGATGAGTTGAGAGCGGCAGGCCCTCATCAAGTAAGAAACTACCCGTCTTCCCAAAACCACCAAAAAGAAAGCTATCTGATTTGTATGGTGAGCAAGCAAAAAAACAAAAGATGGCGCCAGAAGAACTCCACACCAATACTTGAAAACAAAAGAGGTTGATGTGGGAATGACAGTTAGGAAAGAAGTTTCGTTTTTGGGGCAGAGGAAATACGTCTGTTGCTGTTGCTATTGATAAACTGAAGGAGGGGTATAGGCAGCTTCAAAGGCAGGAAGCTACAACAATGTGTTTTAACTTGCAATATGGTTGGCTTTTTAGAACAGACCTTCAAGGCCTTTTCACAAGAAAAAGACAGTGGAGCGCATACTCAAAAATGGGATGAGTGGTTGAAGAGCAATGTAGGGATATCGCCTTCACATTCTCGCAAACTAAGAGAGATTGCTCGTTTGTTGAATCCATATGCTAAAAGGTTTTCTACAGTTGGTCTTTCTTTCATAGAAGTCTACTCTATGAGGAAGGATTTTTTATTTAATGTTTTCAAGCAGTGAGGAGATTAGAAATTATTGGACTGCTTCTGTACAAGAACCAATGCAACTCCAAACACACTCCTCTCAAAGTCTGCAGCAGTGAGAGAGAACTAGCGCTCCACCCTAGAGCAGTCAAAGGTTACAGTGGCAAGCCGTTTCTTCAGCGCTCCACCCTAGAGCGGTCAAAGGTCACAGTGGCAAGCCGTTTCTTCAGCGCTCCACCCTAGAGCGGTCAAAGGTCACAGTGGCAAGCCGTTTCTTCAGCGCTCCACCCTAGAGCGCTCAAAGGTTACAGTGGCAAGCCGTTTGAGAGATCCAGCGCTCCACCCTAAAGCGGTCAAAGGTTATCAGCAGTGAGAAGATTAGACTTTTTTTTGCTGCTTCGTCGCTTTGCTGTCTACGCTCCACTTCACATACAAAGGCTGTCTATTCAGACGTCTTGCGCCAAGTGGTGTTACACATGACAAATAATAAAGCTCTGTGTACACCACACACACTCCCCCCCCCAAGTCACCCCAAGTCCTTAATTAAGTTTTTAATTAAGTCACCCCAGGTTCTTAATTAAGTTTTTAATTAAGTTACTTCAAGTTCTTAATAAGTTCTTGATTAAGTTTTTAATTTTAAGTTCTTGATCAAGTTCTTAATAAGTTCTTGATTAAGTCATCCTCTAAGTACAACCAAGTTTGTATTCAAGTTATCTTATAATTATCAAAAAATACAAGCTATGTTTTTATCTTAAATAGTAGATGTCTAATATAGTACACACACGCCTCAAAAAACGTGTCGTCGTTGAGGATGTCTTGCTCAGCGTTTTCTGCATAGATTTTAAGGAAGGTCTTACATCCGAAGCAACCGCATTGATTACAATTCGGGTCTATGGAAATGTCTTTTATAGACTCCAGGTCTTTATTTATTGACTTCAACATTTTATAATACGCCATGATCTATTTTTATAAAAATTTAAAATATTATTGCATTATAAATGGATCAAAATGATGCTTTGGTTTTTTGGCGGTTTTGGCGTGCAGTTGTCTTTTTCTGCATTAGCGGTTCAGGTTTGTTTAACTTTTTTCTTTCTGTTGCCATTCTTTATATATTTTATAACAGTAATAACCGCCCCAGCAGCAGCAATGGCGCCAAAAATGGCAACAGTTTTAAGTTCAATATACCATGAAGACTTTGGGGCCCTTGAATCACATGGAGTTTTTATAGCTGGCATTGAATCAACTTGTTCTGGCGTTGGCAGCATTATTTTCATGATGAGTCATATTCTGTAACATTAATTTTTTTTGTCTGTTCCACTCTGCTAATTTTTTTCCTGCTTCAACACGCCCAGATTTTTAATGGTCTCCACCTGATTCAGCGTTTTCTGCTGATTTCTGGCTTGGTTACTTTCTCCACCTGATTCAGTGTTTTCTGGTTCTGCCTGATTTTCCAGATCGTTCATTTTGAAGGGAAATAAAATCTATATGATTAAAAGTTATTAATCCCATGATTAATGGCGATAACAATGTTCCAAAAACTATAGTATAAATCACACCCTAGAGACTCTAATGCTTTGTTAAAACTGGATCTTGCGTTAAAACATACGTAAGATCTTGTTCAGAATCAATGGGAGCAAATCTACTGACTAGTTTAGTGTAAAAAACTAAGAACTGTTTGCCCCACACTTTTCACCATTCTAGACCCCAGCTGCGCTTCATACCTGTTATGATACTTTAAAATGTCTTGCGGCGGGATCTGTTGAATCTGTTCTATGCTGAATTTAGTTTCCCAGAACTGTTTTGTTTTCCCACATGCTGCCAAAGAATACAGCCCCTCCTTTTGGGCATAATAGCTTGATCATCAACTTGGTCATTCATAAATTCAGGAAGGTTTAGGCTGCCTTGTAGCTTTTAGGAATCATCGCTGTTCATGTTTTTTATAATTTAATAATTATTTATTTTAAAAAAATGAGCACCGAAAAAACGTTGCTAACCTTGTATACCATTCTGCTGTTATTGAGGCCTAAGTGTAGGTTTACTCAATGCTTGGTAAAAGCTTGTTAAGAATTAAACCCAGCAGATCTTGGCAACTAACTTTGGGGATTCAAAAAAGCTAATTGCTATCATTGCAGCTTCGGTTGCAAACAAAAGATTTTCTAGTTAAGCAAGGAATAATTCCAGACAATATAAATAGTAAGAAAAAATACTTTAAAAAATGGCTTCACTCGCAATAATGATAGGCGGCGCTGTGGTGAATGCGCTTTCTTTTAGCGGAAGTAATTTCGAATTTAGTAAACTGGGGAATGACAGCGAGAGAAAAAGACATAACAAAGCAAAACAAATAGCAGCGCACAAGACGCCTATGAAAGGCAGAGACTTGAGCAGTTAGATTTTATTAATGACACCCTGAAAGAACAGGGCATGCAGCTTTCACATTTAAAAATGTTGACCAAGCAAATAAAAAATATTATCAGTAACAGGCAAATGGTCCAGACATTCCCCAAACCCAAAAATTTCAGTACTTTTTTTCAAAAAAAACAAAAAACAAAAAATGCAAAAAAGGGTTTTTTTTTTTTTTTTTTTTTTTTTTTTTTTTAAAAAAAAAAAAAAAAAAAAAAAAAAAAAAAAAAACAAGAAAAATCCCAAAAAGAAAAAAAAACAATAAAAAAATTGTTGCTAAGACCCCAGTTCACCCGGCAAATATTACCATTTGGATGAATAAGGTACCTTTATTTACCGGGGAAGCAGAGGGACACTCGATCAGGGCACAATCGGTTGAGTGTTGACGTTGAAATAAAAAGAATTGTAAGATGAATCGCCGTGTATTATTTACGAGAAACTAAACAACAAAAACAGCTCCTCAAGTCTTTTGTGAAAGAAACTGCAGATAATCCCCCGGGCAAGTTCCGTTTAATTAATTTACGTCTCCAGTGCCCATTGCATAGAAAATCTGGATTAAAACACTCGTTTTTGTTTGTTCTATAATGACTTCTTTGTTAAACATTTTGTGTTATCCAGTAATTAACGCGTTTTACGTTGTCATGATGAAAGTCTTATTGCCAAACAATGTTTCTTTGTAGTTGTCATGTGATATGTTTGAGCACAACGCTGCGGATTTTCCCCTTTGCTTTCTTAATGATTTTCTCCTGGCTCGAAATCTGTACATTTTTGACCTTAACCCACATACTCCTTGATCACCTTTCCAGATAATCATCCTTCATCTTTCCTAAACCTTCTGTTAGTAATTGAATGCAAAGGCAAATTTCTTTAGGGTAATCAGATGTGTCATTACCATCCGCATGTCCTTTAGCTACTTCCATTTCCATGTCTTTATAGATTCTTCAGTGGGAATATCTATAACAAAACTATCTGTATCTGTGTAAAGTACTCTGGACTTAGGATACGAGGGCTTAAAGTAGTCATAAAGAAACTCTAACATAAAAAGCTTGATAATTCTAAAACAGTAAACCCAATAATACAGGTTTGTCTAATTTGACTTTCTTTTTTTTCATCATTATCCCAAAAAAGCTGATCATGAAATCTTCTGAATCCTGAAAATTAGGTTTTGAAGTCAGCTTAATTGCTTCATTCTCTTGGGTGACCAATCTGACATCTTTGCGCTTGTGCGGATTCTCCATAGTCTTTCCGAAACAGCTGTTGTTCATCAGTTTTGGAAAAAAGTCTTTTTCTGAAGCATCTGTGGATTTAGTTCTGAGATCAGTGTTCTTCATGATGTAGGGTTTCATGAACTGTTCTTGATCAAAAGAAATTATGCGATGAACAGCTGTCAACTTCAACCATGTCTTAAATAAAATTGTAGAAGTCTGTAATGGCAGACATAATTTTTTTTGCCTCGAAGATTAGGCACAAGTTTAGGCGGCTCTCTTGGATCCATCTTTAGATTTTCTGCTGCTAAGGGGTATCATTATGCAGGTCATGGAGTTCATGAGATATTCTAAATCAACTTCTAGAATGAAGCCGCGCTGCGATCAGGCGTTAAAATGTTTAACCACTTTAAATTTCCTTTTGAATATTTTTCGTACCTGTGTACATTTTAAAGTTTACGTAATTTGGGAAATGATGCGCCATAGCCCAACCTTACAGATTTTTTTGCATCTAAAAACATGAGATAGTAGACCTTTTACTCGGATCATAGTCGTCCAAAATATTTGTTGTTTGCTTTACAGTAATGATGCGATGCCATACTAATTCCTCCCCGCAATCCGTTTTCAATCATCTGAATCATTTGGTAAATCTGACAATAAATCAATCTGTACTCCAGTAAACTTTTAAAAAAGCATCCCAACTCATCCCGGGCGCAGAAAATAAATGCGCAGATCCAAACTGTATGTTTCATGCAGGTCTTTCTATATTTTTAAAGACGTCCGCCAAAAACATACATCAGCCATCAAGTAGGAAACATGATAGTCTCCCAATGTTTTACATCTAACTTCTGCCACGCATCTTGAGCATGCTGGTAATCAGAGTCACTAATTTCCTTTCCTCTGAGACTAGAAAGAACGCGCCTTTAGGAGGAAGTGTATCTTCGTCAAACCTTTCCCAAATTTCATGTATTCATAAGGGTAAACACCCTTTCTAACAAGAGTTTATCAAAATATTTTTCCGTTATTGGGCAGGCCTTTAAGGACATAGCCAGTGCCCTAATGGCCCATCATGTGTTGCATAGAGTCGTAGAAAGAAAATGTTATTTAAAGTGAAACACATGTACTTTTCCGAGACGGGGCAATGATGCTACCCTGAAGGCGCTGGTTACTGCTTGCAATATATAGATGAGAGTCGTAACCTCGCAATTATGAAAGAATAAGGCAGCTTCCATGTCTTTGGTTCAACTTTAGTTGAAGATTGCATTTGTTATGCGCGCTCCTCTGAACTTTCCGCTAATGTGATCATGGTCTCTTATGTTGGATTCGCTGCGTTCTGATGAGAGGCTAAACCACAAATCCAACAGTGAGTGGCTGAGGCATTTCTGTTGTTGGTCTTCAGGCGTCATTATGATTTCAGATAAATTTGATTATTAAAAACAGGCGTTTACGCACTTGCTGCATGCGTTTTAAAAGTTTCTGCAGCATCTGGTCCCTATATAATTCTGGTTCTGAATAAACGCCATCCGACCTAACAACAATTTAAGGCAAAAAACAAATTTTGATGAATTTCTCATTAAGACTGTTTTTCGAAGTTTTTGGGTGCTGGCCCTTCATAAAGGGAAAAATGAGTGTTCAAAGTCTGCGTAAACAACATATGGGGAAAAGTGCATTTTTTCAGTTCTTAAAAATAACTTAGTGGGTGGGGCGTAATTGTTGTATTACTCTACAGAACTTTTACAATGTTTTTATTTCACTGCAGCTTGCACAGATGGATTCTTAAACATTTTCTGCAGAATTCTTGTTGCATGGTTTTAGAAACTATAACTATCATTGCGTATCAAGTGAATGGGTAGCCCGCTGGTGAAACTTTTAAGTCAACATTATTTTTGTCGGTTCGCATGTTGGACTGTTTGGACACTTATTGCGCCAAATTTGTTTCCTCATCCCATTGGGTTTTAAAAGTTATTGGTTTTTGTCTTCAAATGATCATTTGTCTACACCGGAAAGGGTATCCATTGAAGTAGACTTGGCGTATTGCGTAGTTAGTCCCTCTCGCGGTTTCGGGCTGATGCAGCCTTTCAAAACGACCACAGAAACATTTGTTTTGAATTTTTTATGTTAAAATGCTCTTTAAAACCAATCCCAGGTAGCGAATTAAGCCTTGCCAAAAACGTCATACTTAGCCTTTTTAATCTAATCTCTAAGACTTCGCCTCGACCAACCAAGCCTCTCATTTTAGCTTCTTCAGCGGCAGCATCAAACTGTGTAAGCATTTTGTCTGCCAACCCGTGTTAAGTCATTAGAGAAAGAATAGTCTGCTGTTTAGTTGAGACCGGACTTCTAGATTTTCTTCATTTATTGTTACATAGTCGATTAAAAACAGCTAACATTACTTTAACTGGTGGGTCTATTGTTATTTTTGCCCGGAATTTGAGAATTGCATGTACAACGCTTCCTGAAAGTTTGTTGGGTCAATAACTTCTAAATCAATATCTTTCCCGTGCTCTTGATAAACGCTCTCTCTCGAGCATTCCTTCAAACAATTCGTCTTGTCCTTCATTTATCTTAGCCATGCTGTCTTTCTTTTCTAAGCCAAAATATTTATTTAAAAAAAAAATACTTAATCGAATCAATATCAACATCTTTTTGTGCTTGGACTCTAAACAAAAGTATAAACACCTTTGGTGTTTTTAAATGTGAGCTGTTTAGAACAGAGTTTAATTGTCTCGTTTACTTTTTTTAAGCATTCCTTTTTTATCTGCTGGGGGTCTGGCGTTGAGAAAAACTTGCCCTCGCCTTTCTTTGAAGATCAAACTTTTTCTTTGTAGTCATCAAAATCAGCCTGTAAACGATTAAATTCTTCATCCGTGATGTTTGAGTCAGCTAGTGTTTATTTATTTTCATTTTAAAACGAACTAAGTTTAGCCGTTAATTGTTGAACCATGCTGTGTGTTTTGGAGTTTAGTTTTTAATTTTTTGGGTAGCAGCACCTACAGCTAATGAAAACAGGCCGAGAGCTAAGACAACCACCCAGAGGTAAAGCCCCCGGGTGCGCCTATGCCCCTTGCTAAGAGGACCACACTCGTTTCCCGCGATAGAGCGCTTATAGTCGATGCTCCAGTTTAACATTTGTAACGCATTTTTAAAGGCGGCAGAATCCCCGTTTGTTTTCTGTATTTGTGAAAGGGCCTGTCTATTTTTGTTGCTTGTTAAGTTTGTTAATCTGAAGGGTTTTTTGTTGGCCTTTCTATACAGCGAATTGCCTGCTATCCTTCTTTTGGCATCTCCGCGTAGGCACATTTGGATAAATCTGAACAGACATGCTTTTAAAAATGAAAAATAATTTAGTATAATACATATTCTAATCTGTTAGCTTCAATTTAGCTGTGCATCATATAATAAAAACAAATAGTACATTAAGTGGTTTATCGGCTTCTTCTTCTTTATCAATTTGAATGTTTATTACGTCTCTCACAGTTCTCCCGCTTCCATACAACTCATTATCCTCTGTTGACCTTAGGTCAATCCATAAACCGTATTTTGTTGTTAAATAATCATCAGCCTAACATTGTGAAGATGTAAATCTTTAGACACTAGGTCTGCTTTGGATTTCTACCCACTCCACCCCCAAACAATTTTCTTATTTCGTCAAAATGATGATAAGGTCTAAGCCCGCTAGCGATATATTTGGTTAGGACTACCGTCAATTGTACATTGCACTTTCGTTATTTTAGGATTAAAAAACTTTTCACTTGCTCTTTTGAACGGTTCTTCATCTTCACACAGCAATAAAATACCTTTAAGCGATCTTGCTGTAGTGCTAAAACTAAAATTCCATATAGTGTCTGCCCTGCTTCTGGGATATGTTGTATGATGAATCACTCTTTCGTAATATATTGCTAATCTTGACTGATATTGGTGCTCAATCAGCCTTGCTAATTTAGGGTTGCTAACAACGTCAAACTCTAACGAGATGTCAGAATGCTGTACTTTGCTTCGGTGTCTGTTGATTTTATAAACCCGTTTGTATCATTAAAAGTTAGTTCATATGACAATCTGTCTTTTAATGCTCCTTGAAAGTATGGGGCATGCGCTTTTAACAACTCAAAATCTAAGGAAGGAAAAACGATTTCTTAACGCAAAATTTACAGCTAAAGCCTTTTTGCTGCTTTTAGCACCTGAGGCGAGTTCGGCGTCTATTCTAAGCTTTAGTGCTTCTTCATTTTCAATTCCTTGAAACGCAAGATCAGCCCTTTCGTTCCCGGTTAGCCATAGATCAGAATAGGTTAAAAATATGTCTGCATTATGTAAAGAAAATATTTCTTGCCCCTCAAGTTTTATAGAAATTTTCTTAACGATTGCCCGCCCCAGATTCTGCACAACTGTCCTGTTTGGGTCTGTTGTTGAATCGAGCGCTATTTTGAAAGTAAGACGCGCAGAGCCTGGCACAATCACTTCATCCGCTCCTAGGTCTGGAAATTTTGACAGTAAAATTTGATCTGCATCAATAGTAGATGGATTATTTGGAACAGTAATATTCCGCTTATTTCCCTTCACGCCAAAGGGCTCTTTCAGTTTTCTATGCGGGTCAAGAATCGAGCCATGTACTTGTTCTGGCATTTTTATGAAGCAAAATAAAAAAGTTAATTATTTAAAAACATGGCAGGAATTGTAGATGAAGAAGATTATGATGTTTTTGATCGTGGAGACGACATGAGTGAAATGATCCCTTTGACACAGCATCGCTCAACGCTCTCAATGCAGCGTGAATTAACAGAAAGTACGGTCGGAGCATTTTACAAAAGTTTAGGTCAAGAACCTCCCGAATTTATAGACCCAAATGATTTTGAATTAGAAGATGGTCATTTGTTTGTAAAAAACGATCAAGGGCAACTTGTTCGGCTTACAACTAAACCCGACCCATCAAAGTTTTTAGCCGTGGGTTCAATTAGAAATAGACTCAGTGTGAAAGATCAAAATCGCCTTGGCATTGCTAGACCAAAATTAGATAGGGATGCAGTTGCTAAACTTCAAAACACACTACAAGAACTCCCGACAGATAACCAAATGCAAAACATGAACTAAAGAATTAAATCAATCAGCAGCGAATTACTAAATACAATAGAAGCAGAAACCAGTTTTTCAGAAGAAACAGCTTAAAAACAATTAATGATTCCCCATTGCCTATAGCGAAATTATTAGCCCTTGATCGTACTTTAAGAACCATCAGAGCGAATTAACAAACAATTTAGCAAAACTAGGTGAACTAGATGGGCATATAAAAAGAGAAAAAAGAAAAACTCGTTGAGGCTGATGACGCCAACTTAGGGCCTGATATTAAAGAAAGAATAACCCAAAGACTAAAAGATCTTGAACAAGAGATCAGCAAGACTAGAAGTGACGACTACTAACCGAGACCTATTACGAACTCAAGTGAATAGAATAAGAGAAACTATCGAAAAAAATTTTATATGAAGACACAACGCTAGCAGAACGAATAAGAACATTGTTTAGAGAGCAGGAGTCACATTGGCAAGCGTTATAAACGGCCTTAGGATTGCAATAAGTACACTGGTGATGGCTATTACAGGCGGTGGTGGAGAGCAAAGTTCATTACCTCCGCCGCCATCGCCTCCACCTGATAAATCATGGGTAAAAAAACAGCTTAATCATCTTGCGAGTTTATTAAAAAAATTAGCCGGTAAAGCTATAGACTCTTTACCAGGTATATTAGGAAGTATTGTTAGCTGGCTTTTGTCTACTGCGGGCAAAGTAGTTGGCTTTATGGCCGAGCACTTATGGGCATTAGTTCTTGTAATAGTTGGTTACTATTTAGTAAGATAAAGACCAAGTAATCCTATGCCAGTTAATCCAAGAACAAGCGCTGTCTTTTCATATTCATGGTCATCGCGAACAGAGTCCGCGAGCTTTGCTGAGTCTTCAATGACTTTGGGGTTTGGACTTCGGAATTAGATGACTTAATCTTGGGTGTTTGTTTACTGCTTGTAATATTACTGGCTCAGAATTTATGTCGTTTTTTCCCAACCTTCTGTTCATTGCCTGCTATAAGAATTTCATTATTATAGTTTATTATTATTCCTACCTGGAGTCTGAGGTCAGAAGGCGCATGTATAAACCAGTGCCAACAGCAAAGTCTACTTTCGATCTTGCGTATGTAAAACATTTTGGTATCTTTTAATACTTGAAGGTAAATCAACTGTAGAATTAAGGCGTCCTCTAAATTTGCTAAGTATTGTTTTTGCGCGTCAAAGCCAGTAGAAGGATCAGTTATGCTCGATCTTGCCTGTGCTTGCGCCCTAGCAAACACCAAACGTAAGTACGAATAGAGTCGTTTATTCGTTCTATTCCCGCTCTAGTTAGGCCCTTAGAAGCGTCTAAGATAAATGTTGTCCATGCTGTTTTATGCTCTTGCTCTATGGACCAGGGCTGAACAATTTTGAAAGGAGAACGCCGGTCAAAGTTATACTTTCTGTGCGTGCCCTGAAAATAAATGACGCCTATGCCATGATTATGATCCAACTTTTGTCTAAAGCCTGTCTTGATGTTAATATTAAATTCGTTACAGATCCTTTTAAAAGCCTTCATGTTATTATGTTGCTGAGTGGATTAAACGGTTTGTCATTCGGTAATGGCGCTTGCAGTTCAGTCAAAATACGTCTGAAGGTGTAATAGAAATGAAATCGGTACACTGACCTCACCAAAGGATCATGGTGATTTAAATGATCAGCATACGCCACTCCACACCCAGTTGATGCACAAAACACAGCAAAGTTTAACTGGTTCTGATAAAACTGCATCGGATGACTAAACCACGCTTTCTGGATGTGCTCGTTTTCAATAGGGGGGTTAAGATATCTGCTTAATGGAGTGCTCACCTTTTTATGAAAAGAGGCAGTCTGGGTCACAGCAATGTCAAGAGTATCAGTTGCTATATTTTTAAGATTGTAGTGCGGCCCAACAGAATATTTTGCATCAGTATATTTGAACGCGCTCATTTTTATTTTGTTCAAAAAATGTTTGTAACAATAACAACCCAAGACCGGCTTCGTTTTTAGAACATGCTATTAATAACGAATGCGGAGCCAGAATGGTTGCACTTCATGAAATATTTTACAAAGTCGTATGGTTTAATATAAGCGAAGCCAGGAGAATAACAAGATTCTAAAAGTTACCAAAGCAGGGACCAAAATTAGCCAGTTAATAATACCTGATGGTTATTACGGGTTTTGCTCGCTAAAAAAGCAATGAGTAACTTTGACATTACTCTCAAACTTAACAATGCAAATCTAAAAACAATGTTAACATTCAAGCCTGAAGAAGTATCTTACTTTTTTGATAGAGAGCTAGCTAAAATGTTAGGCTTTACAACTAGCAATCTACCCACTCATGGTTTTAGTGCTGAGCCAGACAAAACTACTTATGAGGGGGAAAATCCGCTCGATCTTGCATTACATTCATTACTCTATGTTCATTTGGATGAGCTAAGCACTGATGAAAACTTATATGACGGAAGGCCCTCAAACTGTTTTAAGAGCTCTGCCGTCAGGGAAAGCTGCATATTGCGATTATGAAATTATACAATTCCCTAATTTACAGTTTAAAAGATTAGTTTGTGGGGGTCGGATCATTTAATATAAAAATTGCAGACAAAGCAGGGAAAGTTGTGAAATGCGATAACCTGCACATTGTTTTGGAAATAAAATAATACGCTACTAAAAAATAATGTCGCGTGGGCCAGAAGAACCAGGAGTTACATTAGCGCCTGTGAGGTGTATAACCTTAGAATTAAAAGACCTTGCAGATGTTGCGGACTTTGAACAGAACGGTGAGATAGGCGCTTTGTATGGTTTTGAGTACACTAAAGATGGTGATTATAAACGCAAAGAGGTTGGCGACACCAAAAAGTTTCCTAAACTAGAACAGCTGCGCAATCTAGAAGCAAATAATGTTGGCCAGTATGAATATAAAATAGTTCGAAAGCCTGACCTCAAATGGCACTTAGAACCATATTTAGAATGGGACATAAAAATTTGAATTCATAAGCCCATTTACATTTTTTGGCCGTCAAAAAAGTTTCAGAAAAGCATTCAACTCTGGCCCTTTACATGTAAGTCTTATACCGGACAACAATAGTCGGAAAGAAATTGAAATAACGCCGTATGGGAAAAAACAGTACATCCTCCACAGAAAAGAAACAGTTGTAAAAAAAGCTTCTACAAAATTACAGTTCTTTCCAAGCAGAAAATTAGGAGACACATTCACAATGATATTTGAAATTTCTGTCTTTAAAGATGTGGAGAGGGATGGGGTTGTGGGCGTTAGTGATGACCTTATAAAAGGAATTAATATTAGCTGGCAAAACTTAGACGTTAAACGTCTTTAATGTTGTTGTCGTCGTTCTTCACAATGGCGAGGATATTAAGATCATAACAACAAGCAACAAAATCACTGTTGACTTAAATAGAAACAATCTTACAGAACTAAATTGGATTAATCTTACACATTTAGGCCTTATAGGGTTTTATTATACTGAACAAGTTTGACGGAGAGTATGATAAAAATAATAACTGGATTAGATTAAATTCTGCTATAAAACTATGGAGCAGTTAAACTTTATGACAAAAACTCCTCATTGCTCATTGATTTGTGGGCAGACTGGTTGTGGAAAAACAATATTTATCCTCGACCTGTTACAAAACAGTTTATCGTTATAATTTTAATCATATTGTGGTTTTCTGTCCAACACTTAAATGGAACAAAGCATATCATGATAGAAGGTTTATATGGGCAGATGATGACATATATTTAGTTAATCCTAGCAATAAACTGAGTGAGTGTTTAGAACAGTTTTATAGACTGTTTGAAGGAACGCAGACACTATTTATTATAGATGACTGTTCAGCAGAAAGAGACATAGTTAAAAAGAGAAACACTTTGTCAAAACTAGCTTTCAGTGGAAGGCATGCTGGGATAAGTGTGTGGATTTTATGCCAGAAATATAACTCGGTTTTAAAAGACTTTAGAGAACAGTTTAAAGACTGTTGTGTTATTTCACATGAAAGACAGAGACTCATTTGAAGAATGTTTGCGTGAAAATGATGTTATTGAAAACGATCAGGAAAAACACAGGATTAAGCAAAAACTGAAATCTGAAAAGTTTAGTAAATTAGTATTGAAAACGGATAACCCTGCACAGTATGTTTGTTTGTAGATAATCGTTATATTTTTGGTTATTGAAGTCTTACTTGTCAGAGAACAGGGAAAGGGGCATTCTGGGTTACTTTCGCCCGAAACTGGTGTGAGGGCGGAAGTGGCCCAGAATGCCCCTTTCCCTGTTCTCTCTGGGTCTCAACTAAACAGCAGGTTATTCTTTCTCGTAATGACTTAACACCTGGTTGGGCAGACCAACTGCTTACACAGTTTGATGTGGCCGCTGAAGAAGCCAAAATGAGAGGCTCTGGTTGGTGAGAGGGCGAAGTCATAGAGATCAGATTAAAAACAGGCTAAGTATGAGCCGATTGTAGGCAAGTCTTACATTTCGCTACCTCCAGCATTAGTCGCAAAAGAGCAGTTCTAAACATAAAGAATTATTCAGACAACAAATGTTTTATGTGGTGTGTTCTTGCAAGGCTGCATTACGTCGGCAAAAACGCAGAGAGAGTATCTAACTATGAGCCTTACGTCAATGATCTTAACTTTAGTAGAATATCCTTTCCTGTTAGCGTGCACAAAACTGATCAGTTTGAAGAACAAAACAAACCAATAACTGTTAATGTATACACGTGGGATGAGGAAACAAATTGGTGCCTATTAGAGTGTCT
>CM031623.1:18248191-18250691 GCA_018398815.1 Conus ventricosus
ATGAGGACCGTCGGTGAGTGGACCTGGTGGCGCCCTCTGGAAGGGTGGGGTGGAGGAGGTGGGAGGGTGCTTACACTGACTTCACGACTAGACAGTTATTGTCATCTGGGGCGGGGGTGGGGGAGGGGTGGGGTGGGGGGGGGGGGGGGGGTCATGCATATTTTGAATCAGAACAGGCACCAGGGAAACATCACTTCGCTGGGCCGCGCTGCGGGGTCTCTTGTGGCGAGTGACGTCCTGACCACCTGCTGGGTATTGGTTTCCGTGGACGGCCATGTTGGGAAGGAGCTGCGACCGGACTCGCCTGAATGTAGCTGGTGTAAAGATTGCCAGACTGACCAGCCCGCCTGTGTGAAGTAATCAGCATCGCGGACTCCCGGCTGGGAGGTCGTGGGTTCGATTCTCCTCAGAGCTTTGTGGGATTTTTTTTCTGCCCTGAACGGCTCCTACCTAGCCGGAGTTGAGTTTGCTATGGGCTCAGTTTGGGAAGACTGGGACCACACAGTCGAGTTTCGTCCACTAAATGGATGCGTCTCTGAAAGTGTTGCTGACATTTCCTGACCAACCCTGCAGGTGTTTGTATCTATCTTGACACCGGACTATATTATGAAAGTAAGTGTAGAGTACAATCCTGTCATGCAGTCTCAGGGCGGAATGGACATCCGTAGCATCATCTTCATCATCTTCATTCTCATCGATCAGCATTAAAAAAAACAACAACAAAAACAAAAGCAAAAACAAAAACACGTCTCAAATTCTTTTGCCCTTCATGCCCTTCTCTCATGTGACCTCAGTTTCGATGTCCTCTCCACGTCTGTGCCTTGGTTTGGTCCGTCGGGGTCATCGGTATTGGGAAATTCATGGGGGCTGTCATTGGACGGACGCGGTGGCACCCTCCAGAGGGAGAGCTCACCCATGCCGGCTCCGCGACGAAGCAATTATTGTCGTCAGTAGGGGGCTTAGTAGGTGGTGTCCTGCGTATGATGGATCAGAACAGGCGCCACTGAACACCACCGAAGTGACTCGGCAGCAGCGCAGTGTCTCCTCCGTGGGTTGCCTCTTGACGACTTGACATTGACCGCTCCCTGTGCATTGCTGGTGCCGGGCTGCGGTGGGACTGACCGGCCTGTGGCTGTGGACGGGGTGTCGGAATGAGCGGATGGGTGCACTGCCGCTGAGGTGGCACAGAGGTTGGGGCAGCAGCAAAAAAAAAAAAAAAAAAAAGTACTGGGTTATGTTTTGTGAAGCGGAAGTATCAAAATCAAAATATTTCTTCAAAGTTTGGAGAAAAAAAAAGTCAAAGAAATAAAAACTTGCTATAAAACTGTCACACCCTATAAATCTAAAAACTGATTTTCCCACTGCTTTGGATAAAGCTGAAGCTTTTTTCTGATTTCTTTTGAGCTCGTGGTCAGTCTAAAAATGTTGAGCTAGAAAGCCGTCGTCACAGAAACAATGAGGAACAAAAAGATGAATACATGGCTCCTCCACAAGAAAACAAACATTTCCTAAACTCGCCTTTACTGTTATCAGAACTATCAGAAGCGTTAGATTCTATCCTTTCACATGATTCAGCTGTTGGCCTTGATGGAGTGTCCTTTCAACTCATCAGACACTTAGCTTCTTTGTGGAAAGTATTACTGCATTCGTTATTCCCAAAAATGTTGGATTAATGGCACTATTACAAGAATCTGGAAAAGTTCAGTGGTTGTTCCAGTACTCAAGGAAGGTAAACTGAGACATCTGTACATAGTTACATATCCATAGCTCTAACATCTCATGCTGGTAAACTTTTAGAAAAACAATATTCAAAAGCGATTGTTATATTACTATGAAAAAGATGGCGATTCCTGTTCAGCAAGCGGGCTTTCGAAAAGGTCGTTGTACCACAGACCAGTAAAACTAGCCAGTCACATTAAAAAACAATTCTCCCACAGAAAAAGTACTTTGGCTATATTTTTTAATGTTAAAAAACCTATGACTGCGTATGGCACGCAAGGCTACTGTACAAATTAAAAAATGTTGGTATATCTGGGAGAATGTTTGATTACATTAAAAGCCTCCTAACAGAAAGAAGCATATGTACACGGATTGGAAGAACTTATTCATCCTTAGGAATGTAGATATAGGTATTCCTCAGGGATCAGTTATTGCTCCTATGTTGTTCACAATCCTCAGCCATGATCTTCCTAAATCTATGCCACAAGCAACGCTTGTAGTTCAATATGCAGATTGTATCGCTATTTGGGTTAACTGTATATTAAGGAAGCATTCCAATAAAAGAACAATAAACTTTGTATAGAAGTTGTACCAAAAGGAATTGGATCAATTCTATATATACATTTATATATATGAAGAACAACGGATTAGAACTATCAGGAGAAAAAAAAAAATGTCTTATGTCATGTCTTACAATGGTGAGAACCCAAAGATTCTACCCTCGCTTTTGCTAGATGGTCAGATTCTGGAATATGAATATAAATAAAAAGGTAAGATCCTG
>CM031623.1:18255691-18287921 GCA_018398815.1 Conus ventricosus
TTCATAGTTTACTACTCCTGAAATTTTATGCATCTAAATAATTCATAATTTGTTACTCCTGAAAAGTTCACAATGAAGGAAAAGAATGCCTATAGCTTGACCATCCGGTGGAACAGTTACAAATAGGTGCTTCTTTAGTGCGTGTAATTACGTGTCTGCGCGTGCGAGCGTGCGTGCGCGCACAGGTGTGTGTGTGTGTGTGTGTGTGTGTGTGTGTGTGTGTGTGTGTGTGTGTGTGTGTGTGTGTGTGTGTGTTCGTTCTTCAATATTATTTAACGTCTATTCACATAAAGTGATTTTAGACAGAGTTAGGGAAATAGCGTGTGTGTGCATTGTGTGTGTGTGTGTGTGTGTGTGTGTGTGTGTGTGTGTGTGTGTGTGTGTGTGTGTGTGTGTGTGTGCATGTGTGTGTGTGTGGTGTGTGTGTGTGTGTGTGTGTGTGTGTGTGTGTGTGAGTGTGTGTGTGTGTGTGTGTGTGTGTGTGTGTGTGTGTGTGTGTGAGTTGTGTGTGTGTGTGTGTGTGTGTGTGTGTGTGTGTGTGTGTGTGTGTGTGTGTGTGCGTCTGTGTGTGTGTTGATGGACCGATAAAAGATTTGTTATGAGCAGTTAGCTATATATAGTGATTCATACTCAAATTCTTTACAATTAACATTAGCCTAAAGCAAGTATTGAAACATAAAGGAGTACAGGATATCTGGTATAACCAAAATGTTAAGCGCTCATATCTGAAGGAACACTTGTTACAAAAAGGGCCCATTGGACTAATCATCAAGGAATTAACAAAAGAAACAAGACCTGGTAGGTTCTGGAAAATACACGTGCCATCAAGTCGCAGGCAGTCAGGATTTTCCTTTTTGAAATATGCGCAGTAGAAAAGAAGATGCTGGGTTGTGAAACTTCCAACTGCTCCGCAGATGCAATTTAAATTTTTGCGAAATTTTGTACGGAAAGCGTTTAGCTTAAGCCTGTAAAACAGGGATTCAAGTTTTCGGTTATTTTTTCAAGTACGTTTGCGTTGGCCAATTGATAGGTAATCTTTCCAATTTTAACCGCATTGCTAGAAGAAAAGGTAGCTGACTGGGATTTGTCACAGCAGAGCAATTTGGAGTGAGGTAGATGTATTTTAGTAAGAACCAAGTTTTTGTAGGCTTCATAAAACTTTTCAATACACGTCTTTTTAAGAGACCATATCCTTCGTATAAACACAGAGGAATGTTGATTTCTATGGATTCATCGGACTTTCGTGCTCCTTTTCTGGCAGCCCGGTCAGCCTATTCGATTCCAGAAATCCCACAGTGGAGACGGGATCCAGCAAAAATCAACTGTTGTACCTCTTGATATAAGAATACTGACAAGATGTTTTATTTCTAAAATCACCTCACCTCGATTTTTTACAGCAATAGATTCAAGGCCTTGTAGGACAGATTTAGAATCCACACAGAAAAGTGTTTTGTAGATAGTAAGTGGAGTATCAACAAGAAAGTTAAGCGCCATTAGAATTGCCACCAGCTCAGCCGTGAAGATAGAATACCCCTTCCCGAGATCAAAAGATTTTTCAACTTTAAGAGTAGGAATAACAAAACCACTTCCAGCGTTTTCATTTAACAGTGATCAATCGGTGAAAACTTTAAGGTGATGTGAATATTTACTATCAATATGAGATTTGGCAAGAGAGGACAATATATTATTGTTAACATTCTTTTGTAGATCAGTATATTTATAATCAAAACATGCGGTGTGCAATGCCCAATTTGGAATCGGGGATACAGGAAAACGATCAGCAATATTCTTGGGATCAATCTCAGCGTCTTTTAATAAGTTTGAGGAATATGTCATTATGGTTGTATTAGATTTAATAGATCTAGCTCGCTTCGGGAAATGGATATCTGATCGTAAAGCTAATTGATCTTTGCTTGAGTTCTGAACAGATGAGCTACGTAGGATGAATTTAGCACAGCCAAGTTTCTATAGTCGTCAAGGGGCAGAACTCCGGCTTCGTAATACGTTCCTGATGCACTGGCATGAAATGGGACACCTAGTGCGAGTCTAAAAGCCTTGCAGTCTATGCTTTGCAACTTTTTAAGTAAATAGTTTGGTGCGCTGAAGAACACTTCCTGTGCGTATTATAATTTTGATCTTACGAGAGATGTCGAAAGGTGTACTAAAGTTTGTGTATCTGCACCCCAATTTTGTTTACTGATTACTTTAAGAAGATTTAGAGATTTGCTGGCTTCGTTGATAATATGTTCAATATGGTTGTTCCAAGTTAATTTAGAGGTAATATTTACTCATAAAAATTTTATCTCGGTGACATAACTCAATACATTGTTATCTACCTTAAAAGTGGGAATATTGCAAGTACTTCCACCAGCGTCAAATAACATCATGTGGGTTTTTTCTGCCGATAAACTAAGGCCGTTTTCAAACATAAATATTGCTATATTATCTAGGTCACGCTGATATGTTTTTTTTTAATAAAATTGAAAGATCTGACTGGAGTTTTCTTCTTTAAAGTTACGTTCATCCACATGCAAATATCGTCAGCATATTGCACCAAGGAACAGTTTTTAGATACATGCTTTGGGAGATCGCATATCAGAATATTAAATAGTAGTGGAGCAATGACCGATCCCTGAGGAATGCCCATTTGTAAATATCTCTTGCTGGAATAAACATTTTGTATCTTTGTTTCCATACTTCTACTGGTCAAAAATGCTTTGATATAGTTATATATATGACCAGAAAGACCAATGGTTTTCAGTTTATATAAAAGTCTCTCATGCCAAACATGATCATACGCTTTTCTGATATTAAAGAAAGTAGCGAGGATATTTTTTTCTTCTTGCAAATTGTTGTTTTACATGAGTCGTTAATTTTACCAGATGGTCTATTGTTGATCTGCCTTTTCTAAAGCCTGCTTGTGTAGCCGGAATTATACCACGTTTCTCACAGTGATATACAAGCCTACGTAAAACAATTCTTTCCATTAACTTACACGTGTGAGAGGTGAGGGCAATCGGACGGTAACTATTTATGTTGGATCTAGGTTTGCCCTGCTTTAAGATCGTACGACTACAGATTCTTTCCAAACAGAAGGGATACTTCCATCTTGCCAGCATTTTGTTATGATGTTATGAAGAAACGATACAAAATTTTCTGGCAGGTGTTTTAAACATCTCATTCGAAAGCGCATCCAGATCAACTGATGTTTTTTTTCTTGGTAATGATATTATTGCATTTCTTAATTCCTGTAGAGTGATGTCCGCGTTTAGATAATGGTCATTTTTTTCTTCTGGATCACAATACATATCGTTATTCTTTGAGTTTTCCCTCATAGCTTTGCATTCATCAGAAAGGCTATTTGTGGAGCTATTCTTTGGAAATATATCCGTGAACGCTTCGGCTTTTTGAGCAGCAGTTGGAAATTGCTCATTTTCTAAAGTAACTGGATAAGTTGGAAGATTCACTCCCTGTTTCATTTCATTTCATGGACCTTTGTCAAAACTTTTTTAACGTCGTGATGATCAAGAAAACCGTGTGTGTGTGTGTGTGTGTGTGTGTGTGTGTGTGTGTGTGTGTGTGTGTGTGTGTGTGTGTGTGTGTGTGTGCGCGCGCACACGCACTTGCGCATGCTTGAGTGTGAATGTGTGTGCATGCGTGCATGCATGCGTATATGTGTGGGTGCGTGTGCACGCATGCACGCATGTGCATGTATGCATGCATGTGCGCTTGCGCTCGCGCGTGCGCACGCGCGCGCGCGTGTGTGTGTGTGTGTGTGATCATTCTTAATTCCAGAACACCTGCCACCTCATTGTTCTGCAAGCCTGGTAGCGATCTTGTAAAACCTCACACCATCTCTACACATCATGCTGCACATTTGCCGACAGTAGTAAATGCAACTCACACTGAGACGATTTCAAATCGCCACTTTTTCAACACGCTCTCAAAAGTATACGAATCACCTATCATTAAACGAAAATGAATTCATCAGGGAAAGCATATGGGAGCCAGAATAGCTCAGTTGGTAGAGCGCCGGACTCGTAATCTTGGTGATCCTGGGGTTGCGGGTTCGAATCTCCGCCGGGCCGTTTCGGTACAGGGGGATTTTTCCCTCGGAGTTAACATTGATTCTGACTCCATTTCCCTTACAGTCCTTCGAATGAGACTATAAACCGAGGTTCCGTGTGTGAACGCACGCATAACATCTTGCGCAACACGTAAAATCCCATCACCAACTTTCGGAAGAGTAGGTCAGTTTGGCCGTTGGTATGGATGACACGTTACACATAGCATGCACCCTGCGTGAGAAATGGAAAGAATGAAGGAAGTAAGGAAAATGAGTGAACGATATTGAACGATACTGGCTGGATGTCACGGGAAACGACTGAATGAAGCGCCAGCTGGCAGCTCTTCAGTCGGCACTACGTATGTAGGTAGCCCGTTGTGTAAACGAGTGTGGATTGTAAAGCGCTTAGAGCTTGGTCTCTAGCCGAGAATAGGCGCTATATAAGTATTCATTATTATTATTATTATTATTATTATTATCATTATTATTATTATTATTATTATTATTATTATTATTATTATTATTATTATATGTGATGACTAATATTTACACGTTGCCAAAGGATGAGTTAATGGACTTCCACACGCTCTCAGTCTGACAGTCGCAGAAGTCTAACGCTTTTTGGGAGGCAGATCTTTTCATTGTGTGATAGATCATTGTTCTTGATTTACTCATTGACGTGTTGTTGGTGATGGTGATGGTGGTACCAGGCTCCTCCTGCCCACCACAGCAGAGGGACCTGGCCTGCGAGCTGCTCCGTGCTTCAAACGTGATTGCGGCCCGACGCCACCCCTCGGGGCGAAGGACAACGCCTACCCGTACAACAACCTTCGGGACATGTGCAACGGGAAACAGGCCTCTCGCTCCAGGTCAGTCTGTCTGCGTGTCCCCTTGTCTGTCTATCTGTCTGTCTGTCTGTCTGTCTGCCTGTCCGTGTTTCTTCATCTGTTGCTTCATCGTCTATGTGTTAATGCATGTTCTCAATGTCTTGCAGGAAGTCGCTTATTAGAACTTCAGGCTGTCTCGCCTCCTCCTCCTCCTCCTCCTCTCCTCCTCCTCCTCCTCCTCCTCCTTCTTCTCCTCCTCCTCCTCCTCCTCCTCCTCCTCCTCCTCCTTCTTCTTCTTCTTCTTCTTCTCGTTTTTGTTTTTTGTTTTTGCTGTCCCATCTTCTGTGCCACCTCAGAGGCAGTGCACCCATGCCGCTCATTCCGACCCCTCTTCTACAGCCACAGCCCCGGCCGGCACCGGCAATCCACAGGCAGCAGTCAATGTCAAGTCGTCAAGAGGCAACCCACCGGAGGAGACGCTGCACTGCTGCCGAGTCACTTCAGTGGTGTTGAGTGGCGCCTGTTCTTTTTTTTTTTTTTTTTTTTTTTTTGCTGTCCCAACCTCTGCGCTACCTCAGAGGCAGTGCACCCACGCCGCTCATTCCGACACCCCGTCCACAGCCATAGTCCGGCTGGCCCCGCCGCAGCCCCGGCACCAGCAATCCACAGGGAGCAGTCAATGTCAAGTCGTCAAGAGGCAACCCACCGGAGGAGACGCTGCACTGCTGCCGAGTCACTTCGGTGGTGTTCAGTGCTAGTGGCGCCTGTTCTGATCTAACATACGCAGGACACCACCTACTAAGCCCCCTACTGACGACAATAATTGCTTAGTCGCGGAGCCGGCGTGAGTGAGCTCTCCCTCTGGGGGGGCACCACGTCCGTCCAACGACAGCCCCCACTGACTCGCCGATACCGGTGCCCCCGACGGAAGCAAACCAAGGCCACAGACGGGGAGAGGACATCGAAATTGAGGTCACCATGAGGCAGGGCATGAAGGGCCACAGAATTTGAGACATTTTTTTTTTAATGCTGATCAATGGGAATGAGGATAAATTAAGATAAATGCTACGGATTTCCATTTCGGTCTGAGACTACATGACAGTAGAAAGAAACTCGTGGAGAGCGTGGCAGCAGAGAGTCCTCAGAAGAGAAGCCCCCTTCAAGCAAGTGTTTCGGGCCCTTACCCCCTGACACTCTAGGGGTTGGGCCACACCCGGCTCATGACTCCGGATGTCCCTCTCCCTGCCCCCTTTTTTTTCCCATCTTGGGACGAGCCATGGCGGGGATTCGAATCCATGACCCTCTGGACATGCTCAGTTTCTACTTAATGACTCGCGCTTTAACCACTGAGCCACAGGACACCTGATATCTGTAGGGAAATTAAGCCTTATGAAGTTCACTTTTGTTCCTCCTTGACCAGATCCAGCTTGAACACCTCTCTGCCCCTTCTGCCATTGCTTTCAGGGCTCCCGGTTTTTTTTCCCTTCCTGCAAATGAGAGCTGTTTCATGAATCTGTATGCAGACGTTCCTACCAAATCCCCTAGCTCCAATTTCTGCAGTGAGGACTTGACCTGATAGCCTCTCTCCTCAGCTGTTTGCCAGATCAGCATACTTTTCAGTCTTGTAGATTTGAGCGCCTCCATTCTGTTCTCAATGACACTGTGAGCTCGATCAGATCAGCTGCTTGGGTTTACTTAGAGTGGCCCACTATGTCTGGTCTCATGCCACTCTTGCTGATGATCTCTGGGTACTCTTCCATTCTTGGGGGTCTGCATGCACTCCCAGTTCATCTGCCCCATCCAGCCGACTCTGCTGCATGTTTCGAGTGGCACTGTTGTTTCTTGGCCATGATTTGCTGCCTCCTGCCCGTGAAGAATGTTGCGGGGGCTTTTGGGGTCCTGATTCTCCCTTTTGTGGTGTTGGTACTAGCCCAGACTACTTGTACAATTCTTTGACACTTGGTTGTGCCTCCATGTGTACCTTCCTTGAGCCAGGGCTACTTTACATGAGCTTAGAAACATGCTCCACTGTTTGTTTTTCATGGCAGAGGGGGCATGCGGGATCGTCTGTTTTCCCCCCACTTCACCAGGTTTGCATTTGGGGGCAGAAGGTCATATGCAGATCTGAGAATGAAGCTGATCCTGAGAGGGGCCATGTGCCAAATGTCATTCCAAGTTAGACTTCTTTGGAGTGCATTCTCCCACGTTGTCCATTGCCCTTGTTTGGCTCTGCTGGACTGCTTTTTGGAGTCTTTTTTGGTCTTCTTCTTTTCTCATCTCCTGAATCAGCATGTCTCTTTTGGCTTTTCCTTTGGCCTTTGACCACCATTCATTTTGGTCACCCCCAGTCCTTGTCTGTTGGTCTGTGTGTGTCCTGTTATTTCTCTGATCTTGAGACTTTCTTTTGCAGAATCCATCGCCTCTTGAACTTTCCATTTTCTGCCTATCTTCAGCTAGGGCTTGATTGCTTCTACCACCTTGTCTCCTGAGTCCTCCAGCATGCTTTGAAGTCTGATCTTCCCTGCTTTGTATTCCTCCAGGATGGATTTCAGTGGTAGTTTGAGCTTTGCTTGGCGACAGTACAGCGCGATGTCAGTCAGACAGGTGGGACAACCAAGCCATTTCCTTGTGAACTTGTTGATTTTGGCTTCCATTGCCTCCACTGTGCTGGTGCAGATGTCGTATATCATCAGAGGCCATAGGAGCTTTGGTATCATCATGAATTGCAGACACCAGACCTTGTATTTCCCAAAGGGAGCCCACACTGGTCAATGGTCTCCAAGCCTTCTTCTGCCATCTGCTTGGTTTCTTTTGCTCTTTGTGTGTCTTTCAGCGTATCATCATACCATCTTCCAAGGCTCTTGACTGGCTCTTCTGTGACTGTTGGAATGGCCTGGTTGGCAACACTGAAGACCACAGATTCGGCCACTTTTCCTTTCCTCAGTGAGAGACTCCGTGATTTCTTTGGCTTGAACTTCATTCTGGATGAGGCAACTATGTCGTCCCAGCCTCTCCAGCACATGACGTGTCTCGTCTTCTCTGGATGAAATCACTGTAGTGTCATCCATGAAGGCCTTGAGAGGAGGCATCTTGTATCCATCGCCAAGGTCTGTTTGTCTCGCGTTGTTATTTGCTGCTTTCAAGATGAGTTCCATTGCCAGCACGAACAGTATCGGGGAAATTGCACAGCCCATTGCAATGCCCACTTCCAAGTTGATCCATCAGTTGTGTACTCCTTGGTAGAGAACCGCATTGAGAAGCCATTGAAGTACTTCTTGAGCATGTCGCGGATGTTCTTTGGCACATGGTACATCTCAAGAGCCAACTGTATCATCTCATGGGCACAGATCCATATGCGTTTGCCAGATCAAGCCACACTACGTCCAGGTCTCTCTTTTCTGTTTTTGCTTTTTGGATTGCGTCCCAGATCATTGTGGCGTGTTCTACACAGCCAGCCACGCCTGGGATGCCACCTTTCTGGACTGACACATCCAAGTACTTGTTTTCCATCAGGTACTTGGTCACCCTTGCTGCCATGACAGAGAAGAAGATTTTCCCTTCGACGTTCAGTAGTGATATTGGCCTGAACTGGATGATGTCACTTGAGTTTTGCTCTTTGGGATGTACACACCATCTGCCGTCATCCACTGGCCGCTGATCTTCTGGTTTCTCCAAGCCGATCGCAGCACCTGTGGAGCCACTCCAGCACCTTGGGACATTTCTTGTAAAGCTGGTAAGGTATTCCGTTTGGCCCTGGTGATGATTTGGCTCTGGCTTTGTCGACCACCTTCTTGATTTCCGCCAACATTGGAGGCTTGCCATTGAACTGTTCCTCAGGGTTGGTTGGACACACCAGACCTTGAATGTCGAGTGGTGCTTTGCTCTGTGAGTCAGAGTATGTTTTTCCTCAGATGCTGCTCAAGAACTCCTTTGTCCACACTTAGGGTCCCAGATTTTGGCTGCTCAAACAGTGTTTCTGGCAAACTGGAAGGGGTCTCTGAAGAAGCGCTCTTGTGTCTTCTTCTTTTGCTCTTCCTCTTCCTCGCAGATTCCGCTTTGCTGAGGGCGCTGTGTTTTTTCTTCAGGTCTTCCCACAGTTTTTCCAAGCCTTGTTTTTCAGTTGGCAGTGCGGTCTTCATTTGCTTCTTGAGGTTGTTCTTTTGGACTCTGATCTTGTCCATCTTTTCTTGGCGTCTGGATTTCTTTGGAGGTGTTTCTCTTTGGGTAGTTTTACTCCATAGGCGTCTCTACATGTGGCATACACAATGTCCCCATATGTGGCTAGTTTGTGTTCCAGGGTGCTTTTCCCTATCAGTGCATCGAGTCATTGGACGATTTTTGCATCCAGTTTCTCCCAATCTTCAGTTTCGTTTTGCTCGTGGCAGGTTGAGTTTCAGGCGCCTGGCATCGAGGGCCTGTGCAAATTCCTCATCCGAACCAACAGCGTGGATGTCCTTGGCACTGTGGTTTAAATCCTGGCCTTGGTCTTCCGACGTCTTATCTGCTGATGCAGTGCGCTGCTGCTCATTCAGATGAGTCTTCACACATTTCCCCTCTTTGTTCTGTGGATCTTCATGCCACGGGTGGTAGCGAAACGCTTTCCACAGACACATGGATATTCCATTTGGTCCATGTTCATAGTCCGTTTGGGATTTGCAGTCGTGATTGGTTGAGCACCGATGATTCATCATTCTCTCCCCCTTTCGGTGAATCCTGGGAGCATCTTTTCCTTTTATTTTTTGTAGCCACATGTTTAAGGCAAAGTGGGGAGCCAGCCCACAGAGCCCTTGGTTCTGGTCTTTCCCAGTGTCCTCCGTCTTTCCGGGCGTCCTCCGGCCTATTCCCGGAAGTCAATGGTTTACCCATGCATCAGTAGAAAGAAACTCGTGGAGAGCGTGGCAGCAGAGAGTCCTCAGAAGAGAAGCCCCCTTCAAGCAAGTGTTTCGGCCCTTATCTCCTGACACTCTAGGGCTGTACTCACGCTTCCTTTCATAATATATCCTGGTGTCAACCAGGCCCGAGAGATACAGGCACCTGCAGTGTTGGTCATGAAATTTGAGCAACACTCTCAGAAACGCATTCATTAAGTGGATGAAACTCGACTGTGTGGTCCCAGTCTTCCCAACTGAGTCCGCAGCAAACTCAACCTGGGTAGGAGCCGGTCGGACAGAAAAAAACCCACATGACTTCTGATGGGATTCGAACCCACGACCTCCCAGCCGGGAGTCCGCGACGCTAACCACTTGGCCACGGCAGCTGGTTGAGTGGCGCCTGTTGTGACCCAAAACCCGTTTTGATCCACCCACTAAGCCCCCTACTGACGACAACAATTGCTTAGTCGCTGAGCCGGCATGAGTGAGTGACCCAACACAATCAAACCAAGTCATAAACGTGGAGAGGACATCGCAACTGAGGTCACCATAAAAGCACAGCATGAAGGGCCACGGAGTTTGAGACTTTTTTTTTTTTTTTATGCTGATCGATGAGAATGAGGATGATGACGTTGACGTTACGGATTTCCAATCTGATCTGAGACTGCATACGGGCTGTACACAACGCTCACTTCTCATAATAAATCCCGGGATCCACCAGGCCCAAGAGATACAGACACCTGCAGTGCTGGTCAGGAAATTTGAGCAACACTTTCAGAGACGCCCTCCATTTCGTGCTGAAACTCGACTGTGTGGCCCAGTCTTCCCAACTGAGCCCGTAGCAAACTCAACTCTGGTTACCAGCTGGGCGGGGCAGAAAAAGAAGAAGAAGAAGAAAAAATCCCACATGGCTCTGATGGGAATCGAACCCACCACCTCCTACACTTTTCTCGTATAAAGTTTTTACGGAAAGGAAGGGAGAAGAAGGCATGGAGTGGCTGTTGCAAGAGGGACATGGGAGATGAAGAGAATGGATAGGGGAGAGGAGAGTAGAGGGAGGGTGGGGGGGTGGCGGGTGGGGCGTCGGAGACAGAGTGGGTGAGTGAACTTACTCACATGCATTCGCATATCGCTTGGCTTTGGTATCATGAGAAATGATTTGAAAAATAAAATGGAATATTTGTCTTACTAACGACATTCTTTACGCTTCCATAACAGCTACGATTGCCACAATGGATGCCACGCTCCAGGGGGCACGACCTGCCTCAGCTTGAACCTGCTGAGATATCTAATGGACATCAAGGACACTGGCTACACCATCGTAAGTCTCTCTCTCGACCGACGGGATTAGCTCGCTCTTCTCTCTCTCTCTCTCTCTCTCCTCTCTCTCTCTCTCTCTCTCTCTCTCATCACACACACACACACACACACACACACACACACACAAATTGGTTGGTCGGCTACGTTTTGAATCTGTTCACATTGATCGATTGGTTTATAGTTGGTGTTGTTTTTTTTTTAACTCGGACGATTTCAGACCGAAATGCCTCGTCTTCTGGTAAAGAATTTCCCATAGACCCGTGATCCGTCACCGATGATGATAATGATGATGATGTTGATGATGATGGTGATGACAAGAATTCTGGTAATAATGGTAAAAACAATAGTGACAATAATAATAATGACAATAATAGTGGCAGTAATAATAATAATAATAAGAAGAATGATAATAACAATGTTCATAATAATTTATTATAATATTATTTATATCATTATCTTACTAATCTCTCTCTTTATATATATATATATATATATATATATATATATATAATATATATATTGTTAAAATAAGGTATTAAAAGAAATCTCTACAAATTTGTTTCGAGCGCGTTGCGCTGTCATCAGGATGGCTTTTGGTTTGCCCACCGCCGATGTTATATAGCGTGTGGGCTCACGTTTGCGGTTGTTTGCACGTGCGGGTTGGCTGCACGTGTTTTTTGGGGGCTTTCAGGTTTTTTTTTGAGTGTGTTCACTAACAACGATTTCCATTTATGCCTGCAGTTGTTTACTATTTCTGTTTTAGTGTTTAAAGTTGCTAAGTGTGGTTTGCATAGTATTAACCATTTTTCAGTTAAACATAGGTTGCACCTTTTTGAAACATTGCTGTATGATGATGCTCTTTTTATGATTTTCCAGGATATATTGTAGTTTGTTTTTGCGTCTTTAAGTTTCCAGATATATTTGCTCAGTTCTGTTTGGTTTTTATATTTTTCTTTATTAAATGACTGTTTGTGGTTTGCATATCTGGTTTTGAAGTGGTTTTCAGTGATCCCTATGTATGTTTCTTTTTCATTTTCTGATGTCACAGTAGCCTGGTATACAATGTTGCTGTGAAGACATTTATTGTCTAGTGGGCACTGCTCTTTTCTGGTGCAATTACAAGATTTCCTTTCTTCACCCTTCTTTGCTGTGTTGATTTTCATTTTGTTGGATGCGTCAATTAGGTTTTTGAGGTTGGGCATACATGAGTACGATAGTTTGACAGTGTTTTTGTTAAATATTTTGGATAGTTTTTTTTCTTTTGGAAATGAATTTTAGGATTTTGAAGAATTTTTTCCCCCATATTGTTTTTGGGGTTTCCCGTCGTAGGGGGGTTTTCCATATTATTTTTTTTTCCATTTTTCTTGCTTTTATTTGTGTTTTTTGTCTGGGTTTGTATTGTAATTTGTAATTGTACCACTTTTTTGTAGGCCTCCTGGATTCTACTGCTCATTGTTGAACACTCTCTCACTGCAGACAGTTTGACAGCCTTGTTTATCCGGGGGAAGGGTTTTTTAATAAGATGGTGGGGGGTTATTTTTGGGTGTGTACATAAAAAGTGAAACGTTGGTTTCTTGTATTTTATATATGGATTGTTGAATCCAGTGTTTGTCTAAATTTCCTATCGAACAGGAACACTGCACCCAAAGGGGAGGGGACGTCCCCGCTGACTTCGCTGCACAGCGAAAACAGTTTCTTTTTTTAAAACTTGGGTTTTTTTTTTCCCCCTTTTTTTGCTGAGGGGCTTATGTTAACAGCCCCCCCCTGTCGTAACTGCTTCGAAAGACGTTCCCTTACAGTGTAACTCCTGTTGCTTCCTGATCTCCGCAAGATGCCCAACGACGTCAGTCGATCAGAAACAAACAAAAAAAAAAAAAAGAGTCTAAAAAAAAACGCTAAGTCATTTAAAACGTTGGGCGACTTGACCTGAATCGAATGCATCGGTCTTGAGACACAGCGAGAGCAGGAACGCCGGCCAAAAAAAAGGGGGTTCTGCTCCACTTTTTGAAACAGACTGTGAGAACAACCGACCTCCGACCCCTTTCTGTTTCATTTCCTGCCATTCGCCCCGCCGTTGGGTCCAGTCCTGACTTCATCGGCGACCATCGGGCGAACGAACTTTCTGTGAAAATACCATGGCGCAAAAAAAGTTAGAACTTTGAACTTCTAGAAAAACGGGTGAGAAGGGAAAAACATATCTCAAAACAAACCCGACACGTAAGAACGAAAGCAAAATCATTTTTCTTAAAAATAAAACTCGAAACTAAAAGCCGACATCGGGGATGCAAAGAAAAGAGGAGATGCAAGAGCGCTTAAAGCTCGCCAAATATCATTTGGGCCCTTGCAGAACAAGCAAAAGTTTTTGGAACAGTAGGGCAGAAATTAAAACCCTTTAGGTGTACCACGTCCTGACCAAAAATGAAACGGACAACTGGAAGAAACTTCTCAAAATTTTCCACAAAAAATTTACAACTGCGCCACACACGAAGACGATATCGAGCGGCACATAGACGGGGGAAAAAAGCAAGGGGGCCAACCGCTCCGAAGGAATCATATTTTTCGCTTTGTGTCACAAAAGAAAAGAGACCAGTCTGTCAAATCGCAGCAAACTTCGAAAGCGCCCGGTGCCGAAGGTCTCCAGTCTCGTTAAGACCTGACCAAAGGAACACCGCTCCTAGGGCGGTGCTGATTCAACGGACAAGCCAGTGCGGACAGTGAGGGCAAAGTGTTTGTAAAGGGCCCACAGGGGTAAAAAAACACAAAATAAAGGCGATCTACGGACAGTGTCTAAAAATCATCCACCCGCCACACACCGTCACAGTCCACAGACCGGGTTCCAAGAGGAAAGAAGACGGCAGCCTTCGCTACTCCGGTCTTCACAGTCTCCTTTTCGCCGATGCCTCTGTCCGGGGTCTCCCCACCAACGACAACAAGCCCTATCGGGACCGCATGGACGGGGGGAACATGGGGGACGATGGATTGGAAATGTAATCCACAGAAAAAGGGCGAAAATTGTAAATTTTTCCTGTAAATTTTTTTTTTAACCCCTCCCCCCCCCCCCCCCCCCCCCCCTCCCCCACCCCCCCTTCGCCTTTGTACCCTCTCCCCCAATGACAGGAGTTTCTTTCTCACTCCCTGCCTCCTTTCCGCTTCTATATGTCTTTTCCTCTCTCTCCCTCCCCTCTTCCCTCCTCTTTCCTTATAATTTTTCAAGTCTTATATTGAGGGCAATTCGCATTGTGAAAAAGTGTATTTTTGTTTCTTGCAACGCTAAAACTCCTCTTTCGTCCTTAAATTTTATTTCACAGTTTATCATTGATGACATATTTTGCATTATTAACAATTTTAAAAAGTTGCTTTTGAATCCTTTGACCCCCCCCTCCCCCTCTCCCTCTCTCTCCCCTCCTCCTCTCTCTCTCTCTCTCTCTCTCCCCCCCTCTTTCTCTCCCTCCCCCCTCCTCTCTATCTCTCTGTCTGCTTCTCCGCTCTCCCCCTTCACTCTCCCCCCTCTTCTCTCTCTCTCTCCCCCCCTCTCTCTCTCCCCTCTCTCTCTCTCTCTCTTTGTATTCATTCAAATCCCCATTTTTCAGTACGTTTTACTTGCAAAATTTTTTGCATTTCAAGAATGTATTTTTTGTTTTTTGCTCAATGGAAACCTCTCTCCTCTCCTCTTCCTTTTCCTCCCTCCTCTCTCCCCCTTCTCTATTCTCCTCTCTCCTCTCTCTCTCTCTCTCCTCTCTTTTTTTCCCCCTCTCTCTATTCCTCTACATAAGAAAATCTTATTGTTTGAATATTTAAGCACGAGATTGTTTTACTAGCACTAGAACTAGAATATTTCTTTTTGTAACAGGGGGAAACTTCTCTCTCCCCTTCCTCTTTCTCTCTTCTCCCTCCCTCTCTCTCTCCTCTCTCTCTCCTCCTATCTCTCTCTTCTCTTCTCTCCTCTCTTCTCCCCTCTCTGCATTTATTAAAATAAATTTTAATTCATCACTTTCTTTTTTTTTTTTTTTTTTTTTTTTTTTTTTTTTTTTTTCCCCCCTGATATACTTTTTTGCTTTAAACAAAAAGAAAATTTTTTGTTTTTTGAATCAACGCAATCCTCCTTCTCTCTTTCTCTCCTCTCTCTCCCTCCCTCCCCTCTCTCTCTCTCTCTCTCTCTCTCTTCTCCTCTCCCTCCCTCCTCTCTCTCTCCTCCTTCTCTCTCCCCTCTCCTCTCTCTCTCTCTCTCTCCTCTCTTTTTCATTCAAACCACTTGTTTAAATATTTTTTACTTAAATACATGTTTTGCTTTATAAAGAATGTATATTTTGTTTTTTGAATCAAGTAAACCCCCCCCCCTCTCTCTCTCTCTCTCCCCTCCTCTCTCTCTCCTCTCTCTCTCCCCCCTTCTCTTTTTTTCTCTCTCCATTAATTAAAATCTAATGTTTTAAATTTCTTTCTATTTTTTAAAATTTTTTTTTTTTTCCTGTTATATCCGGATGTTTTTACAAACTATCCCTTTTAATTATTATGTTTTTTGTTTTTTTTGGGCAAAAAGGGGAAATTCATCTCCCCCTCCTCTCTCCCCTCCCCCCCCTCTCTCTCTCTCTCTCTTCTCTCTCTCTCTCTCCTCTTTTCCCCCCCTTCTCTCCCCCTCTCCTCCTCTCTCTCTCTCATTCTCCCCGCAATATTCAAATCTATATTATTTGAATTTTTTTTTTTCCCCGGAGGGTATTAGAACAATGTATATTTTTGCATTTTTGAAAAAATGGAAATCCCCCCTCCCCCCCCCCTCTCTCTCTCCCTCCCTCCCTCTCCCCCCCCCCCCCCTCCCTCCCTCTCTCTCCCTCTCTCTTACCTAAGTCCTTATTTGATGTACATGCTTTGACTTTTGAAAAACCTTTTCCCCCCCTTTGTAAAAATAAATCTCCTCTCTCTCCTCTCTCCCTCCTCCCCTCTCTCCCTTTCTCTTCTCTCTCTCTCCTCCCCCTTCTCTCCTCTCTCCTCCCCCCCCTCTCCTTCCCTTCTCTCTCTCTCTCCCCTCCTCCCTTTTTCCTCTCTCCTCTCCCTTTTTCAAATCCACATTTTTACTTAAAATACATTTTTTGCATTATAAAGTTTATAATTGCTTTTTTGCACAGTGGAAACCCTCTCTCTCTCTCTCCTCTCTCTCTCTCCCTCTCTCTCTCTCTCTCCCATTAAAAAAACGATTTTGTTTTGAATACTTAAACGTGATGTTATTTTTTACTATGTTTTATAACCATTTTAACTTGCTTTTTTAACTGGGGAAATTCTCGCTCTCTCGCCCTCTTCTTCTCCCTCTCTCTCCTCTCTTTCCCCTCTCTCTCCTCTCTCGATCTCTCTTCTCTCCTCTCTCTCTTCTCTCTCTCTCTCTTTTTCTGCTTTTTATTGAAAATCAATTTATTTCATCACCTTTTTCCCCCCTTGATAACGGGTTTTTACTTTACAACAAGTTTTTTTGGTTTTTGAATCACGGAAAATCTCTCTCCCTCTTTCTCCCTCCCCCCCCCCACTCCTCTCTCCCCCCCCCTTCTCCCCCCTCCCCCCCCCTCTCTCCTCTCTCTCTTTCTCTCTCGCTCGCTCTCCCTCATCATTCAAATCCACATTTTTCAATACTTTTTACCTTGAAATACATGTTTTGCATAATCAAAATGTATATTTTTGTTTTTTGGAATCAATGAAAATTTCCTCTTTCTCTCTCTCCTCTCTGTCTCTCTCCTCCCTCCTCCTCTCTCTCTCTCCTCTCCCTCTCTTCCCCCTCTTCCCCTCCTCTCTGTTTCTCTCTCCATTAATTCAAAATCGAATTGTTTTGACTTCTTTTTTTTTTTTTTTTAAAAATCCGGGCATTTGCATCTATCCCTTAAAATTTATGTAGTTTTTTTTTTGCAAGAAGAATTCTCTCCTCTCCTCCCCTCTCTCTCTCTCTCTTCCCTCCCCTCTCTCTCCTCTCTCATTCCCGCAAATTCAAATCGATATTATTTGAATTTTCTTTTACCCTGATTATTGAACAATGAAAATTTTTTTTGGGTTTTTAAAACAACGGAAAACCCCCCTCTCTCCCACCCTCTCTCTCTCTCTCCCCCCCTCCCCCCTCCCCCCCCCCTCCCTCCCTCTCTCTCTCCTCTCTCTCTCTCCCTCTCCTCCTCTCCTCTCTTTCAAATTCCTTATATTTATTTCATGCTTTGTTTTTTTTGAACATTTTTTTTCCCCCCCGAAATAATAAAATCACTCTCTCTCTCTCTCTCTCTCTCCCCCCTTCTCCTCCCCCTCTCTCCCCCTCCTCTCTCTCTCCTCTCTCCTCTCTCTCTCTCCATTTACTGAAGTGAAAATATTCAATACTTTTTTCCTTTTGTCCCCTTTTTGCATGATCAACAACGTATATTTTTGTTTTTTGAAATGATAAAATCTTTTCTTTTTTTTTTAAAACTATCAATTAATTTATTCTTTCATTTATTTATCTACATTTGAAACAAACCTCCTCTCTCTCTCTTCCTCTCCTCTCTCTCCTCTCTCTCTTCCTCTCCTCTCTCCTCTCTCTCTCTCTCCTCTCTCTCTCTCCCCCTCTCTCTCTCTCTCTCCTCCTCTCTCTCCTCTCTCAAAAAAAAAAAAAAAAAAAAAAAGGGAAAAAGGAAAGAAAAAAAAAAAAAACCCTAAGACTTTTTTTTTCCCCTTTTTCCCCCAGCCCCCCGCCACCCCCCCCCACCCCCGCCCCCTCCCCCCACCACCCCCCCCCCTCACCCCTTTCCTTCTCGGGTTTCCTTTTTTTGACAGGGAGCCGTCCGGAACTATAATTGAGGGGTTTTTTTACTGGAAAATTTTGAACGGAAATTGAAAAAAAGAAATTTTTGTTTGTTTAAAAACAATGGGTTTTTTTTTTTTGGGTGGTTCCCATATTTTTTCAACTTTTTTCAAATTTTTTCTTTCTGGGTAAATTTTTGTCCCTTTTTGGAAAAACCCCTTTTATTTTTTACCCCCCCGGGGGGGATGTCATTTTAACATTTCCCCCGGGGGTTATTTTTGATTCACTTTTCAAAATTTTCATTGATTAGAAACTCATTTTCACTTTTTTAATTTTGTTTGATCTTTCCACATTACAGGCTTTTTTAAAAATACTTTACCATCTTGCCAAGGAAACAGAAATAAATTTTTAAAAATTTTCTTAAAAGCAACCCGGAAACAAAAAAGAAAAAACTTTTGGAAATTTTTTGGCCAAAAAAAAAACTTTTGGGATACTGGAATTTTTGGTAAAAAAATTTTAAAACGTTGGGGGTTTAAAACCATTTTTGGGGGAAAAAAAATTTTAAAAAAACGGGGGAGCGGTGTTTTTCAAAATTTGAAAATAAATTTAAAAAAAACCGGCCCCAAATTATTTATAAAATTTTTTAAATTTAAAACAAAAAACTTTTTAATTTAAAAAAGGAAAAGAAAAATTTTTTGTTTTGAATTTTTTATCTTTTTAGAAAATAGGGGAAGAAAAAATAAATTGGGGAGAATGGAATGTTTCTTTATAAATTTTTAAAAAAATTTTTAATTTAAAAACCCCAGAAGGGGTTTCCCAAAAGAAATTTTTGAAGAAAAGGGGTTTTTTTTTATGATTAACTCTTAACCAAAAAAGGGTTAAACCCGGGAAAAAGGGTCAATTCCCCTAAAAAAAGAGAACTTTTGAATAAAATTCCCCTTTAAACAAGGGGAATAATTTAAAATTGACACCCGTTTTCCCTTTTTTAAAAAAATAATTTGGAAAAAAAAATGGGAATTTGGAAATTTAAAATTCCCCCTTTTTAAAACAAAAATTTTTTGTGAAACCAGAATCAAAAAAAAAACATTCTATTTTTTTTATTTGACAAAGGAACACCGAAAATATAAGTTTCAAATAAAAAAAACTGTTCTTTGAAAATTCCCTTTTGGGAAAATTTAGGGAAAAAAACAAGTAAAAAAGAAAAAGGCAAGACCCAAAAAAAAACCTTTTTGTATTAACGAAAAGAAAAACAGGGGTTTTTTTTTAAACTTAAAAAAAAAGCAATTAAAAAAAAAGAAATAAAAGGCCCGGGGTCTTAAGACAAAAGCCTTTTGGGAAGGGGGGGAAAAAGAAAGAGGTATTTTTGAAATTTAAAACCAAAAAATTTTTTTCCCCTTCAGTAAAAAAAAATTGGGAAAATAAATTTTAGACGGGGGGCCTAAAAAAAAACAACATAAAGGGGGGAAGGGAAGGGGTTTAAATTTTTTTAAAAATTTTTTTGTGCTCCCAAATTTCGGGGTTTGAATTTTTTAAGGAAATTTTTTCTGGGGGCCTCCCCTCTTAAAAAAATAAAACCCTACCTTTACGCTGTTTTTTTAAAAACTTTTTCGTACACGATTTCTTTCCCATTTTTCGGATTCTCATAAAAATGTCTCTCAGCTTATAAAACTATTTACCAAAATAAAAAAGAAAATTTTTTAAAAGGGAATCCTTTTTGAAAACCTCGTGCTAATTTAAAACTAAACCATTTCCCAAAAAAATTTTAAAAAAGATAAAAAACCTTTTTTAAAAGGGGGATTTTAAAAAAAGTTTTAGTTTTTTTTTAACCCAAAAAAAAATGGGCCTTTTTAATAAAACTTGGGCCTTTGATTAAAACAAATTTTTTTAAAAGGGAGTTTTTTCGGAAACCCTATAAAAAAATCTTTTTATTGTTAAAAATGTGTCCTTAAATGGGAATTTCCCCCTTTTTTTTAAAAAAAAAAGCAGGGGGGGGGCCAGGGGGAAACCCTTTTTTTTTAATTTTTTTAAATTTTTTTTTTAGACAAAAATTCAAAAAGATTATTAAACAAAAACTTAAATTGGGGCCAGTTGAAGCAAACTGTTTTTTGAGGAATGAAAAACTTTTCCCAAAGATTGAATTTTGAACTTTTTTAAATTTTGGTTTAAAGTAAATAAAAAAAAACATAATTTTATTGAAATGAAAAAACCTTTAAAAATTTTGGGGTAAAAATTTTGTGGGAGATTTTTTTCCTTTTGGGAAAAAATTTTTAATTTGAAAGTTTAAAAACTAATTTTAAATAACTTTCCCGATTAAAAAAATTTTTTTAAAGGAATAAAAATTCCAAAATTTTTTTATTTTAAAAATTTTTGGAAAGAAAAAACGAATTTAAGTTTTAGTCCCCAAAAATTTTTTAAAAAATGACAATGTTTTTTCGTTTTGTGGGGTGGGGAAAAATCGGGAAAAAAATTTGTGCAAAATTTTAAAAAAATTCAAAGAATTGTTTTTTTCCCTTTTTTGCCTTTAAAAATTCCGGTTAAAAAAATACTTGGGCAACCCCAAAATTTTAGAATTTCCTTTTTCTTTTTAAAATTAAAACTTAAATATTGGTAATTTGTTTTCTAATTACCCAAAAAAAAATTTTTAGAGAGTTTAAAATTTTTAAAAAAAAATTTTTTTAAAAAAAGGAATTTCAGATTTTGTTTGAAGATTCTTTATTTAAATTTAAAATTTAAAGGGGTTTTTTTAAACTGGGGACGGGGTAAAAACAAGGGGGAAGTATGAATGAAAAGGATTCCCTCCATTTAAAAACTTTGAAAAATTTAAGGGGAAAAAAATTTTAAATTCGTTCCGTTTACCGGGCAGTTGCAATCAAAAAAAATTCCCCTGCCATTGAAAACAATTTAAAAAATTCAATTTTAAAAATTGGGGCAACATTTTTTGGGGGAAAGGGGGGGTTTTTAGAATGTTTACCCAGGGTCTTTAAAAAGGGGAAAATCTTTCAAATTACTTTGGCTATTTTGAAAATGTTAATTTAAATGAAACCACCCCAAAATTTTTCAGTTAATTTTTTCTTAAATCCTTTAAGGGTACTATTTTTCCAAAATTTATTTTTGGTCCGTGAGGGGAAAAAAACTATAAAATTATTTTTTAATGTAGGGCCAAAAAATTTTTAAAATTTTAAGAGGGCAAAACCCAAACTGTTCAACCTTTTTTTTTAAACATTTTTTTGGGAAGTGACGTAACATGAAAGGGAAATTATAAATTTTTTGCTAATCCCATAACAAAAGAAATAAAGGGCAAACCAAAATTATCTTTCTGGGCTCGAAACAAAAAAAATCTGGCAAATAAAAGAATTTAAAAAAATAAATTTTTATTTTTCCTCTCCGTAAAACCCCCATCTTTGGATCTGCCCACAAATTTTTTTTCATCCTTTTCCCCAAATTCTCCCTTTTCTCTTCCTCTTCGCTATTTTTTCCCGTTTTTTTCAGTTTACTTCTTTTTCCCCCTCTTTCCCCCCGGTCGACCATTACTCTTCCCCCCCCCCCTTAACCCCCCCCCCCACCCCTCCCCTCCCCTCCCCCCTCCCCTCCTCCCCACTCCTCCTCCCCTCCCCCTTTTCTGTTTTTTTTCCTTTTTTTTCCCCCCTTTTTTTTGGGCCCAACCTTTCCCCCTTCATTTTTGGACCCCCCTCCCAATTTTCCCCCCCCCCCCCCCCCCAAAAGGAAAAAATTTTTTGAATCACCTAATTGTGTAAAAATTTTTTCCCTTTTTGGGTTTTTTTTTTTTGCCTAAAAAAAGTCTCAAAATTGGGGAAAACTTTTTATCTTTTTTTATTTTTTTTGTTAAAAAAAAAAAAAAAAAAAAAAAAAAAAAAAAAAAAATTTTTATAAACCGGGTTCTTTGGGGGAAATTTTTTTGGGGAGATTTTCCCTAAAACTTTGGGGTTTTTTTCTTGGGGGGGGGGGGAAAGCCAAAACTTGGTTTTCATTTTTTTCCATTTTTTTTTTATTTTTTTTGAAATAAATTTGGGTTTAAAAAAAAAAAAAAAAAAAAAAAAAATAGTTCCTATTTTTTTTGTTTGCTTCAATGGAAATCTTTAAGTTGGGTTTGGAAGATTTTGCATATTCTTTCTTCTTGTTTTCGAGGGTTTTTGGGTTTGGGGGGGGGCCAAAAGGGCCCCATCGTCTCGAAAATTTCCGACTTGTTTCCGGGTTTTTTTTTCTTGTGTTGGAAGCATAAATAACCACCATTTCACGTCTCTGCACCACATATGACCCAGGGTTAGTCGAATTTTGGTTTCTGTTGGTTTCCCTGATCCGGGTTTTTTTTTTTTGCTGGTAGTAATTTTTTCTTGGTGTGGAAAATGATTTCCATTTCTGACCCGTTTGCTGTGTTTACGGCAAACTTCGGGGCTTTGGTGATGTTCCTCACTAAGAGGGTTTTAAAAGTCTACAAAAAGGAAAAAATCAATTTTAGACAGTCAACAAAAAAAAAACCATTTTCGAACCGCAATCCAACCTAAAAAAACCATAAGAATTCAAACGAAAAGTTCAAAACACAATATAGAGGAAAGCTTCTTTTTCCTGAACCCAAACGCAAAAAAAGAAGACAAAACACCTACGATTTCAAATCGTGGCGATCCCACCACCATAATGAATGAAACCTTTGAAGATAAAAATTAAGAAAAATGATAACCAATATTGAATTAAAAAAAATATACAAGGGTTTTCCAAACAACACTAAATAAACAAATAAAACAAATACAAAATGACAAAAAAATATTTGTGAAGGTGATAAAACTAGCAATTATTACAAAATGGAATCAAAAGAATACTCCCAAATCCTTGACAAAAACATTCAGAAAAACTACAAAAAAAGCCGACAAAATTTTACATGACAGTATCCGCACTAAAGAAAAAGAACTTGCGAGCGCATAGACCTAAGTGCCCGGATAGAAGCGACAGCAACTAAAGAAGCTTCATAACACTCAAAGACCACAAGCCTAATTTTCATAACAATCCAACATGTAGACTCATAAACCCATCCAAACTGATAGGCAAAATAAGCAAGAAAATTCTGGAAAAAATAATAAAAAAACGTAAAATCAAACTCTGAATACAACCTCTGGAAAAACACATACGAAGTCATCCAATGGTTAAAAAAACTCAATAAACAAAGTAATACAGTATTCATCACATTTGATAATAGTAATTTTACATCCTATAGATGAGGAACTACTCACCAAAGCCCTGAAGTTTGCCATTTAACCACACAGACATAACAGGGGCAGAATGGAAATCATTCTCCACACCAAGAAAAACATTACTACACAGCAAAAATGAAACCCGGGTCAGGAAAACCAACAGAAACTCAACATTGACGATAACCATGGATCATATGATGGTGCAGAGACATGGGGGAACTGGTCGGATTATTCATGCTGTCCAACATCAAGAAAAAACCGGAAAACAAGTCGGACTATACAAGACGATGGCCTTGCTGCACTAACCATCAATCCAAGAATCATCGAAAACAAGAAGAAAGAACTATGCAAAATCTTCCAAAACCACAACTTAAAGATTACCATTGAAGCAAACAAAAAGATAGTGAACTACTTAGACATAACACTGGATCTCAACAATCCCATATATAAACCATACAAGAAACCCAACGATACACTTCTTTATGTACACACCAAAAGTAACCATCCACCATCTGTATTAAAGACCATTCCCCCATGGCAAAACAAGAGACTGTCAACCTGTCATGCAGTGAGAGAGTGTTCAACAATGCAGCAGTAGAATACCAGGAGGCACTACAAAAAAGTGGATACAATTACAAATTACAATACAACCCAGACAACAACACAAATAAAAGCAAGAAAAATAGGAAAAGAAAAATCATATGGTATAACCCCCCATACGACGGGAAACTCAAATAGGGAAAGAATTCTTCAAAATCCTAACAACTTCATTTCCAAAAGAACATAAACTATCCAAAATATTTAAACAAAAACACTGTCAAACTATCGTACTCATGTATGCCCAACCTCAAAAAACCTAACTGACGCATCAAACAAAATGAAAATCAACACAGCAAAGAAGGGTGAAGAAAGGAAATCTTGTAATTGCACCAGAAAAGAGCAGTGCCCACTAGACAATAAATGTCTTCACAGCAACATTGTATACCAGGCTACTGTGACATCAGAAAATAGAAAAAGAAACATACATAGGGATCACTGAAAACCACTTCAAAACCAGATATGCAAACCACAAACAGTCATTTAATAAAGAAAAATATAAAAACCAAACAGAACTGAGCAAATATATCTGGAAACTTAAAGACGCAAAAACAAACTACAATATATCCTGGAAAATCATAAAAGAGCATCATCATACAGCAATGTTTCAAAAGGTGCAACCTATGTTTAACTGAAAAATGGTTAATACTATGCAAACCACACTTAGCAACTTTAAACACTAAAAAAGAAATAGTAAACAACTGCAGGCATAAAATGGAAATCGTTGTTAGTGAACACACTCAAAACAAAAACCTGAAAGCCCCCAAAAAACACGTTCAGCCAACCCGCACGTGCAAACAACCGCAAACGTGAGCCCACACGCTATATAACATCGGCGGTGGCAAACCAAAAGCCATCCTGATGACAGCGCAACGCGCTCGAAACAAATTTGTAGAGATTTCTTTTAATACCTTATTTTAACAAATGTTGCTCCCCAAGGGTTGAGCGCTTTGGAAATCGTTTTGGGTATTTTAACCACATGATATATATATATATATATATATATATATATATATATATATATATAATATATATATATAAATAATATATATATATAAAAGTGTAGCTGTTACGCCTAAAACGGTTTTTTAAAATGCTCAACCCCTTGGGGAGCAACATTTCTTTAGAGTTAATGAATAAGACTTCGTTTTATTCTTAAACTCTAAACAAATAATATATATATATATATAAATATATATAATATATAATATATATATATATATATATATAATATATAAGAGCAAGCTTGTTTATAATTGATATATTTCTTGCAGTCATTGCAACACCAAGCTGCTCTGCATGTTGCTGGAATGGTGCCCGGTACTTATCCTTGGAATTTTTAGTTTATTTTTGTAATTTAGTCCCTTGCGGATTCATTCCAAGAACTGGCTCTCAGAACTTGTGTCTTAAGAGTTATCTTTTTATATTTTCGACTTTTCACAAGAAAATGTAGCTTGTTTTGCTCTTTCATGATTTTCGTTTGCTTCTTAGGTGGCACCTTTGGTTTTTTTTGTTGTTGTTGAAAACTCAGCAAACATACTACGGTATTGCACACCAGCCTTTTTGTGGGATAGCATTCTTCTTAAAACTGAAAAGGCGGTCACTGAGGAGAAAACAATCAGGTTCGAAATATCGGTATTTGACCAGGAGTTATCTGTTTGTGAGTTTCTTCCCCATTGGAGATTGTCTCCCTCTTTGAGACTATAAGCTTGCTGAAGGCTCATTTTGAGAAGCATGTATTTAACTTTTCCCATTCACCCACTCAAGCACATACTGTTAGTTAGGCAGAATTATCTACCACTGCGGATATGTATGCTTATATCCCCCTATTTCTTCATTCTAAGACATAAGAGCAAGCTTTGTTTATAATTGAATATATATATATATATATATATATATATATAGAGAGAGAGAGAGAGAGAGAGAGAGAGAGAGAGAGAGAGAGATGATGAACGGACAGACAGAAAGATATAGAGATAAATAGATAGGTGTGTGTGTGTGTGTGTGTGTGTGTGTGTGTGTGTGTGTGTTCGCGCGCGTGGGCACGCTGTGTTTCTCTGATGACCTTTTCTTTCGATTATTTTTTTTTTCTTTCCTTTCTGAAAAGCACTCTTCAAAAATTTTTTTTTCTTTTTCTAAACCGCACCGGGTAAGGATGGCGAGGGTAACCGACTGAAATCTTAACACACCTCTGCTCAAATCCCTATCAATTCCTACACTCACACATCCCCACCCCCACCCTCCTTCTCCACTACCGATCCGCACATGCCGAGTCCACTACCACTTCCTCCCCCCCCCCCCTTCCTCCCCCCCCTCCCACCCGCGCGCTTTCCACTGTTTCTTCCCTTCTCTGTGTGATGAAGATACGCCAATATCCGCAGAGGTCTCTGTGTGATGAAGATATGCCAATATCTGCAGAGGTCTCCTGTGTGATGAAGATACGCCAATATCCGCAGAGGTCTCTGTGTGATGAAGATACGCCAATATCCGCAGACCCTCTCTGTGTGATGAAGATACGCCAATATCCGCAGTACCTCTCTGTGTGATGAAGATACGCCAATATCCGCAGAGGTTCTCTGTGTGATGAAGATACGCCATATCCGCAGAGGTCTCTGTGTGATGAAGATACGCCAATATCCGCAGAGGTCTCTGTGTGATGAAGATACGCCAATATCCGCAGAGGTCTCTGTGTGATGAAGATATGCTAATATCCGCAGAGGTCTCTGTTGTGATGAAGATACGCCAATATCCGCAGAGGTCTCTGTGTGATGAAGATATGCAATATCCGCAGAGGTCTCTGTGTGGATGAAGATATGCCAATATCCGCAGAGGTCTTTGTGTGATGAAGATATGCCAATATCCGCCAGAGGTCTCTGTGTGATGAAGAAGATCGCCAATATCCGCAGAGGTCTCTGTGTGATGAAGATACGCCAATATCCGCAGAGGTCTCTGTGTGATGAAGATACGCCAATATCCGCAGAGGTCTCTGTGTGATGAAGATATGCCAATATCCGCAGAGGTCTCTGTGTGATGAAGATAGCCAATATCCGCAGAGGTCTCTGTGTGATGAAGATACGCCAATATCCGAAGAGGTCTCTGTGTGATGAAGATACGCCAATATCCGCCAGAGGTCTCTGTGTGATGAAGATACGCCAATATCCGCAGAGGTCTCTGTGTGATGAAGATATGCTAATATCCGCAGAGGTCTCTGTGTGATGAAGATACGCACAATATCCGCAGAGGTCTCTGTGTGATGAAGATATGCCAATATCGCAGAGGTCTCTGTGTGATGAAGATATGCCAATATCCGCAGAGGTCTCTGTGTGATGAAGATATGCCAATATTCGCAGAGGTCTCTGTGTGATGAAGATACGCCAATATCCGCAGAGGTCTCTGTGTGATGAAGATACGCCAATATCCGCAGAGGGTCTCTGTGTGATGAAGATACGCCAATATCCGCAGAGGTCTCTGTGTGATGAAGATACGCCAATATCCGCAGAGGTCTCTGTGTGATGAAGATACGCCAATATCCGCAGAGGTCTCTGTGTGATGAAGATACGCCAATATCCGCAGAGGTCTCTGTGTGATGAAGATACGCCAATATCCGTAGAGGTCTCTGTGTGATGAAGATACGCCATATTCCGCAGAGGTCTCTGTGTGATGAAGATACGCCAATATCCGCAGAGGTCTCTGTGTGATGAAGATATGCCAATATCCGCAGAGGTCTCTGGTGTGATGAAGATACGCCAATATCCGCAGAGGTCTCTGTGTGATGAAGATATGCTAATATCCGCAGAGGTCTCTGTGTGATGAAGATACGCCAATATCCGCAGAGGTCTCTGTGTGATGAAGATACGCCAATATCCGCAGAGGTCTCTGTGTGATGGAAGATACGCCAATATCCGCAGAGGTCTCTGTGTGATGAAGATACGCCAATATCCGCAGAGGACTCTGTGTGATGAAGATATGCCAATATCCACAGAGGTCTCTGTGTGATGAAGATACGCCAATATCCGCAGAGGTCTCTGTGTGATGAAGATACGCCAATATTCGCAGAGGTCTCTGTGTGATGAAGATACGCCAATATCCGCAGAGGTCTCTGTGTGATGAAGATACGCCAATATCCGCAGAGGTCTCTGTGTGATGAAGATATGCTAATATCCGCAGAGGTCTCTGTGTGATGAAGATACGCCAATATCCGCAGAGGTCTCTGCGTGATGAAGATATGCCAATATCCGCAGAGGTCTCTGTGTGATGAAGATATGCCAATATCCGCAGAGGTCTCTGTGTGATGAAGATGCGCCAATATCCGCAGAGGTCTCTGTGTGATGAAGATATGCCAATATCCGCAGAGGTCTCTGTGTGATGAAGATACGCCAATATCCGCAGAGGTCTCTGTTGTGATGAAGATACGCCAATATCCGCAGAGGTCTCTGTGTGATGAAGATACGCCAATATCCGCAGAGGTCTCTGTGTGATGAAGATACGCCAATATCCGCAGAGGTCTCTGTGTGATGAAGATATGCCAATATCCGCAGAGGTCTCTGTGTGATGAAGATACGCCAATATCCGCAGAGGTCTCTGTGTGATGAAGATATGCTAATATCCGCAGAGGTCTCTGTGTGATGAAGATACGCCAATATCCGCAGAGGTCTCTGTGTGATGAAGATACGCCAATATCCGCAGAGGTCTCTGTGTGATGAAGATACGCCAATATCCGCAGAGGTCTCTGTGTGATGAAGATATGCCAATATCCGCAGAGGTCTCTGTGTGATGAAGATACGCCAATATCGCAGAGGTTGTAACATTTTCAATGAATCAGTTGCTCAAAGAAGAGATCTAATGCGATTTTGAAAAGTGGGGACGAAGAAAGAATATGATAGAATTTGCGAAGTATATCGCAGAAGCTAGCACTTTCATAAAAAGAATACAACGAATGAATACGATGATATCTTGTAAAAAGAATGCAACGAATGAACAAGATAATATCTTGTAAGAAGAATACAACGAATGATAAGATGATATCTTGTAAGAAGAATACAACGAATGAATAAGATGATATCTTATTAAAAAAAAAAAAAAAGAATACAACGAATTAAATAAAATAATATCTTGCTTGATGGTATCTTGGCTCAGTAGTTATCACTTAATGTTTATAACCTGATAGTCAAGTCAAAGGTATATTGTGTGGGCGTGCGCGCATAGAGCGCGCGCGCGCGAGTGTGTGTGTGTGTGTGTGTGTGTGTGTGTGTGTGTGTGTGTGTGTGTGTGTGTGTGTGTGGATAGATGGGTGCTTGGTTCGTAGATCGTTTTGTTGTTGTGATAGTTATATGTATTTGAGTGTTTGTAACATCACAAGGGAGGTTGTTGTTGTTGTTGTTGTATGTGTGTGTGTGTGTGTGTGTGTGTGTGTGTGTGTGTGCGTGCACATGTTTCCTTTTTTTTTTTTTTTAGTCGCTGTTGTGTCCCGCTGTTGCTACACATTACTCCACGATTACCCCCCCCCCCCCCCTCCCTTGCCGACAGAGCTTTATTGCTAATAGCAACACAATCATCGTGTCAAGAGTCCTCGTCAGTGTCTCTAATGTGTGATGCAGAGAATCAACGAGCTGGCAGGTGCTTGCCATAGCTGTAAGTCTCGTCACTACTCGGGCCTGGCGGTGGACCTGCACAGAGACAACACTCAGCGTGGGGAGCTGTACATGGCACGCTGCAAGAAGTATGGGGGATGGGCGCTGAACGAGGCCACGCACGTGCACTGCCAGTTCTACGACGGGCGGCACCCCAACTGGCAGTAGTCCCCTGAGGGATCGTGGGCCAAAGCGACCGACTCTGGAGCGGCGGATGTCGGGATGATGCTTGGTTTTATTCTAGAACATCAAAGACGTAGTCTGACAGAACAGTAGTAATGAATGATCCACCAACAAAAAAAAACAAAAAGATAGAGAAAGAAAAGAACACACACATACATACACACACGCGCGCACGCGCGCGCGCGCGCGCACGCACACACACGCACGCATGCACACGCACGCATACATATACGCACGCACGCACGCGTGCGCACGCACACACACACATACATACACACATACGCTCGCGTACACACACACACACACACACACACACACACACACACACACACACACACACACACACACACACACACAAGCATGCGCACATGCACATGCACACAGACACGTGTGTTCACACACACACACACACACACACACACACACACACACACACACACACACACACACACACACACACACACGCGCGCGCGCGCGCATTTACGCATGCATACCCGTACCACACACACACACACAGACACACACACAGACACACACACACACACACACACACACACACACACACACACACACACACACACACAGAGTAATAAACAAGAGCAATTACATAGAAGAGGCAATGCAACGATAAAGGCAGTTTGTACCCCTATACTCCATGCACATATCTCTTGTAAATGCCAAGGCAGCGAAAATGCCACATTCACATTATGTGTCGGATTCCACGGTCGATTTCTGCAATAATTCTAACGATCTGTTGGGAAGCTGATGAAATTTTGAAAATGCTGGAAGCAGAGAAAGCACATTATATATATATATATATATATATATATATATATATATATATATATATATATATATATTATATATATATAGTACTCCAGTTTTCCTTATGTATTTCAAGGTGCGAGCAATTTGTTCTGAAAAGTGATCAAGTCACAGGACTTTGAAAAGCGACTGTAAGCTGAGCCATTGGAATTTTCTCTTTAATTTTACAGCCCTGCTCACACTAGGCGATTATCTCCAACTGATGCTAGACAAAGATTTCGTGCTTGTGCTTGCTCCTTCCCTTCCCGTCTCATTTTACGCACGCGCCCTACCCGGCCACACGCCACAATTAGGATTTTGCATTAAAGCACAATATAATCCATGGGAGCGTTTGAGGCCTATCATAAACTTGAGCCGGCAGTTTATGTTAAACCGTTTATTGATCAAAAAGAACCACTCCCTACCAATTATTTCCCTTGCTTTGGGCAATTTTCACCGATAAACTCACAATCTTCAAATCTATGAACTTCCCTCCAGCTGACACACATTTCAGGCCTTTGCACTCACCCGTGACCCCATTTTTGTGACATGTGGTTTCCCCCGAAACAGTCCCGTTCCTTTGATTTTAATCTGTTTGGTTGGAACCACCTGGCTTGTACCTTGATGGCCATATGAAAGCAAATGAGAAGAATCCATTTTCAGACACACTAAAAATTCTCAAAACAATCTGACCGCGCCAGTCTATAAATACTCGAGTCCTTAAGCAAAGCCTTGCCGCGTATTTTTCTGGTGTGCAGCCACCAGTTCGCAGCACACAGGACGCACATCGACCGGTCACGTGACCCGGATCCGGAACTCGTTCCAGCAGTTCACTCCGTCTTGTTATGCAGTTAATGCGTATTGGGGCGTTCTGACTTCCCTCGTTCGGTGAACAGTATAAGATTGCAGGTAGAATCATACTTCGAATGAAGCTGAAAGCGAGGACGAACTCTTGATCTTGCTGAAGAAGGACGGCAAGTAAAATCGTGTCCGGGGAGTGGAGATGGTGGGGATGCAAACACACGACCTTCACTGTTGCTTTGATGAGCTGATCGCCTTTTCTGGGTGAGTGCCTCGCCTGAAAAGTTTGAGCTTGTTCTCGTCCCTGTCCCCAAAGCTGGCCAGATAGATATTTGCTCTTGCGATCACTTGTTTAGCTGGTCAGACTTGTCGAGTATCAATAGGCAATCGCGCTTTTTTGGCAGGTGACATGTGTCGAGTGTCAACAGGCGAGCACACTTGTTTGGGTGGTGATATTTGTCAAATGTCAACAGGCGAGCGCACTTGTTTGGGTGGTGATATCTGTCTAATGTCAACAGGCGAGCGCACTTGTTTGGGTGGTGACATTTGTCAGATGTCAACAGGCGAGCGCACTTGTTTGGGTGGTGACATTTGTCAGATGTCAACAGGCGAGCGCACTTGTTTGAGTGGTGACATTTGTCAGATGTCAACAGGCGAGCGCACTTGTTTGGGTGGTGATATTTGTCAGATGTCAACAGGCGAACGCACTTGTTCGGGCGTGAAACTTGTCGAGTGTCAACAAGTAAACGCACTTGAAGTAGAGAATCGTCCTAGTCTGATTTGTTTGATTTCTGATGCTTGCATTTATTGGGTTCTGGACAGCCGCAGTTTATGTTCTTTTTAACTTGACCATTTTCACCGTACCATGCCTCAGACATTTCAACAAGGCAGAGGAATAAGAAAAATGTTGACCTCCAGTAACGAACACTTACTGTCTGGTATACGTAAAGTGACCCAAGGTGCCTTCAAAACACAGAATTTTCTAGCGGTACGCTTTTGCACGAACATGTTCAGACCGCAAAAAAAATGTATATGTCTTTTTCTTCTTGCTATGCATGTAACTGTAAAGACAGGTTTTTATGATCAAGAATTGCATTGGGCGGGTGGAATGGTCGTCTGCCCGAGATGCGGGGTGCATTTCATTGCGAATCGTGCTTTTTCGATCTTTTTAAACTTTTAACTTTTTAT
>CM031623.1:18288021-18313021 GCA_018398815.1 Conus ventricosus
TATCTAATCCTCAACCTCTGAAAACCGCTCAATAAAATATTGACAACAATGTCGGTCAGTTGTATATTATCTTTTGAACAAATGATAATGGTGCTGGCAGTGTGCACACGTACTCTCTCTCTCTCTCTCTCTCTCCCTCTCTCTCACTCCTCTCTCTCTCTCTCTCTCTCTCTCTCTCCTGTCTCTGTCTGTCTGTCTGTACGTCTGTCTCTCTCTCTGTGTCTTTGTCTCTGTCTCTGTCTGTCTCTCTCTCTCTCTCGCTCGCTCTCTGTCTCTCTCTGTGTGTCTGTCTCTCTCTCTCTGTCTCTGTCTATGTCTCTGTCTCTCTGTCTCTGTCTCTCTCTCTCTCCCCCCCCCTCTCTCTCTCTCTCTCTCCTCTCTCTCTCTCTCTCTCTCTCTCTCTCGAGCCATCTCCCACAGGATTGGTGTGATCAGTTAAGGTGTAGACTGCAAATGAAGCACCACTTGATGGATTCGGAAATGTTATTCTGAAACTTCTGCTTCATCGTGTTCTCAAGATACATAATAAACAACATAGAAGAGAAGGGGTAGCCTTGGTGCATACCTATGGTTGACCCAACAAGATTGTGTCAGTGTTAGGGAGAATCTGCACTGTCTTCGAAGGGACCTGGAATGACCTAGACAGGGCTATTGGACAAAGGTAAGTCTGTTGTAACTGTCATTATTCGTCGTACCGCATAAAGTCAGTGATATTCTTGAAGTCGACGAAGCTTTACGACAGATCACGCTGTGGTCTTGAAAAGGTTGCACCCGCGAAATTAATGAATAGTGAATGTTTAATTCACAGCGTCACAAGTACAACGAATCACCTATCATTAAACGAAAATGAATTCATCAGTGAAAGCATATGGGAGCCGGAATAGCTCAGTTGGTAGAGCGCCGGACTCGTAATCTTGGTGATCCTGGGGTTGCGGGTTCGAATCTCCGCCGGGCCATTTCGGTACAGAGGGATTTTTCCCTCGGAGTTAACCTTGATTCTGACTCCATTTGCCTTACAGTCCTTCGAATGAGACTATAAACCGAGTTCCGTGTGTGAACGCACGCATAACATCTTGCGCACACGTAAAATCCCATCACCAACTTTCGGAAGAGTAGGTCAGTTTGGCCGTTGGTATGGATGACACGTTACACATAGAGAACAGTAATATGCCGACTCTACCCCACTTGCTCCTCCACCGAGTTTTCGGGCGAAAGTGGCCTAGAATCAGCATATTACTGTTCTCTGACAAGTAAGACGTCAATAACCAAAAAATAACGATTATCTACAAACAAACATACTGTGGGAGGGTTATCCGTTTTTAATACTAATTTACTAAACTTTTCAGATTTTAGTTTTTGTTTAATCCTATGTTTTTCTTGATCGTTTTCAATAACATCATTTTCGCGCAAACATTCTTCAAATGAGTCTCTGTCTTTCATGTGAAATAACACTACAGTCTTTAACTGTTCTCTAAAGTCTTTTAAAACTGAGTTATATTTCTGACATAAAATCCACACACTTATTCGAGCATGTCTTCCGCTGAAAGCTAGTTTCGACAAAGTGTTTCTTTTTTAACTATGTCTTTTTCTGCTGAACAGTCATCTATAATAAATAGCGTTTGCGTTCCCTCAAACAATATAAAAAAGCGTTCTAGACATTCACTCAGTTTATTGCTGGATCAACTAAATATATTTCATCATCTGTCCATATAAACCTTCTATCATGATATGCTTTGTTCCATTTAAGTGTTGGACAGAAAATCACAATATGATTAAAATTATAACGATAAACTGTTTGTAATAAGTCTAGGACAAATATTGTTTTTCCACAACCAGTCTGCCCACAAATCATTGAACAATGAGGGGATTTTATCATAAAGTTTAACTGCTCCATAGTTTTATAACAGAATTTAATCTAATCCAGTTATTATTTTTATCATACTCTCCGTCAAAACTTGTTCAGTATAATAAAACCCTACGAGGCCTAAATGTGTAAGATTAATCCAATTCAGTTCTGTAAGATTGTTTCTATTTAAGTCAACATTGATTTTGTTGCTTGTTGTTATGATCTTAATATCCTCGCCATTGTGAAGAACGACGATGGTAACGTTAAGGCGTTTAACGTCTAAGTTTGCCAGCTAATATTAATTCCTTTTATAAGGACGTCACTAACGCCCACAACCCCATCCCTCTCCACATCTTTAAAGACAGAAATTTCAAATATCATTGTGAACGTGTCTCCTAATTTTTCTGCTTGGAAAGAACTGTAATTTTGTAGAAGCTTTTTTTACAACTGTTTCTTTTCTGTGGAGGATGTACTGTTTTTTCCCATACGGCGTTATTTCAATTTCTTTCCGACTATTGTCGTCCGGCATAAGACTTACATGTAAAGGGCCAGAGTTGAATGCTTTTCTGAAACTTTTTTGACGGCTAAAATATGTAAATGGGCTTATGAATTCAAATTTTATGTCCCATTCTAAATATGGTTCTAAGTGCCATTTGAGGTCAGGTTTTCGAACTATTTTATATTCATACTGGCCAACATATTTGCCTCTAGATTGCGCAGTTGTTCTAGTTTAGGAAACTTTTTGCTGTCGCCAACCTCTTTGCGTTTATAATCACCATCTTTATTGTACTCAAAACCATACAAAGCGCCTATCTCACCGTTCTGTTCAAAGTCCGCAACATCTGCAAGATCTTTTAATTCAAAGGGTTTTATACACCTTACAGCCCCTAATGTAAACTCCTGATTCTTCTGGCCCACGCGACATAATTTTTTAGTAACGTAATATTTTATTTCCAAAACAATGTGCAGGTTATCCACATTTCACAACTTTCCCCGCTTTGTCTTTGTTTTTTATATTAAATGATCCGACCCTCCACAAACTAATCTTTTAAACGTAAATTAGGAATTGGGATAATTTCATAATCGCAATATGCAGCTTTCCCTGATGGAAGAGCTCTTAAAACATTGAGGGCCCTTCCATCATATAAGTTTTACATCAGTGGCTCATCTCATCCAAATGAACATAGAGTATGAATGTAATGCGAGATCGATGCGATTTTCACCTCATAAATAGTTTGTGTTTGGCGTAACTCTAAAACAAAGAACGGCCCGAATTGGCAGTTTGTAAAGCTAACAATTTTAGTTAGCTAGCTCTTTATCAAATAGTACCCTACTTCATTTCTTCATGTTAGAAGGCCAACATTGTTTTCAGATTCGCATGTTAAGTTTGAGACAATGTCGAAGTTACTCATTGCTTCTTTAGCGAGCAAAACCCGTAATAACCATCAGTTATGGTTACAGGCTAACAAATTGGCCTTTAATATTAACTTTTTTAATCTATTATTCTCCTTGGCTCTGCTTATAATAGAACCATACGACTTTGTAGAAAATTTCATGGAGCGCTGGCGTTCTGTCCGCATTCGTTAATATAGCTGATCTAAAAAACAAGGGGGCGGTCTTGATTTGTTATTGTTACAAACATTTTTTAAAACAAATTAAAAAAGAGTGGCATCAAATATACTGATGCAAAATATTCTGTGGGCCGCACTACAATCTTAAAAATATAAAAACTGACACCCTCCGACATTTCTGTGACCCAGACTGACACCTTTCATAAAAAGGTAAGTAAACTCTCCATTAAGCAGATATCTTAACCCCCATTCAGTTAAAAAAGCCTACATCGCAAAAGTGTGTATTTAGGTCATCCGATGCAGATTTTATCGAGAACCATTAAAACTTTGCTGTGTTTTTGATGCATCAACTGGGTGCTGAAGAGTCGTATGAGGCAGTAGCCACTATAAATCGATCCTAATCCTTTGGTTAGGTCAGTGTATAGATTATCATTTCTAATACAAACCTATCAGACGTATTTTGACTGAACTGCAAGCGCCATTCCAAAAGACAAACCGTTTAATCCATACAGCAAACAGAATAGCATGAAGGCTTTTGAAATGAATTTAGTAACAATTCACTATAAACATCAATACAGACTTAAGACAAAGTCGGATCTTAATCATGGCTTATGCACCCTAAAAATAAAAATTATTGGGGTCGTGCACAGAAAGTATAACTATGACAGCCATCCACCATACACATCTTTCTCTTTCTCTCAGGCACAGGCGTTCACCTCGTGTCCATAGAGCAAGAGCATAAAACAGCATGGACCACATTTATCTTAGAACTTCTAAGAAGGGCCTAACTACAGCAGGAATAGAACGAATAACGACTCAGTTCTACTTACGTTTTGGTGTTTGCTAGGCTCGCAACACAAACTAGATCGAGCATATCTGATCCCTTTCTACTGGCTTTGACGCACAAAAACAATACTTAGCAAATTTAGAGGACGCCATTTAATTCTACAGTTGATTTACCTTCAAGTATTCAAAAGGTAACCAACATGTATTACAATACGCAAGAATCGAAAAGTAGACTTTGCTTAGGCACTGTATATACATGCTGCCTTCCTGACCTTACAGACTCCATATAGGTACAATAAAAAACTATAATAAGAAATTCTTAAGCAGCACTGAACAGATGGTTGGGAAAACTACAAAAGTTCTGAGCCAGTAATATTACAAACAATAAAAGAACACCCAAGATTAAGTTAATCCAAGTCCCCGAAGTCCAAACCCCAAAAGTCATTGAAGACACAGCAAAGCTCGCGACTCTGTATTGAAGGTCAAAAAAAAAGACCATGTAATATGAAAAGAACAGCGCATGTTCTTGGATTACTGTGCATAGGGAAATACTTTGTCTTTAATCTACAACTAGTAAACCCAACTATTACAAGAACTAAAGCCCATAATGCATGGCCATAAAAGCCAAGCTACTTTGCTTGCAGTAGACAAAGCCAGCTTTGACAAATACTCCCAATATTCCTGGTAAAGCTTTACGGCATTTACCAGCTAATTTTTTTGAATAAATTCGCAGAATGATCAACTGTTTTTTTTACCCATGATTATATCAGGTAGAGGCGATGGCGGTGAGTACTGAACTTTGGGCCACCGCCAGCCTGTAATAGCCAACACCAATGTAACTTATTGCAAAATCCTAAGCAGTTATAACGCTTGCTAATGTAACTCCATGCTCTCTAAAACAACAAAACAGCGTTACCGTAATCGTTCTCTGCAGTGTCGTGTCTTCATATAAAATTTTCCGGATAGTTTGTCTTCTTATTCTATTCGCACGATGTGTTCGTATTGGTCACGGTTAGTATCAGCGCTTTCATCGGGATTTGGCTGATGGGGGGCTGCGGGGGGGGTGGGGGGTTGGGGGGGGGGGGGGGTCTGTTCAAGAATCTTTTTAGTCTTAGGTTTATTCTTTCTTTAATATCAGGCCCTAATTGCGTCCATCAGCCTCAACGAGTTTTTCTTTTCTCTTTTTTATATGCTCTCTAGATCACCTAAGTTATAGCTAAAATGTTTTGTTAATTCGCCTTTGATGGTTTCTTCAAGCATGAACAAGGGCCGTTATTTCTCGCATGGGTAGCGGTGATTCGTGTATAGTCTTTAAGCTGTTTCCTTCTGAAAAACTGGATTTCTGCCTCTATTGCAATTATTATTTTATCTGCCGATTGATTTAAATCTTTAAGTTCCCATGTTTTTATTTGGTTAGCTGTTGGGAGTTCCTGCCGTGTGTTTTGAAGTTTAGAAACTGCCTCCGCCCTTGAATTTTGGCCTAACAAGACCAAGGCGATTTTGATCTTTCACACTGATTCTTTGTATAAATTGTACTCTTGGCTAAAAACTTTGATGGGTCCTGGTTTAGTAGTAAGGCTCGAAACCAGTTGCCCTTGTTCGATTTTTAAAGACAAATGATCATCTTTAAATTCAAAATCATTTGGGTCCCTATAAATTCGGTAGGTTCTTGACTAAACTTTCGTAAAATATTTAACCTTACTTTCGTTAATTCTGCCGCATTGAGAGCGTTTGACGATGTTGTAAAAAGGGATCATTTCACTCCAGTCGTCTCCAGGATCAAAAACATCATAATCATCTCACTTCAATTCCTTGCCATAGATTTAAATAATTAATTTTTATTTTGCTTCATAAAAATGTCACAAGCACATTGCTGATTCTTAACCCGAATAGAAAGACTGAAAGAGCCCCATGGCGTAAGGGAAATAAACGAATATTATTGTTTCCAAATAATCCATCTAACTATTGATGCAATATCAATACCTTACTGATCTAATTTCCATAGACCTAGAGCGATTGAAGGATTGTGCCCAGGCTCTGCGCTCTTACATTCAAAATAGAACTCGCTTCAACAACAGACACAACATTACATTGACCAGAACTGGGACGGGCAATCGTTAAGAAAATTCTATAAAAATTGAGGGCAAGAAATATTTTCTATACACAATGCAGACATATATTAACCTCTTCAGATCTATGCTAACCGGGAATGAAGGGCTGATCTGTCGTTTCAAGAATCGAAAATGAATAAGCACTAAACATAGAATAGGCGCTGGAGATACTAAAGACGGCAAAAGTAATAGCCGGTAAATTTTGCGTATGGGAAACGCTTTTTCCATTCCCTTTAGATTTTGAGTTGTTAAAAGCGCAAGCGCCGTACTTTCAAGGAGCATATAAAAGACAGATTGTCCATATAACTAACTTTTAATGAATACAAACGGTTTTATCAGATCATCAGACAACGCGAAGCAAAGTCAGCAGATTTCTGACATCTCGTAGAGTTTGATGTTGTTAGCAACCCTAATTTACAAGCTAATTGCGACAAGCAAGCAATATGAGTCACATTTCCCAATATATTACGAAAGAGTGATTCCATCATACCTACATATCCCAGAAGCATGGCAGACGCTATATGGAATTTTAAGTTTTAGTGTTGCAAGCAAGATCGCATAAAGGATTATTATTGCTGTGCGAAGATGAAGAACCGTACAAAAGAGGAGTGAAAAGTTATTTAAATCCAAAAATAACGAAATGTACAATGTTCGATTGAGGGAAGTCCCTAACCAACATCATACGCAAGCGGGCTTAAACCTTATCAGCAATTTTGAAGAAATTAAGAAAACTGTTTGATGCGGGAGGTTAAAATATCCACAGTAGACCTTGTGTCTAAAGATCTGCACCTTCACAATTGTTTAGACTTGATGATTATTTAACAACGAAATACGGATTAAGGATTGTACCTAAGGTCAACAGAGATAATCAGAATGGCAATGGAAAGCGGGAGAACTGTGAGCGACGAAATAACATTCAAATTGGATAAAGAAGAAGAAGCCGAAAACCCTTAATGACATTGTTTATATATATAGCTGCGCAGCTGAATAATGTTAAATAACAGATTAGAAAATGTAGTATACAAAATTATTTTATTTAAAAAAAAGCATGTCTGTTTCGAGGTTTATCCAAATGTGCCTACAGCGCCGTCCAAAAGAAGAGAAAGTAATAAAACCCTAGCATAACAACCTTCCGATATAACAACAACACGCAAATGCAGCAAAGTACTAGATGCAAGACCATTCAAAATACAGCAAAGGCCCAAACGAAGTATTCTGCTAGCCTTTAATCTTTACATAGTTAATACTGGAGCATCAACAATAAGAGCACAACAGCAGGAAACGAGTGTAGGTCTCTTAGGCAACGGGCATAGGCTCAACCCGCAGCTTTACCTCTAGGAGTAGTCACATTAGCTCAATCGGCTGTGTTCATTTAGCTGTAGGTGCTGCCAGCAAAAAAATAAAAACTAAACTCAAAAGCAACCAGCATAGGTTCAAACTAATAACAGCTAAACTTAGTTCCTTCAGGTGAATAATAAATAAAGGCGCTAGCTGACTCCAAACATCAGGATGAAGAATTAAATCGTTAACAGGCCGATTTTGATGACTACAAAAGACAAAAGTTTGATCTTCAAAGAAAGGCGAGACAAGTTTTTTCTCAACAGCCAGAACGCCTGGAGGCAGATAAAAAAGAATGCCTTACAAAAATAAACGAAATACATTAAACCTGTTCAATAACAGCTCACAGTAACACATCGAAGGGTGTTTATACTTTAGTTAATGAGGTCCCAAGCACAAAAAGACCGTTGATATTGAATCAGAATAAGTCCGATGAATTTTTTTTAATTTTATATAAATAAATGTTGGCTTAGAAAAGAAAGACAGCATGGGCTAAGATATTTGAAGGCCCAGATGAAAAGTTTGAAAGGAATGCTTGAAGAGAGCGTTATCAAGACACTGAATGATAAATGAATTAGACAAGTCATTGACCCAACAACGTACAGGCAAAGAATGTTCATTCTATTACACAATGGTACCAGGCAAACTAACAATAGACCGCCAGTTTAAAGAATGTTAGCTGTATTAATCGACTATTAACAATAATGAAGAAAATCAAGAAGTCTGGGGTTCTCGACTAAACAACAGACTATTCTATCCTCTAATGACTTAAAACACCCCGGTTGGGCAGACGAACCTGCTTACACAGTTATGACGCTGCCGCTGAAGAAGCAAACAGGGATAGGCACAGGCTTTGTCAGAGGGCGAAGTCATAGAGATTAGATTAAACCAGGCTAAGTATGCACCGATTGTAGGCAAGGCTTATATTCCGCTACCTCGGAAGTTGATTTAAAGAGAGCAGTTTTAAAACATAAAAATTCAGAACAAAAAAATTTTTTCATGTGTGGCGTTCTTGCTAGGCTGCATCATGTCCGCGACACGCAGAGAGAGGTGACTAACATCGGCAATACCCAAAGATCTTAACTTCAATGATATCCTTTCCTGTTATGTAGACCCAAATTGAACACAGTTAGAAGACCAAAACAACCCAATAACTGTTAATGTATACACATGGGGATGAGGAAACAAATTTGGAGCCATTAAAGTGGTCCAAGAACAGTCCAACAAAAGCGAACCAGCCAAAAGTCATGTGGACTTACTCCTAATGTTTTTCGCCAGCAGGGCTGCCCCATATACACATTGGATACGCACATGAGCCGATTATTATCGCATACTTCAAAGCATGAAACATAAACAAGAATATCTGTAGAAAATGTTTAACAAGAATTCCAACCGCTCAAGCCGCCTGGAACATATAAAACATTGTAAAAGATCAGGTAGACTGTAAGACAGACTAACTACGCCCCCGCCAGGATCTAAAGTTAGTTTTTTAAGAACTGGAAAACGGCTGCAAAATTCACCAAACGTATTTTTAAGCAGACTTCGAGTCGCTTATTGTTTCCTATGAAGGGCCAGCAAACCACAAAAACTTCGAAAAACAGTCTTAATGAGCAAATCATCAGATTTGTTTCATTTGCCCTTCATTATTGATAGGTTCGGATGGCGTATATTCAGAGCCATAATTATAATAAGGACCAGATGCAGCAGAAACAATTCTTAAAACGCATGCAGCAAGTGCGTAACGCCTGTACTAATAATTCTACACTTATCTGAAATCATAATGGCGCCTGAATACCAACAACATATGAACTACAGCACCATTGGTTGGATTTGCGGTTTCGAGCTAACCCCAAGAGTGAAAACCCCCACAGTAAGCGACCAAGAACACATAAGTGGGAAGTTTTAGAGTGTCAGCGCACAGTAAATGCAATCTTCAACTAAGTTTGATCCAAATACATGGTAAGCTGCCTGTATTCATTCACAACTTGCGAGGTATAGACACTCACCTTATAAGAAGCAATCAGTAACCAAGCGCCTCAGGGTAGCATGCATGCACAGATCAATCAGAAAAGGTACATGCGGTTTCACATTAAATAACATGTCTATCTACGACTCTATGCAACACAATGATGGGTTCATTAGAGTCGCTGGCTATGGCCCTTAAAGTCTGCCCAATAAACAGAAGAATATTTTGACTCAACTCTTGTTAGAAAGGGCGTTATACCCTTTATAAGTACCATGAACATTGGGAAAGGTTTTGAGATTAAGAAAACACTTACCACACTAAAGGCGCGTACTTTTCTAGTCTTAAGGAAAGAACATCAGTGATTTCTGATTACCAAGCAGCACAAATGCTTGGCAGAAGTTATATAGTAAAACGATGGGAGACTATCATGACTCCTACTTAATGCTGCTACAATGTTTAGTTGGCGGCCGACCTTTTTGAAAATTACAGAAAGACCTGCATGACAAACATTAACAGTTTTGGATCCTGCGCATTAATCTCTAGCGCCCGGGAATGAGCTGGACGCTTTCTAAAGTTTACTGAGTACATAAGATTTATTGTCTGCTACCAATGATTCAGATGATTGAAAACGATTGCGTGGAGGAATTAGTAATGGCTCACATCATAACTGTAAAGCAAACAACCACATACTAGGACGCATATGATCCCAGTAAAAGGTCTAACAATCTTATGTATTTAGATGCAAACAATCTGAATGGATGGGCAATGGCGCAATCACTACTATTACGCAACTTTAAAATGTACACAGGCGTGCGATCCAATAATATTCAAAAGCAATAAAGTGTTGGCAGTTTAACGCCTGATCAGAGCGTGGATACATTCTAGAAGTTGATTAGTAGAATATCCTCATGAACTGCATGACCTGCTAAATGACTAATCCATTAGCAGCAGAAGCTAAAGATGGATCCAAGAGAACCACCTAAACTGTGCCTAAACCTTCGGGGCAAAAAAAATTATTCTGTCAATACAGACTTCTACAATTTTATTTAAGACATTGGTTGAAGTTGACAGCAGTTCCATCGCATTTAATTGCTTTTGATCAAGAACAGTTTCATGAAAACCAAAAAAAAATAACATCATGAAATAACACTGATCTCAGAACTAAATCCGCAGATGGCTTCAAAAAAGACTTTTTCAAGCTGATGAACAACAGCTGTTTCGAAAGACGAATGGAGAATCGCACAAGCGTAAAGATGTCAATTAGTCACCAAAGAGAACGAAGCAATTAAGCGACTTACAAACCCTATTTAAGCAGACCTTCCGAAGAATTCATGATCCTCTTTTTGTGCATACAGAAGAAAAAAAGAAAGAGTGCAAATTAGAACAAACCTGTATTTATTGGGTACTGTTTAGAATTATCAAAGCTTTTGAAGTTAGAAGTTTCTTTATGAACTACTTTAAGCCCTCGTATCCTGAGTCCAGAGTACTTAACAACAGAAACAGACAGTTGTGTTTATAGATATCCCTCACTGAAGACATCTATAACGACATGGAAACCGAAGGTGGCTAAAGGGCATGCAGGATGAATGACCACGTCCGATTATCCTAAAGACTCGCCTAACATTCAATTACTAACAAGAAGGTTTTTAGGAAAGATGAAAGCTGAATTATCAGGAAAGGTAATCAAGGAGTTAATGGTGGGTTAAGGAAAAAAATTACAAGTATTTCGAGCCAGGAGAAATCATTAAGAAAGCAAAGGGAATATTCGCTAGAGTTGTGCAGTCAAACAATCCACATGACAACTACAAAGAAGCACTGTATGGCAATAAGACTTTTCATCATGACAACGTAAAACTGCATCTAATCTACATGAGATCAACACAAACAGTGTAACAAAGAAGTCGTTAGCACAGAACAAACACAAAACGTGTGTTTGTTAATCCAGATTTTCCATATGCATATGGACATTATAGAACCGTAAAAAAATTAAAGCGGAACTGTGACAGGTGGAAGTATCTGCAGATCTTCATTCACAAAAGATCTTTGAGGAGCTGGATGTTTGTTGTGTCAGTTTTCTCGTAAATAATACACGGGCGGAATCATCTTATACAATTCTTTTTATTTCATATGGATACAATACTCCAAAATGGATCGGTTGCCCTGATGCGAGTGACCCTTCTGCTTCCCCCGGTAAATAAAGGAACCTTAGTTTTAAACCAAACGTAATAGTTTGGCCGATGAAGACTCTACTTCAACAAAATTTATTGTTTTTTCATTTATGATTGCTGTACTGGTTTTAAGCCTATATAAATTCTACATTATTCATGTGCGCGCAAAACTAGGGCAAGTCTTCTGACCCATTCTGTGTTGCGAGAATTGTCCAATTCATAGCTCTCTGTTATATTGGTAGGAGAAAAGTCTTTGCGGCTAACAGTTTAGATTAAAGTTTTTCAACACAAAGAGCCTGTGATCTGTGAACTCCTTGAATGCCTCTTTTAATGTAACTCTATGTTTTCAACAATAATGATTCACGTGGCCTTTAAATTCTTTTCCATCCATCGACTTGAATCATGCGAGGATAAGTTACGGAGCTCCTCGATTGGATAATCAGTTGTATGGCAACAGCAAACAGCAGAAGCCGCTTTGCTTAATGGTTCCCGCAACCTTTGTACTTTAAGCTATGTCAATGACAGGGTACTTGGCGTACATAAATCATTTTTCGTCTAATCCTATCCATAGGGTAAATAATAGAAGATCCATGTGGTGGTCGTTACAATGAATATGTAATTGACAAAGTGAGGTCACTGTATTCTCTAGGTTGCAGGTAAAATAAATTTGCCAAATCGCTTGTATTAGATAACCAATCTTTTTGGCTGTTATGTTCACTAACTCCGAGCGCGCTTGGCTTAGCTTTTTGATATGCCGTGATTCCCATCCAATAACCTTTTGGCAGAATAATAAATTTTGTTCATTTTACTTCAGCCATATTATGCGCAACAAAATACACAACGGTCCATACCAACGACAAAGTAAACAACGATTTCTTTTCTTGCAATCTTTGTTTTTCTGATGGTAGATAAAAGACACTGAATTTTGGTGGGGGCAATGTCTCGTTGGTTGCTCTGTTAGAAATAATATTGTTTTTAAAATTGCTTGATCAAACATTTTTTAAATGTGTAAGCTGCATGCCCCTGTTTTTTTTTTCAGTGAGTCATAATAAAATCTAACTGCTCAAGTCTCTTGCTATTTCATAGGCGTCTAGTGCAGCTGCAAGTTTCCTCCATAGCTTTGTTAGTCTTTTCCCTCGCCGACACCCGCATATACTAAATGCGAAAATTACTTCCGCTCAAAAGCAAGCGCATTCACCACAAGCGCCGCCTATCATTTTGCGAGTGGAAGCATTTTTTATAAATGTAATTTTCTTTACATATTTAAATAGCTGGAATTTATTCCTTAGCTAACTAGAAAATCATTTCGTAGCAAACGAACTGTAACAACAATAGCATTAAAGCTTTGCTGAATCCTCAAGACTAGTTATGCCAAGCTCTGCTGGTTATAATTTTAACAGGCATTTTACAAGCATTGAGTATCCTACACAATAGGCCTCCAATAACAGTAGAATGGTAACATGTAGGTTGGTAACAGTTTTTTTACGGTGCACATTTTTTAAGAAAGATAAAAATAATTATACTTTAATAAAAAACATGAACAGTGCTGATCTACTACAGCTACAAGGCAGCCTAAACCTTCCTGAACTTATAATGACCAAGTTGATGACCAAGCTATTAATGCCCAAAAAGGAAAAAGGGTTGTAATCTTTTGCCAGCAGTGGAAAAACAAAACAGTTCCTCCCGGAACTGAATTTCAGCATTGAACAGATTGCCATCAGAAGTCTCCACAAGACATTAATAAAGTAACATACCAGGTAAAGAAGCGCACGGGTCTAGAATGGTGAAAATTGTGGGGGGCAAACTGTTCTATATTTTGTACACTAAAAAGTCGAGTAGATTTGCCCCCCAATGATTCTGAAACAAGATCAACGAATGATTTATAACGCAAGATCCGGTTTTAACAAAGTCATAAGAGTTCTCTATGATTATTTTATACTATAGATTTGAACATTGTTATCGCCATTAATCATGGAATTAATAACTTTTAATCATATAGATATAGTTTTCCTTCAAAATGAAGCAGCTGGAAAATCAGCAGAATCAGAAAAACACTGAATATTGGAGAAAGTAACCAATCCAGAAATCAAGCAGAAAACGCTGAATCAGGTGGATACGCATTAAAAATCCTGGTCGTGTTGAATGCACAGGAAAAAATTAGCAGAGTGGAACAGACAAAAAAATAATGTTACAGAATATGACTCATCATGAAAAACATAACAAACACCGCCAACGCCAGAAACAAGTTGAATCATGCCAGACTATAAAAACTCCAGTGATTCAAGGGGCCCCAAAGTCTTCATGGAATATTGAACTTAAAACTGTTGCCATTTTGGCGCCCTTGCTGCTGCAGGGGGCATGATTATACGGTTAATAAAATCTATACACAATGCAACAGAAACCAAAGCAATCAAAAAAATCAGACCACAAAATACAGAAAAGAGACAACTGCACGCCAAAACCGCCACAACACAAGATCATTTATGATCCATTTCAGAATGGAATAATATTTTAAGAACTTAATTTTTAAAATTTTATTACTAAAAATAATCATTGCGTATTATAAAAATGAAAAAGATCAATAAATAAAGTGACATGGAGTCAAAAAAAAGACATTTCCATAGAACAGAAAAGTAATCAGTGCGGTTGCTTAGGATGTAAAAACTTACATAAGATCTATGCAGAGAACTCTGAGCAAGACATCCTCAACTTGACGCGTTTTTTGAGGCGTGTGTGTACTATATTAACATGCTACTATTTTAAGGATACAAAAACCAAAGAAGTAATTTATTGATAATTAACAAGATAACTGAAATAAAACTTGGTAGTACTTAGAGGATGACTTAATTCAAGAACATTATCAAGAACTTGAACATCAAAAGACTTTATTAAGAACTTAATTTAAGAACTTGATCAAAAACTTATTAAAAACTAGCTGGTGGGGCGGTTGGGGGTGGGGTGGAGAGGTGGGTGGGGTTGGAGTGGGGAAGGGTGTGCATGCTGGGGTAGGACAAAACAAACAAACAAACCACAAACACCCAAAAGACAGTCCAGGGGGTGGGGGCGAGGGACGTGCGTGCGTGGGGTAGCTAAACACACAATACACCAACACACAAACCAAGAAGTGGAACTACCAGGCTGTGTCCCGCGCGACAACCTCAATCAACCCCAAGTGAACACAGTAGGGGTCGTTAGGCCTAGTTTGCCCGCAGAGCTTTGCTGGTGCTAGCCCGCTTTGTATCCATGCGATCACAATAGGGTCGTTTTGACCCTAGTTTGCCACCCCGAGCCTTTTGGGCAGGGCTGACGTCATTGGCGGCAAGAGCGATCACATAGGGTTGTTTGGCCCTAGTTTAGCTCTGCTCCACTTTACTCGAAACAGGCTCTGCAACTTGCTTTAGCAGAGTTTACCGCAATTACTGGCTGTAAGCCAGCTTTTATGCGGCTCTAATCGCCAGTGTAGTACATCCGTCATTGTAAATTTTGGAAGGGCATATAATGAAGATAGTGCCGGCCACCACTCCTCCACTCCAAACAGGTAGATTACAAAGGTCCTGCCTAGCCCTATCTAGTTTGTTTCCAGAAAAAGTCGAAAATCGTTATCCATTGCAACGGGCACACTTGAAGCAGATGAACTGTTAAATTAGGAAAAGTAGAAAAGTATACACAACTTAATACACAGATCAAGCTTGCTAACATGAACACTGATACTGTAGTATAACAATCCAACAGTCAGATACAAAACTGGGAACGATTTTTACTTGGGAGAACAGCAAAAATGTTTCAAATATAAGTTTTTTTAGCATACGAATCAGCCTAGATATACCACCGCTTAAGAAATGAACGCCATGTTTTATTAAACATGGCTTTAGCTGTCCCAACCAGCTCCAACAATCAACTGCGTGATGTAATGATTTTGCTTCGCCGACTTTCAGACATGGATCGCCATTTATTAGATAAGGACCCCTCACCTCGAAAGCCAAACACTATTAAAACTGAGCTACATCTTGTTCATTTCCTTGAACCAACAAAGACCTTTAAGATGGTCGTTCATTTCCAAAGCAGTTAGATTCACTTTTTCGTTATCTAAAAAACAATCTCTCCGGTTTTCACAACACAACCTTCTTGTTCGAAGACCAGCAAACAATGATAAACAAAACCCGGTCGTGTCACTTGACAGCCTCGATAACTGGTGTTTCGGCGTGGCAATCTATAATATTCCAAAACGCAGTATGTAAGCGGGCCGTGCGCTGAGTGAACGGAGTCGCTTGTCTGGGCTAGGCCGTGGCCATAGCATAAATTAAGTGAATCAGTTTCAAGCCGTCGTGTCAGTGCAACCCCCCGTGTATATGGGCGCGTTCAGCCACAACTGCATTTCCCCTGCTATACTCTTGGGGCGTGTTCAGAACCGAGCTAACTTCCCTACGCAACTCTCGAAAACTTATAGTAAATTAGTATTAAAAAACGGATAACCCGCACAGTATGTTTGTTGAAGATAAACGTTATTTTTTGGTTATTGAAGTCTTACTTGTCAGAGAACAGTAATATGCTGAATCTTCTAGGCCACTTTCGCCCGAAAACTGGTTGAGGGCGAAAGTGGGGTATAGTCGGCAAATACTGTTCTCTCACACATAGTCATGCACCCTGCGTGAGAAATGGAAGAAAGAAAGGAATTTAAGGAAAAGTAATGAAAATGAGTGAACGATAATGAACGATACTGCAGGATGTCACGGGAAACGACTGAATGAAGCGCCAGCTGGCAGCTCTTTCAGTCGGTCACCACCTACCTATGAAGTAGCCCGTTGTGGTAAACGAGTGTGGAATGTAAAGCGCTTAGAGCTTGACACTATGCCTAGAATAGTCGCATATAAGCATTCATTATTATAATAATAAAATTATTATTATTATTATAATAAATATATTAATTTTATTATAGGTGAAGACTACAACAAGCCTATGTCAAAGAATAAACGGCGAAACGATCCTCCAACGAAGCGACCCAAAAAGGCTAGTTTGAAACGGACCTAGCTGACCTGGACGGCAGACAGTTCAATGTCAACATTTCCCGTGTTTGGTGGTCTTCAACCGTGCAAGCAATGCATAGTCTATAAAAACACTCCACCGCATGAGTGTAATCCGGAAGAGAAAGTGACAGAAAGAGGGACGAAGAGACACAAAGTGAGAAGAGAGAGACAAGAACAGAGAGACAGAGAGAGAGACAGAGAGAGGGGGAGAAGAGAAGGTGAGAGAGACAGAGAGAGAGGGTGGGGAGAGTAGAGGGGGAAAGAGAACAGAAGGAGGGGGGGGAGAGAGAAAGAGGGGTGAAAGAGACAGGAGAGGGGAGAGAGAGATGGTGGAAAGCGACAGAGGGGGGGGTGGAGAGAGAGAGGGGGGAAAGAGACAGGAGAGGGGTGAGAGAGTGAGGGGGGAAAGATACGAGAGAGAAGGGAGAGAGAGAGGGGAAAGAGACAGAGAGAGGAGGAGAGAGAAAAAAAAAAGAAGGGGGGAAAGAGACAGAGAGTGAGGGGGAGAGTAGAGATGGGGGAAAGAGACAGAGCAGAGAGGAGGGAGAGAGAGAGGGGGGAAAGAGACAGAGAGAGAGAGGGAGAGATGTCAGAGGGGGGAAAGAGACAGAATGAGTGGGAGAGAGAGAGGGAGGGGGAGAGAGAGAGGGGGAAAGGAGACAGAGAGAGGGGGAGAGAGAGAGAGGGGGGAAAGAGACAGTGAGAGAGGAGAGAGAGAGGGGGACAGAAGACAAGGACAAACAGAAATCAACTCAGTTTTGGATTTCGAATTTGGACCTGAAAAGGACGAGAGGTAAAAGCAGAACGGGACATGGGATAGTGGCATGCTGACAATAACTGTTTGACGCCCTGCGTTGTGAAGACCAATCGGCAGCGGTTCGGGCATGGGAGACCACTAAAGCCTGCAGGAAAGCTGGTGGAATTCCTGTTCCACTGTCGAATAATTTCTTGTTGGAGTACCGACGCGTTTCCCTGGCGCGGGGTTGTTAGTTAATGCTGCGTCTTCAAGTATGCCAACTTGTTCCCCCCATGGGATTTAAGTCTGGATGCAGCTGGGCCAAACCATTGAGGGAATTGATTCCGTCTAGAAATTGTTGCGTGGCATGTGCAGCAATGTGCCGGGCATTGTCATTTGAAACTCGTGGAGCCTGTTTCTTTGGTAAGAAAGGGACGACAACTGGCTGCAGCAACCTGATTGAAGTAACGTGCTGCTTTCACCCCTCCTCCCCGACCTCGCTGCAGCTGAGAAAAAAACCGGGCCTACAAGCTGTAGACCGTACAGGCCACCCCCCATCATGACTGATGTCCCACCCCAAAAATTGTTGTTCCTTGGAAGTGACGGGCATTAAAAACGCTGACCCGTGGTCTCCAGACCCGATCATTAGTTATCAACCTTTCAACCAGACTCGGCATTCGACACTGAACAGCACTTCATTGCCAATCTGGCTGTCCCGGGGGGCAGTTCGCGAGTTTGATTGGCCGGCCCAGTTCAGCCGATGGAGTGTCCTGTGTTGTGCAGTCAATCTTCGAACCCCGAATTGACTAGGCGACAAAAAATGTGGTTTCGACGCAGCAGACGAAATATTGTCGAATGGCGACGTGTTGTGCCTGCAGAGTGGGTGGAAGCGCTTAGTAGTGTCATTCTAAATGAGCGAAGCCACCTGTCTCTGTGTCCGGCGGTCAACGCTTGTGTCCTGGCTCGATGAGCTCTGCTGTGGAGCCAGTCACCAGAATAGCGTTCCACCAGTCGATAAATTGTCGAGTGGTGACATTCATCTGGCTGCGATCACCTGGGCTGACGACCGCGTACTAACATACCAATGGCCCGTACTCTGTCATTTTTCGTGAGACGCGGCATCCTTGCATTTTTACCTGTGTGTTGCACCTTTTGATGCCTCCCTTTTTTCAACCCAATTCAGTCTGGAGATGTGGCATAATCTGTAGCAGGAGCATCTTTATTCACGGATGTGTCTTGCTACTGTGTAGAAGCATGAACAACCGCAATAGCAGTTCCCACGTGCCTCACTAACCACACGACCACAGTCCCGAATCTGATGAAAATGGGGGGGGGGGGAAGGCGAAAGGCACATGAAAGAAACCAGTCTTCAGCAAGCCTGACCCTCAGACCGTCAGAACTCCACACTCAAGTCTGTTTCGCAGAAGCGCAACAGTAAAGATTGTTTTTATTCGCGTTTCTTTTGACAAAGGCAATATTTTTTACACGTTGCCAAAGGATGAGTTATGGACTTCACAGAAATACGCTACACCCACTACCACCGTACACTTTCCATTCCCATTAAGACATCTCTTTCTTCACAAAAGTGACTCGTGCCCCAAGAAATCTGCTGAAGAGGAACGTCATGGATTAATGAGACGGCCGTAATTTCCCCTGAATCACGAACGGAGGATTTTCTAAATCTAACTTAGGAATTCGCATCCTCCTCAGTTTTTGTAGCTTGTTTTCTGCAATTAAAAAAAAACTAAAATGACTACATAGTTATTACCATTTATACGCATGCGGTGTAAAAATGTCCAAAAGGTCTTTAGATCGTTCCCTCTAATAGACCTACGCAAAGACCTGCGCAAAGGAGATGGGTTTGATGTAAATCTTAACAAGCCTATCGAGGAGAACGAGAAGTTCCGTTGAGTAGTACAGTGAACCAAACGTCCAACAACACTGGTGTGGTTGCAGATAGATGACCACTCGATTTCTCTACAGTGAACAATTCACAACACTGGTGTCTGCCAGAATATTGAACACTCATTTCTCGTACAGTGGGCATGTACCCATCGACAACACAGCGCAAGGCCTCCAAGGGAGGTACAGGACTGCTCAAAAGGCAGGTGAAGACAGTGCATCTCTGGGTTCCCCCATCACCTACGCTCCGAGTGCTCCTTCCCGCACCTCCGGGTGTATTTCTTTTTCACCACTGTGTATGCCAGATAGTGGACCACACATTTCGGCAACATGAACCAAGTAACAACACTGGTAGTGTGCCAGATAGAGGAACACGCATAATCTCCATCTCTGAGATCCCTGGTCAGGTTTCCACTGATCAACCCAAGAAGAACCCATCCTGAAGAACCCTCCTGAGACTACCTCCCTGAAGAACTCTCCTGAAGAACCCTCCTGAAAACTCTCCTTTAGAACCTCCTGAAGAACCCTCCTGAAGACCCTCTAGAAGAGCCTCCTAAGAACCTGAAAGAACCTCCTGAAGAGCGCCTCTTGAAGAACCCTCCTGAAGAGACTCTCCCTTAAGAACCCTCTTGAAGAACTCTCCTGTAAGGAACCCTCCTGAAGAAACTCTCCTGAAGAACCCTCTTGAAGAACCCCCTGAAGAACCTCTCTGAAGAACCTGAGAACTCTCCTGAAGGAACCCCTGAAGAACTCTCCCTCTCCTAAGAACCTGTCCTGAAGAACTGTCCTGAAGAACCCTCCTGTAGAACTCTCCTGAAGAACCCTCCTGAACTCTCCTGAAGAACTCACCTGAAGAACACCCTGAATGAACTCTCACGGAAGAACACTCCTGAAGAACTCACCTGAAGAGCTCTCCTTAACAAACTCTCCTGAAGATCTCAAGAGTCCTGAAGAACTCACCGAATAACTCTCCTAAGAACTCTCCTGAAGAACTCCCCTGAAACTCCCCTGAAGACTCTCCCCTAAGACACACCTGAAAGAACTCTCCTGAAGAACTCCGCCTGAAGACTCTCCTGAAGAACACCTCCTGAAGAACCCTACCTGAAGAACTCTCCCCGAAGAACTCTCCTGAAAACCCTCCTAAGAACTCTCCAAAGAACCTCCTGAAGAACCCTCCTGAAAGAACACTCCTGAAGAACTCTCCTGAAAACCCTTCCAGAAGAACCTCCTGAAGAATCTCCTGACGAACCCTCCTGAAAGAACCTCCTGAAGAACCCTCCTGAAGGGAACTCCCCTAAAGAACTCTCCTGATAGAACTCTCCTAAAACCTCCCCCTGAAGAACTCTCCTGAAGAACGATAACTCCCCAGAAGAACACTCCTGAAGAACTCACACTGAAGAACGCTCCTGAAGAACTCTCCCTGAAGAACTCTCCTGAAGAACTCCTAAAGAACTCTCCTGAAAAACCCTCCTGAAACTCTCCTGAAGAACTTCCCCTGAAGAACTCTCATGAAGAATCCCCTGAAGAACTCTCCTGAAGAACACTCCTCAAGAACCCTCTGAACACTCCAGAAGAACTCTCCTGAAGAACTCACCTGAAGAACTGTCCTGAAGAACTCTCCTGAAGAACTACTCCTGAAGAACCCTCCTACGAACCCCCAGAAGAACTCTCCTGAAGAACCCTCCTGAAGAACTCTCCTGAGAACCCTCCTGAATAACTCACCTGAAGAACCCTCCTGAAAACTCTCCTGAGAGAACCCTCCTGAAGACCCTCCTGAAGAACTCACCTGAAGAACCTCCTGAAGAACTCTCCTGAAGAAGCCCTCCTGAACACTCCTGAAGAACTCTCCTGAAGAACTCACCTGAAGAAACTGTCCTGAAGAACTCACCATAAAACTCTCCTGAAGAACCCTCCTGAAGAACCCTCCAGAAGAACCCCACCTGAAGAACACCACCTGAAGAACCTCCCTGAAGACCCTCCTGAAGAACCCTCCTGAAGAACCCACCTGAAGAACTCTCCTGAAGAACCCTACAGAAGAACGCCCTCAGAAGAACCCTTCCTGAAGAACCCACCTGAAGAAATCTCTGAAGAACCCTCCTGAAGAACCTCACCTTAAGACCTCCACCAGAAGAACCCTCCAGAAGAAAACCTCACTGAAGAACCCTCCTGAAGAACCCTCGTGAAAGAACCCTCCTGAAGAACTCTCCTGAAGAACCCACCTGCAGAACCCTCCTGAGAACTCTCCTGAAGAACCCTCCAGAAGAACCTGCTCTCCTTGAAGAACGCTCCTGAAAACTCTACTGATGAACCCCTCCTGAAGAACCCTCCTTAAGAACACTCCTGAAGAACCCTCCTGAAGAACTCTCCTGCAGAACCCTCCTGAAAACCCTCCTGAAGAACCTCCTACTACCCTCCTGAAAACCCTCCCCAGAAGAACTCTCCTGAAAGAACCCTCCAGAAGAACACTCGCTGAAGAACCCTCCTGATGAACCCACCTGAAGAATCTTCCTGAAGAAACCCTCCTGAAGAACCTCTCCTGAAGAACCCTACCTGAAGAACTCTTCCTGAAGACCCCTCCTGAAAACCCCCTGAAGAACTCTCCTGAAGAACTCCCCTGAAGAACACTCCAGAAGAACTCTCCCTGAAGAACCCGCCTGAAGAACCCACCTGAGAAAGAACCCTCGCTGAGAACACTCCTGAAGAACTCTCCTGAAGAACCCTCCGAAGAACCTCCTGAATAACTCCCCTGAAGAACTCTCCAGAAAGGAACCATGCCTGAAGAACTCTCCTGAAGAACTTCTCCTTAAGAACCCTCCTGAAGAACCTCCTGAAGAACTCACCTGAAGAACTCTCCTGAAGAACCCTCCTGAAGAACCCTCCTGTAAGAACTCTCCTGAAGAACCTCTCGCTGAGGAAGACCCCTCCTGAAGAACCCAACATGAAGAACCCTCCTAAGAACCCTCCTGAGAACACTCCTGAAGAACCCAACTGAAGAACCTCCTGAAGAACTCTCCTGAAGAACACCCCTGAAGAACCCACCTGAAGAACCCTCCTGAAGAACCCATCTGAAAGAACCCGCCTGAGAACCCTCCTGAAGAACCCTCCTGAAGAACCCCTCCTGAAGAACCCTCCTGAAGAACACTCCCTGAAGAACTCTCCTGAAGAACTCCCCTGAAGAACCCTCCTGAAGAACCCTCCTAAGAACCTCCTAAGAACTTCCTGAAGAACCCTCCTGAAGAACTCTCCTGAAGAAACTCTCACTGAAGAACCCTCCTAACGAACTAATCCTGAAGAACCCCTCCTGAAGAACCCACCAGAAGAACCCTCCTGGAAGAACCCTCCTGAAGACCTCCTGAAGAACTCTCCTGAAGAACTTCTCCTGAAGAACCTCCTGAAGAAAACCTCCTGAAGAACCCACCTGAAGAACTCCCTGAAGAACTCTCCTGAAGAACCCTCCTGAAGACCCTCCTGAAGAACCTCCTGAAGAACCCTCTCCTGACCCTGCCAGACGAACCCTCCTTAAGAACCCACCTGAAGAACCTCCTGAAGAACCTCCTGAAGAACTCACCTGAAGAACCCACCTGAAGAACTCCTCCTGAAGATCCCTCCTGAAAGAACCCTCCTGAAGAACCCTCCTGAAGAACTCGTCACTGAAGAACTCTCCTGAAGAACTCTGCGTGAAGAACTCCTCCTGAAGAACCCTCCTGAAGAACCCTCCAGAAGAACCCACCTGAAGAACCCTCCTGAAGAACTCTCCTTAAGAACTCTCCTGAAGAACGCTCCTGAAGAACCCTCCTGAAGAACCCTCCAGAAGAACTCTCCTGAAGAACCCACCTGAAGAACCCCTCCTGAAGAACCCTCCTTAGAACCCTCCTGAGAGCTCTCCAGAAGAACTCTCCTGGAAGAACCATCCTGAAAACTCTCGCTGAAGAACCCTACTGCAGAACCCACCTGAAAACCCTCTGAAATAACTCTCCTGAAGAACCCTAACTGAAGAACTCTCCTGAAGAACTCTCCTGAAGAACACCCCTGAATAACCCTCCCTGAAGAACCCACCATGAAGAACTCACCTGAAGTAACCCTCCTGAAGAACTCATCCTGAAAACATCCTGAAGAAACCTCCAGATGAACCCTCCTGAAGAACTCTCCTGAAGAACCTCCTGAAAACCCTCCTGAAGAACCCTCCTGAAGAAACCCTACCTGAAGAACTCCTCCCTGGGTGTCCTGTCCCCTGGACTTCCGCTACTCTTACCCAGCCCAGGACCACCAAATTCCACACCACCGCGTTTGCCAAGCAACCCAAACAGATCAGCCTGTGCCTAAAGTAATTGATTAGTCCCACCTAGCAACTGGATAGAGATCCACCAACTCCTCCTCCATCCTTAACAAGTTCTGATATTCCAGGTGGACTCCAACTCAGCTCATCAACAACCCCCCCCCCCCCCCCCCCCCCCCCTCTTCTTTCTAATCAGGTAATGTGGAGGGAAAAGACATCCCAAACAAAGACTGTTTTGACTGAAGTTCCTATGAGGTTGCATGTTTTAACCCCTTGTATGCACAAGCAAGAGTTTGGTGTGTGTGGATAAATTGAACCCCATACATTTAACCCGTGTCAATTATGTGTTCTATTCTGTCCATGTGTTTGAACTCATCATCTTTCATTACTGGCACATTGGGCTACAAGCATCTTTGTAAATAAGTGCACAGCGCTAAAGAGATGTTATTTCCTGACCAACGTGAGTATTTACAACAGACCGACACACACAAAAAAAAAATACAGAAACATCTTGAGTCCTTTCCCTAAAAGACCGCCCTGCACCCCCACTCTCGACACACACACACAAACACAGAGCGAGAGAGAGAGAGAGAGAGAGAGAGAGAGAGAGAGAGAGAGAGAGGAGAGAGAGAGAGAGAGAGAGAGAGAGAGAGTTTAAACACAAACACAACACACACACACACACACACACAACACACAGACCCGCGCACGAAAACTCGAAGTCCCACACACACACACACACACACACACACACCTGGCGCCGCGCGCGCACGCACACACACATACACACACACACACACACACACACACACACACACACACACACACACACACACACCACACCACAAGCACGCATGCACGGACATATAATACACACGTAGGCAAAAGCAGCAGAAGAGGTGAGAGAGAGAGAGAGAGAGAGGAGAGATGAGAGAAGAGAGAGAAGAGAGAGAGAGAGAGAGAGAGATGAGATTCCGCAGGAACGCATGACTGGACGAGGTAAAAACAGAAACACCACATTATCAAGTTATTTTTATTTGTCTTTGTTCATACGAGGACCAAGACGCTACAAAAAAGGTTACTGGCATGTTGATTAAGTGACAACTAACTAAAAATCCATCAGTAAGTAACTTGCAAAACCGAACTCAGAATCATTCTGAAAGTTAAAAAAAAAAACCCACAAAAAACATGCGAACAGATATTCCCTCCTCTTTCCTTCCCACCTACCCCCCTTCCCTACACGTCCCACCCGTCCCCCCCCTCCAACCCAATTATA
>CM031623.1:18318021-18330521 GCA_018398815.1 Conus ventricosus
ACAAAAGTCTTTACAGCCACGTAAGAAACACAGACACATCCACACGCAACCCTCCCCCCCCCCCCCCCCCCCCCCCCCACACACACACACAAACGAACAAAAGCTGCTTTTCTTCTTTCTTGAGCGTGCCCCCCCCCCCCCCAAAAAAAAAAAACAAAACAAAAAAAAAACAAAAAAACAAACAAACAAACAAACAAACAAACAAACAAAAACAAAACAAAAAAAACCCCAAGGAGTTACAACAATAATAATTATGCTCTTTGAAGAATGTCTTTTGTCACTTCACTGAAGAACCACTTCACTTCAAAGTTGGCGTGCTCTTTGATCGGGCGATTTTTGTGTGTGTAGTGTCTGAACAGTCATCTACGATGTTGTGTTTAGAGTAAGCCATTCCAGACAGCTGTGGAACCTTCACACGTTTACTGATACGGAGACTCGCGGTTTTTGCTGATGGGGGGGGGGGGGGGGGGGGGAGGGGGGGTTCATTCTGTCTGAGCCTCTCCCTTCAAGGAAAGCAGCACAGCAAAGCTCTCCACATGATGAACACAGCGCGTCTTGTCTAGGTCCTTTGTCCATCACCACTCTGACCAATCACAAGACATGTTTCAACAAAATTAACCGTTCTTTCCAAAATTCAGGTTCTGGCAGCCTGCATGCACGGAGTATCTCAATAATGGTCTCATTCTGGGTGTATCTTTGCAGTGTATGGTACAAAGCACTGTATTTTTACCGAATGGACGTTCCGACTGTCTTTGTGTGTTAATGACACCACTGACACAACACATCTGGTGGCTTGCTTGAGAATGAAGCCATGCTTTGCGCGGTTCTTTGCTACCACTTTTTATTTACCACCACAATATTTTGAGACAGGATCACTCCACCACGGAGTGAAGGAACTACCAGGACGCTGTTCAAAACACGCGCGCACTCTGCGAGTTGGCAAAACCTCTGAACTACAATGCTCTCTTTCCAGAACCCTGTACTATGGTGGCCCTTTTCTGAGGCGGAAGCATCACCGTACTCTTTTTCAATGGCTTATATACTATCATGCCCAATTCCAATGGCTTCGATACCATAGAACCCCATTTTTCCAGGGCTCCTCCACCTTGGTGCTTAGTTTCCCAGGCTTCTACACAGCGGGGCGCTCTATTTCTAGAGCTCTTGTATCACTGTGTACCATTTCCAAGGGCCCCTAACCATGCTGCTCACAATCTAGGGCTTCTACGCCCCTTTTCCAGAGCTCCTGCACAATGGGCTCCATTGCCAGGGCTCCTACGCCACGGAGCTCTATTTCAAGAACTCTGTCGTCCTAATGCTCCGTTTCCTGGGCTCTACATCATGTTCTATTTCCAGGGGCTGCAAATGTAGTGCTCTATTTCCAGAGCCCCCTCCCTACGGTGCTCTATTCTCGTGGCTTCTGCACCCTAATGCTCTAGGTCTTGGATAATTTGTATATTATCTTAGTGCTCTGTTTTCGCGGACTCAGTGTCCTGGGCTCCTACACCATGGTTCTTTTTTCTTCTTCAAACGATTCCTACATCATGATGCTGTTTCCAGGGCTCCGACACCGTGGTTCTCTTTTCTTCAAACGATTCCTACACCCTGATGCTGTTTCCAGGGCTCCGATACCGTGGTTCTCTTTACTTCAACGATTCCTACACCCTGATGATGTTTCCAGGGCTCCTACAGCGTGGTGCCTCTATTTCCAGGGTTCCTACACTATGTTATTTCCAGTGCTTCTACATGATGTTGCCACAGCTCCTACATCATGATGGTCTATCCCTGGGCTCCCACACCATGGTGCTTTAATTCCAGGATTCCTCCACCATACTACAACATTTCCAGAACTCCTGTACCACGGTGCGCTGTTTCCAGGGTTTCCCTCTATACCATGCTGTTCTATCTCCAAGGTTTCCACACCATGGTGTTCTTTCCGGGGCCCCTCCTGCTACACCATTAGTGCTCTGTGTCCAAGGCTCCTAAATCATGGTGCTCCACCTCCAAGGGATCTCCTACACTATAGTGCTCCATTTCAAGGGGCTCCTACACGCTCATTTCTATCTCTAAGGCTTCTGCACCATTGTGCATTATTTTCAGCGGTCCCTCACCATGGTAGTGCTCCACTGCCAGGGCTCATACGCCATGCTGCTCTACGTCAGACGCGAAGCCCCTACACCACGGCACGGTACTGTATCTCTAGGGATCCTGCACCCCGGCGCTCCGTTTCCAGGATTCCTATACCTTGGGGAAGCATTTGTCAAGGTGGCGCTCCATTTCCAAGACTCCTTTCACCATGCTCCTCTACCTCTACAGCGCCTACACCATGCCGTTTTATTTCCAGGGCTCTGACACCATAGTGCTCTATATACCAGGGCTCCTCCATCCCGGTACCCTATTTCAGGGCTTCTACATCACGGTGCTAAATCTCCTGGGCTCCTACACCACAGAGCTCTATTTCCAGGGCTCCTACTCCGTGTAGTGCTTCACTTCCAGGGGCTCCTTTACCACGGTGCTCTCTGTCAGTGTTCTTTACACCATGGTGGTTTATCTTCGGGGTTCCTAAACCACAGTCCTCTATTCCCAAGGCTCCTACAAAATGGTGGTCTATTTTCCAGGGCTCCTTCAGAACGAGGGGCTCTATTTCCAGGGCTCCTGCAGAATGAGGGGCTCTATTTCCCGGGTTCCTACAGAATGAGGGGCTCTATTTCCTGAGCTCCTACAGAGGTGCTCTATTTCCAGGGCTCCTACAGAATGAGGGGCTCTATTTCCAGGGCTCCTACAGAATGAGGGGCTCTATTTCCAGGGCTCCTACAGAATGAGGGGCTCTATTTCCTGGGCTCCTACAGAATGAGGGGCTCTATTTCCAGGGCTCCTACAGAGGTGCTCTATTTCCAGGGCTCCTACAGAATGAGGGGCTCTATTTCCTGGGCTCCTACAGAATGAGGGGCTCTATTTCCTCACCTGGGCTCCTACAGAATGAGGGGCTCTATTTCCAGGGCTCCTACAGAATGAGGGGCTCTATTTCCAGGGCTCCTACAGAATGGTGTGTTATTTTCCTGGGTTTCTACACCACGATGCTCTATCTTCAGAGCTTCCACACCATAGTGATCCATTCACACCATAGTGATCCATTTACACCATAGTGATCCATTTACACCATAGTGATCCATTTCCAAGGGTCGTTCACTTTGGTGCTGTGTATACTGGCCCCTGCTCCTGCTCCAGAATGATCCATCTCTGAGATTCCACTCTATTGGTTCCATGAACCGTCCTGTCTTGTCTCTATGTACACCCTCCATATTGTCATTCCATTACGTCTGTACATCCCTCCTTCTGTCTCTCTCCTCTGCACATCCCATCTTCTGTCCCGTCTGTACATCTCTCCACTCTCTCCCTCTCTTTAAATTTTGTCTGTGCCCGTCTGTACATCTCTCCACTCTCTCTCTCTCTCTCTCTTGTCTGTGTCCGTCTGTTCACTGTCACCTTCAATCCCCGTCTGTACATTCTCTCTCTCTCTCTCTCTCTCTCTCTCTCTCTCTCTCTCTCTCTCTCTCTCTCTCTCTCTCTCTCTCATTTGTCTGTGCCCTTGTGTTCACTGTCTTTCCTTTGGATGTCCATCTTGTCATACTGTCCCTCAGTCTTGTCTTCTGCACATTTCTCCTTCTGTCCTTCCTGTCTGCACATTTCTCCTTCTGTCTTTTGTGTCTGTACATTTCTCCTTCTGTCTTTTGTGTCTGTACATTTCTCCTTCTGTCTTTTGCGTCTGTACATTTCTCCTTCTGTCTTTTGTGTCTGTACATTTCTCCTTCTGTCTTTTGCGTCTGTACATTTCTCCTTCTGTCTTTTGTGTCTGTACATTTCTCCTTCTGTCTTTTGTGTCTGTACATTTCTCCTTCTGTCTTTTGCGTCTGTACATTTCTCCTTCTGTCTTTTGTGTCTGTACATTTCTCCTTCTGTCTTTTGTGTCTGTACATTTCTCCTTCTGTCTTTTGTGTCTGTACATTTCTCCTTCTGTCCTTCCTGTCCGTACATCCCTCCGTGTTGTTCTTCCTCGCTGTCCACAACTTTCTCCCTAATGCACCCCCGCCTGCCACACCCTTCAACCATGTGTCTCAGCCTGTTGCCCGTCCCTTTCTCCCTAATGAACCCCCGCCTAGCCACACCCTTCAACCATGTGTCTCAGCCTGTTGCCCGTCACCTTTCTCCCTAATGCACCCCCGCTGCCACACCTTACAACCATGTGTCTCAGCCTGTTGCCGTCACCTGTCTCCTAATGCACCCGCCTGCCACACCCTTCAACCATGTGTCTCAGCCTGTTGCCCGTCACCTTTCTCCCTAATGCACCCCGCCTGCCACACCCTTCAACCATGTGTCTCAGCCTGTTGCCCGTCACCTTTCTCCCTAATGCACCCCCGCCTGCCACACCCTAACCATGTGTCTCAGCCTGTTGCCCGTCACCTTTCTCCCTAATGCACCCCGCCTGCCACACCCTACACCATGTGTCTCAGCCTGTTGCCCGTCACCTTTCTCCCTAATGCACCCCGCCTGCCACACCCTCAACCATGTGTCTCAGCTGTTGCCCGTCACCTTTCTCCCTAATGCACCCCGCCTGCCACACCCTACAACCATGTGTCTCAGCCTGTTGCCCGTCACCTTTCTCCCTAATGCACCCCGCCTGCCACACCCTACAACCATGTGTCTCAGCCTGTTGCCCGTCACCTTTCTCCCTAATGCACCCCCGCCTGCCACACCCTACAACCATGTGTCTCAGCCTGTTGCCGTCACCTTTCTCCCTAATGCACCCCGCCTGCCACACCCTACAACCATGTGTCTCAGCCTGTTGCCCGTCACCTTTCTCCCTAATGCACCACCGCCTGCCACACCCTTCAACCATGTGTCTCAGCCTGTTGCCCGTCACCTTTCTCCCTAATGCACCCCGCCTGCCACACCCTACAACCATGTGTCTCAGCCTGTTGCCCGTCACCTTTCTCCCTAACGCACACCGCCTGTCACACCCTACAACCATGTGTCTCAGCCTGTTGCCCGTCACCTTTCTCCCTAATGCACCACCGCCTGTCACACCCTACAACCATGTGTCTCAGCCTGTTGCCCGTCACCTTTCTCCCTAATGCACCACCGCCTGTCACACCCTACAACCATGTGTCTCAGCCTGTTGCCCGTCACCTGTCTCCCTAATGCACCACGCCTGCCACACCCTACAACCATGTGTCTCAGCCTGTTGCCCGTCACCTGTCTCCCTAATGCACCACCGCCTGCCACACCTTCAACCATGTGTCTCAGCCTGTTGCCCGTCACCTTTCTCCCTAATGCACCCCGCCTGCCACACCCTACAACCATGTGTCTCAGCCTGTTGCCCGTCACCTTTCTCCCTAATGCACCCCCGCCTGCCACACCCTTCAACCATGTGTCTCAGCCTGTTGCCCGTCACCTTTCTCCCTAATAATGCACCCCCGCCTGCCACACCCTTCAACCATGTGTCTCAGCCTGTTGCCCGTCACCTGTCTCCGGACTCGCAGTGTGAACAATTCACATTTCAAACGGGGCCGTGACCAGTTGGGTCCGTTTCTTTCAAGCATTCAACGGGAGTATCGAAAGCCTTTACTTAAAACATCGTTTCCCTTGAACGTTTGTTGGTCTGACGTTTTCGCGAGAGAATCCAAGCTGAAGTGATGGTGTTTGTTGGATTGTGACATACAGGTACTGTTCCTGAGACCGTCTTGTCAAAGGTCATCGGTTGGAATCCTGCTGAATCCTGACAACAGAGTCGAGGGGGCGGCGGGGGGGGGGGGGGGGGGGGGGGGGGGGAGGGGGGCTGACTATTGAATGGTCTAGACTGACGACAGCAGGCACGACTTCCCGTGTTGTAAACAATGGGGGTGTGTGCGTCACGGAACTGTCCCGTGTCTAGCGTGCCAAAAGTCCAGTCAGTGAGAGTCGACAGTGTTACACGAGGTGTGTCCCTCAGGTTGGGTAACACTCTGTGGTCTGAGTAGCAGTAACAGTCGAGAGTGTTACAATGGGAGTTTGTCACGTCACCTGTATGTAGCGCGTGTTACATGAGGAGGAAATCGTCCAGTGACAGTCGACAGTGTTACACGAGGTGTGTCCCTCAAGTTGGGAAACACTCTGTGGCCCGAGTAGCAATAACAGCCGAGGGTGTTACACTGGCAGTGAGTCTCGTCAGGCACGCTAACCTGTTGCGTGACATGATGAAGAACTTGTCCCATGTCAACCAAATCTCATGACACAACGCCGATGGTCCACAGAACACGAGCTGCGCAGTCTGACGATCGTCAACGGTCCCTGGTCAGAACTCCTGGCGTGGTCCTCCGTCAGATCACCGTCTCCACCGTTTCCGCGTCACTGTCCTCGTCCTGGCCTGTGGCCAGATGGAACACGTCCTCGTAGGTCAGCCCGCCGCCTTCCAGGTGGAAAGGCTTTACTGCTGTCCCTGACTGACCTTGACCTGACCTCTGACCCCTGCAGGCACTGGGCGCGGGAGGTGGCGGCGGGAAGACGTCGTCCAGGTTCTCATAGGACCTGGCCAGCGTGGGCTGCGTGCTGAGGGCGGCGGGGGCCACGTTGCTGAGCTTGGGGTGTGGGTAGGAGGAGGTGAGCGGCGAGTAGGGCGGGTGGTGCTTTCGGAATGGAAACGAATGGATGCCGGCGTGGTCGGACGGGTAGTAATAATCGTTCCAGCCTGGCGGGAGAGGGTGCGCATGCCCTGGACCTCTTTCTGCTTGACCTCGGTTTCTCCCCCGTGACCCCTTGTCGCTCTGGGATACTGGTGAGCGAGGCTGCTGCTGTAGTACTCGTTGGGAACATGGGCCTCCCCAGGAGGACATCGCTGCGGCCTGTCTGCGTTGGGGTACCTGGGGTCCACGTCTCCGGAGGGGTACCTGTGCGGGGTGTCTCCATTGGTGTACCTCAGGTGCCCGCCGTTCATGGCGGCCGGGGACGGCTTCTTCCTGATCTGCTTGTACAGGTCTGAGTCCAGGTCGTCAGCGGTGGTGTGAGAAGAGCTGCTGGCCACGGAGTGCAGGGAGTGCTGGGAGAGGAGGGAGTGCTGGGAGCCATGTCGCGAAGAGGACAGACTCTGATAGGACGGAGGGGAGGAGTAGGGAGGGGTCTGCAGACTTCGCTTCCGAGGCAGCGCGCACGGTAAAGGGTCCAGGTCGTCCAGGTCCGTGTCGCAGGGCGCTGCCGCTGGTGGTCCCTGATAAGGGAGTCTGCTGACCTGGTGGAAGGCAGACTTGTGGTTCTTCTCCTGTCCCGGTAAAGGCGTTGATCGGTCCAGTCCAGGGAAAGGGTCGGATCGACCTTTGGACAAGAGAGGACTAGCCGCAGTCTTCTGCTGTAGAAGCGCAGCGTCAGCTTGCAGAGGAGCTGGAGACCGGGCACCCGTGGCGGAGCCGGCACCACATACTCTTCCATACTTTTTGGGCATAGCATACAGGTCCACCAGGCCACCGCTGTTGGCAACAACCCCAGCTGCCCAGACCCTAAGGAAACTGGCGGCGTCCTCAGAGGACTGCCCAACGCCAGACCGTGGTTGTGGGAGCCACGATGCCTGCTGAGGTGATCGTGCCTGGAGTCGGAGCTCACGGAGAGGATGTCGTCCTTCTCGCTGTCATCACTGGGACAGCCGCCGTCAGCCACCCCTTCCACGGCGTTGATGTAGCTCTTGGGTCGGGCTGGCCGCTCGCTGTCGCCCATGATCTGGGGCAGGCTGTTGGTGGAGTGGCGGGACAGACCGAAACGGGGCGTGGCCGCAGCAGAGTAAGGACTGTAGTGGGCAGTGCTGCTGCCATGGGAGGGACTGGGCTGGGAGGCAGGGTGGGAGGCGCTCGGGTAGTTGTGACGGGGTGAGAGACTAGCGCCGGTGGTGGAGGAGGGGTGAGAAGACCTGGGCCCAGGGGAGGAGGCGTAGGACAGGGAGGTTCCGTTGGCTTGTTTGAGGTCGTCCGCCCTCGCGTGAGGAGGTGGGGTGGTGCTGGTGGCGTCCTGAAGATGTTGCCTTGGGTTGTCTGCCGTCCTGGATTTCAACCTGCGGGAAGCGAGGGACTCTTTCTGGTTCTCGTAGAGCGGGTCACGATGCCCGGCACTGCTGCCCACTACCGCGCCAGGCATTGAAAGGCTGTCCACGTTTTCGTAACTGTTGATCTGGCCCGCTGACGTCACCTGCCCCTGCATGTCTGTGGATGACGCCACGCTCCCGTGCATGACGACGTAAGCACTTTCCTCTGGCTCAGCGTTCAGGGCGGAGGAGGCGGCGGTCAGCCTGGATATAGCCCCAGTGGAGGCTCCCCTCGGCACAGAAGACTGCCCAGGCTTGCTGCCTCCCTTCTGGACGTCCTGGTGGAGTCCCGGGCGCCGTGGAGCCTGGGAGGTCAGCTTCACAGGTCTAGGGGTCACACAGCTGTCCACGTTCTCGTAATCCACAACGGACGTCATTCCCGCGACATCCGCCGTGCACGGGCAGGAGGAGGAAGGAGGAGGAGGGCAAGATGTGGACTGGGACACGGGAGTGTGGGAACGCACCAGTTTCACGGGCCGCTGATCGGTGTCGGAGTAAGTGCGTTCCTGGCAGGGAGTCGGGGTCAGGGCCCGCCGCGTCTGTCTCTCCAGCTTCTGGTTGTTGAGCTGGAACTGGCGGTCGGCCTCGCTGTTCTCCTGCAGGTACCGCAGCTGCAGGCTCATGATCAGCATCAGCTGCTGGTGGTCCAGGTTGGCCAAGGTCACCGCGCGCCGCGCGCGCCGCCGGTGCTCCTTCAGACGACCCTGACCCTGACCTTGACCCTGATCCTCAACGTGTCTCCGCCCTTCGCCCCGACCTAGCGTGGAGGTGGCGTAGACGGCGTTGGAGTCTGAGCTGTCGAAGCTCTGGTTCTGTCGCCGGGGTTGGCTGAAACTGTGACTTCGCTGACGCATCCGGCACGCTTCGTTGTAGTCTAGCGGAATGTCGGAGGGGCTGTAGATGAACTGGGAGGCGGCCGAGGACGCCTGGGGAGGGTGGGCGTGAGACGTGGGGTGGGTGGGGGAGGAGGAGGAGGTGGAGAGAGGCTGGGAGGCAGCGGCAGCGGGGTCGCTGTCGTCGGGAGGATGCGGGGAAGAGCTGCACTGGCTGACGGTGAAGATCTCCTCGTAGGAATCCGACTGCAAGCAGGCAGCACCAGTATCATCATCATCATCATCATCATCATCATCATCATCATCATCATCATCTTCATCATCATCACCAACGTTACAGGCCACCACAACCCCCGTCAAGGAAAAATCACTCGTCGGTTTCGTATCGTGTTATTTAGTAAGCTTTTCTTTGAACCTTGCTCTTTGTGTTTATGCTTGTATTCTGGCTTCTTTTGCGTTGCAGTGCAGTCCGTTTCAATCTCTAGATATAAAGCATGGCAGACCAGCCGCCGTGGCGAAGTGGTTAGCGTCGCGGACTCCGGCTGGGAGGTCGTGGGTTCGAATCCCATCAGAGTCATGTGGGTTTTTCTGCCCCGACCGGCTCCTACCCAGAGTTGAGTTTGCTGCGGACTCCGTTGGGAAGACTGTGACCACACAGTCGAGTTTCATCCACTTAATGGATGCGTTTCTGAGAGTGTTGCTCAAATTTCCTCACCAACACTGCAGGTGCCTGTATCTCTCGGGCCTGGTTGACGCCGGGATATATTATGAAAGAAAACGTAGAGTACAACCCTGTCATGTAGTCTCATACCGAAATGGAAATCCGTAGCATCATCTTAATCATCCTCATTCTCATCGATCAGCATTAAAAAGTCTCAATTCTGTGGCCCTTCATGCCCTGCTCTCACGGTGTCCTCAATTTCGATGTCCTCTCAGCGTCTGTGGCCTTGGTTTGGTTCCGTCGGGGTCACCGGTATCGGCGAGTCCATGGGGGCTGTCGTCAGACGGACGTGGTGGCGCGCTCCGGAGGGAGAGCTCACTCACGCCGGCTTCGCGACTAAGCAATTATTGTCGTCAGTAGGGGGCTTAGTAGGCGATGTCCTGCGTATGTTAGATCAGAACAGGCGCCACTGAACACCACGGAAGTGACACGACAGCAGTGCAGTGTCTCCTCCGGTGGGTTGCCTCTTGACGACTTGACATTGACTGCTCCCTGTGGATTGCCGGTGCCGGGGCTGCGGCGGGGCCGACCGGGCTGTGGCTGTGGACGGGGTGTCGGAATGAGCGGCGTGGGTGCACTCCCTCTGAGGTGGCACAGAGATTGGGACAGAAAAAGAAAAGAATGGTAGAGATATGAGACAGGAGATCCCCCCACCCTCCCCCCACCCCACTCTCACCGGAACCACGGAGAGTCGGCGACCCGTGACGAGTTCAAATTATAAGCTTTAGCTTAAATTCAATTAATTTTAAGCTTTAGCTTTAATTCATAGCTTACGTGACCCTTTCACGTGCTCCTCGACAAGAAAATGGCCCCAGCTCACGCTGGACATGTTTGTTTTGCCTGATCTTTTTCTCTGTTCTTGCTCACCTCTCGCGTCTCGCGAGAAAGTAGTGAAACCTAGCGACACTTGGCGAGATCGTGATACAAATGACAAGGGGTTGGAGTATATTTTCGTGTCCTCTTCTTTTTCTTACGGTAAGGTAGGAAAGCTTGAAAGAGGCGGCTTTCCTTTCTTGTGGGAGATGTGTTAGGTTGTAGGGTTATAGGTCTTGTGATGTCGTTGTCACCGAGAAATCTGAATCAACGTTGTTTTTTGTTATTAAAGTTTCATTTTGAAAAAAAACAACAACCAAAAAACCCAACCTCCATCATGACCATCCAGAACACTGCCACGTCGACGGCTGTGAACGTCAGTTTTGTTCACATGTTACTGTGTGGGAACTAGACAGTATGTGTTAGGTCATAAAGGCTTTGAAGTTATCTTTGAAAAACAAAACCTAAAACTAAAAACAAACAAACAAACAAAAACCCCACAAAAGCAGTCATGCAAGGGCATTGCAGCTGCAACCGTCCTCGCCATCATCTATAATTATGACTGTCCTTGTCAAGCGACATAATCATCCTCGCCATCATCTATAATTATGACTGTCCTTGTCAATCGACATAATCATCCTCGCCATCATCTATATCGCTGTCCTTGCAAATCGACATAATCATCTCACCATCATCTATATCGCTGTCCTTGTCAATCGAGATAGTCGTTCTCGCTATAATCTATGTTAATATCCTTGTCAATTGAAATAATCGTCCGCGCCATCATCTTTATTATTGTCCATGTCATTCAACAGAATCGTCCTCGCCATCACAGATATAATCGTCCTCGCATTCGTATATACTACTGTCCTTAACATTCGACATAATCGACCTCGCTATCATTTGTATAACTGTCCTTGTCAATCGTTCTCGCTGTAATCTATGTTACTTCATAATCGTCCATGCCATCATCTATATTTCTCAATCGACCTATTCTTCCTCGCCAAAGTCTTTACGACTTCCTTGTCAGTTAACTAATCATTCTTGACATATCTATTTTGCATTTCTTGTCAATCACCTCACCATAGTCTTTAAGACTATCCTTGTCAGTTAACATAATCATTCTCGACATATCTATTTTACATTTCTTGTCAATCACCTCGCCATAGTCTTTAAGACTCTTTAAGACTATCCTTGTCAGTTAACATAATCATTCTTGACCTATCTATTTTCCATTTCTTGTCAATCACCTTGCCATAGTCTTTAAGACTCTTTAAGACTATCCTTGTCAGTTAACATAATCATTCTTGACATATCGATTTTGCATTTCTTGTCAATCACCTTGCCATAGTCTTTAAGACTCTTTAAGACTATCCTTGTCAGTTAACATAATCATTCTTGACATATCTATCTTGCATTTCTTGTCAATCACCTCGCCATAGTCTTTAAGACTATCCTTGTCAGTTAACATAATCATTCTTGACATATCTATCTTGCATTTCTTGTCAATCACCTCGCCATAGTCTTTAAGACTATCCTTGTCAGTTAAGGTAATCATTCTTGACATATCTAGTTTGCATTTCTTGTCAATCACCTCCGCCATAGACGTATGACTATCCTTGTCAGTTAACAATCATTCTTGACATAATTATCTAGTTTGCATTTCTTGTCAATCGTCATAAGTCGGTTCTCTGCATTATCTGTATCCCTGTCCTTGTCAATCGTCACAGTCGGTTCTCTGCATTATCTGTATCCCTGTCCTTGTCAATCGTCACAGTCGGTTCTCTGCATTATCTGTATCCCTGTCCTTGTCAATCGTCACAGTCGGTTCTCTGCATTATCTGTATCCCTGTCCTTGTCAATAGTCACAGTCGGTTCTCTGCATTATCTGTATCCCTGTCCTTGTCAATCGTCACAGTCGGTTCTCTGCATTATCTGTATCCCTGTCCTTGTCAATCGTCATAGTCGGTTCTCTGCATTATCTGTATCCCTGTCCTTGTCAATCGTCATAGTCGGTTCTCTGCATTATCTGTAT
>CM031623.1:18335521-18340521 GCA_018398815.1 Conus ventricosus
GGAGGGTGGGTGGGTGGATGGTGGTGGGTGGGTGGTGGATGGATGGTGATGGATGGGTGGTGGATGGGTGGGTGGATGGATGGATGGGTGGTGGGTGGGTGGATGGGTGGGTGGGTGGTGGTGGATGGGTGGATGGGTGGGTGGATGGGTGGGTGGGTGGGTGGATGGGTGGGTGGTGGGTGGATGGGTGGGTGGGGTGGGTGGATGGATGGGTGGATGGGTGGATGGGTGGGTGGATGGGTGGGTGGGTTGGTGGATGGATGGATGGATGGGTGGGTGGGTTGGAGTGGGTGGGTGGGGTGGATGGGTGGGTGGGTTGGTGGTGGATGGATGGATGGATGGGTGGGTGGATGGGTGGGTGGGTGGGTGGATGGGTGGGTGGGTGGATGGGTGGAGGTGGGTGATGGGTGGGGGTGGGTTGGGTGGATGGATGGTGGATGGATGGGTGGATGGATGGGTGGGTGGATTGGGGGTGGATGGGTGGGGTGGGTGGATGGGTGGGTGGGTTGGTGGATGGATGGTGGTATGGGTGGGTGTGGATGGGTGGGTGGGTGGGTTGGTGGGGATGGTGGATGGTGGGTGGTGGATGGGTGGGTGGGTGGTGGTTGGTGGGTGGATGGGTGGGTGGATGGATGGGTGGGTGGATGGGTGGATGGGTGGGTGGATGGATGTGTGGTGGATGGTGGTGGATGGGTGGGTTGGTGGTGGGTGGGTGGATGGATGGTTGGATGGGTGGATGGTGTGGGTGGATGGTGGGTGATGGGGGTGGTTGGTGGTGGGTGGATGTTGGGTGGGTGGTTGGATGGGTGGATGGATGGGTGGATGGGTGGGTGGATGGTTGGGTGGGTGGATGGGTGGGTGGATGGATGGATGGAGGATGGGTTGTGATGGGTGGATGGATGGGTTGGTGGATGGTGTGGGGTGGGTGGGGGGGATGGATGGGTGGATGGATGGGTGGATGGGTGGGGGATGGATGGGTGGATGGGTGGGTTGGTGGATGGGTGGGGGGATGGGTGATGGGTGGTGGATGGGGTGGGGGTGGGATGGGTGGTGGATGGGTGGTGGGGTTTTGGGTGGTGGGTGGGTGGATGGTGGGTGGGTGGTGGTATGGGGGTGGGTGGGTGGTGGGTGGGTGGGTTGGTGATGGTGGTGGATGGTGGGTGGATGGATGGGGGGTGGGTTGGTGGTGGAGGGGTTTGGATGGGTGGGTGGATGGGGGTGGGTGGGTTGGATGGATGGGGGATGGGTGGAGGGTGGGTGGTGGGTGGGTGGAGGATGGGTGGGTGGATGGTGGGTGGTGGGTGGGTGGGGTGGGTTGGTGGAGGGTGGGGGGTGAGGATGGATGGGTGGGTGGATGGTGGATGGATGGATGGGGTGGATGGACGGACGGATGAATGGATGGGTGGATGGATGGATGGGTGGGTGGGTTGGTGGATTGGATGGATGGATGGGTGGATGGATGGGTGGTGGGTGGGTGGATGGGTGGGTGGGTGGATGGATGGGTTGGGTGGGTGGATGGATGGATGATGGATGGACGGACGGATGAATGGATGGGTGGATGGATGGATGGGTGGGTGGGTGATGACACCTGTATCATCATCTATCATGACACCAATACTAGACATTAACCGTTTCGCCACCATCTGATCTTAGATTCAGTGTTCCTAACACCAGTTGTTGCGACAGTCTCTGTTTACTAGGACCAGCGACTCACCACATTGGAAGCCTTTTTTTTCGTGTCTTTTAAGGAGAATAAAGGAAAATGGGAGCACTTTCAATCTATTGCAGGTTTTTCTTTACCCACGCAGTTCTTCCAAAATCTGTTTATAGTCTCACAGCAGTATCCCTTGGATAGGTGGGGAAGAAAAATCGACAGTCGATGATAGTGACATGTTTTTTCTATGTTGGGGCCAAAAGGGTTAAACCGACAAAACAAATTCCATTAAAAGGTTAAACTGACAAAGAGAAACATTGCCATCAAAGGGGTGGAACTGGCGAAGAAGGCGCTGACAGTCGCACGATGAAGCTACAGATGAAGGCACCCATACTGGAAGGGTTAAACTGATGAAAAGGACACTGATGTCAAAAGGTTTGAAAGGATGAAGACTTGACGTTAGAGCGTTTTTAAAGGATGAAGAAGATACTGAAACACTGAAAAGGGACACCAATATTCAAAAAGATTTAAACTAATAAAAGAGACATTCACATTATAAAAGAGTTAAACCGAAGAAGAATTCTGTAGCAATCAAAGGGTTAAACTGATAAAGAAGACATGGCACTGGAAGATTTTTTTTTTTGTCTTTTTTTTTTTGTGGCATCAGTTCTCGGATCAATGGAGCACCTAAGGTGGTAGGTGTTTTTTTTTTTTTTTTTTTTTTTTTTTTTTTTTTTTTTTTTTTCCTAAGGCCAAAATCCACCTCTTCATTTTTTGGTGCTTCACACTGTCCTCTTCATCTGCCAAAAAAAAAAAAAAGCGGAAGAAAAAAAAATTTCCATCACTAAGTTTTTTTTTCTCTCTTTTTTTTTCTTCTTCCTTTCTTTCCTAACCAATCTCTTACACACCATGCATAGTCTGTGTGTTTATCTTACACACCATGCATAGTCTGTGTGTTATCATACACACCATGCATAGTCTGTGTGTTATCTTACACACCATGCATAGTCTGTGTGTTATCTTACACACCATGCATAGTCTGTGTGTTATCTTACACACCATGCATAGTCTGTGTGTTACTTACACCACCATGCATAGTCTGTGTGTCATCTTACACACCATGCATAGTCTGTGTGTTATCTTACACACCATGCATTCTGTGTGTTATCTTACACACCATGCATAGTCTGTGTGTTATCTTACACACCATGCATAGTCTGTGTGTTACTTACACACCATGCATAGTATGTGTGTTATCTTACACACCATGCATAGTCTGTGTGTTATCTTACACACCATGCATAGTCTGTGTGTTACCTTACACACCATGCATAGTCTGTGTGTTACCTTACACACCATGCATAGCTGTGTGTTATCTTACACACCATGCATAGTCTGTGTGTTATCTTACACACCATGCATAGTCTGTGTGATATCTTACACACCATGCACAGTCTGTGTGTTATCTTACACACCATGCATAGTCTGGTGTGTTATCTTACACACCATGCATAGTCTGTGTGTTATCTTACACACCATGCATAGTCTGTGTGTTATCTTACACACCATGCATAGTCTGTGTGTTATCTACACACCATGCATAGTCTGTGTGTTATCTTACACACCATGCATAGTCTGTGTGTTATCTTACACACCATGCATAGTCTGTGTGATATCTTACACACCATGCACAGTCTGTGTGTTATCTTACACCACCATGCATAGTCGTGTGTTATCTTACACACCATGCATAGTCTGTGTGTTATCTTACACACCATGCATAGTCTGTGTGTTATCTTACACACCATGCATAGTCTGTGTGTTATCTTAACACACCATGCATAGTCTGTGTGTTATCTTACACACCATGCATAGTCTGTGTGTTATCTTACACACACCATGCATAGTCTGTGTGTTATCTTACACACCATGCATAGTCTGTGTGTTATCTTACACACCATGCATAGTCTGTGTGTTATTCTTACACACCATGCAAAGTCTGTGTGTTATCTTACACACCATGCACAGTCTGTGTGTTATCTTACACACCATGCATAGTCTGTGTGTTATCTTACACACCATGCATAGTCTGTGTGTTATCTTACACACCATGCATTAGTCTGTGTGTTATCTTACACACCATGCATAGTCTGTGTGTTATCTTACACACCATGCATAGTCTGTGTGTTATCGTACACACCATGCATAGTCTGTGTGTTATCTTACACACCATGCATAGTCTGTGTGTTATCTTACACACCATGCATAGTCTGTGTGTTATCGTACACACCATGCACAGTCTGTGTGTTATCTTACACACCATGCATAGTCTGTGTGTTATCTTACACACCATGCATAGTCTGTGTGTTATCTTACACACCATGCACAGTCTGTGTGTTATCTTACACACCATGCATAGTCTGTGTGTTATCTTACACACCATGCACAGTCTGTGTGTTATCTTACACACCATGCATAGTCTGTGTGTTATCTTACACACCATGCACAGTCTGTGTGTTATCTACACACCATGCATAGTCTGTGTGTTATCTTACACACCAGCATAGTCTGTGTGTTTATCTTACACACCATGCATAGTCTGTGTGTTATCTACACACCATGCACAGTCTGTGTGTTATCTTTACACACCATGCATAGTCTGTGTGTTATCTTACACACCATGCATAGTCTGTGTGATATCTTACACACCATGCACAGTCTGTGTGTTATCTATCACACCATGCATAGTCTGGTGTTATCTTACACACCATGCATAGTCTGTGTGTTATCTTACACACCATGCATAGTCTGTGTGTTTATCTTACACACCATGCATAGTCTGTGTGTTATCTTACACACCATGCATAGTCTGTGTGTTATCTTACACACCATGCATAGTCTGTGTGTTATCTTACACACCATGCATAGTCTGTGTGTTATCTTACACACCATGCATAGTCTGTGTGTTATCTTACACACCATGCATAGTCTGTGTGTTATCTTACACACCATGCATAGTCTGTGTGTTATCTTACACACCATGCATAGTCTGTGTTTATCTTACACACCATGCACAGTCTGTGTGTTATCTTACACACCATGCACAGTCTGTGTGTTATCTTACACACCATGCACAGTCTGTGTGTTATCTTACACACCATGCATAGTCTGTGTGTTATCTTACACACCATGCATAGTCTGTGTGTTATCTTACACACCATGCATGTCTGTGTGTTATCTTACACACCATGCATAGTCTGTGTGTTATCTTACACACATGCACAGTCTGTGTGTTATCTTACACACCATGCATAGTCTGTGTGTTATCTTACACACCATGCATAGT
>CM031623.1:18360766-18370766 GCA_018398815.1 Conus ventricosus
GGAGGTTAGTTGACCGGCTTTGTCTCCAACAGTCCCTTAGGAACGGGAGGTTAGTTGACCAGATTTGTCTCCAACAGTCATTAGGAACGGGAGGTTTGTTGACCGGCTGTGTCTCCAACAGTCATTAGGAACGGGAGGTTTGTTGACCGGCTTTGTCTCCAACAGTCATTAGGAACGGGAGGTTTGTTGACCGGGTTTGTCTCCAACAGTCATTAGAAACGGAGGTTAGTTGACCGGCTGTGTCTCCAACATCATTAGGAACGGGAGGTTAGTTGACCGGCTGTGTCTCCCCAAAAGTCATTATAGGGAACGGAGGTTAGTTGACCGGCTTTGTCTCCAACAGTCATTAGGAACGGGAGGTTTGTTGACCGGCTGTGTCTCCAACAGTCATTAGGAACGGGAGGCTTGTTGTCACTGGGATTGGGGAATCATTTCAAGTAAACAGTGAAAGAACATAAAGCATCACCACGTAGTTCTCTTGTGCTAAAGTAGTCCGCCATTGTACAAAACGTCAACCTTATGTGGGAGGGTGACTGTTTTTGTTTTTTTTGTTTTTTGTTTAGTCTGAGACGCCAGTTAGGGTGAGTTACCGGGCCCTAACTTTATCATCTCTTTTGTGAATGTTTAATCCGCGATTAAAAAAAAAAGAAAACAAAGGGGGGGGGGGGGGGGGAGCAATTGCTAATGAGTCCCTAAAGCGTTGAGGCAGAGTTAATAATAGGCTGAATATAAGTATGATAAAAGAAAAAGTCTCTAGTGAATAATAGGCTGAATTAAGTATGATAAAAGAAAAAGTCTCTAGTGAATAATAGGCTGAATATAAGTATGATAAATGAAAAGTCTCTTGTGCGTAAATTCTAAAAAGTTATTATGTTTATTTTCTTTTCGATTTAAAACAGTTTTATCGCAATATTTTTTTAACAGAAGTCCCATGTGTACCGACCAACTATTCTGTAACTATTCCCAAGGCTTTGAGACTGGATGCTTCGTTCGATTTTCAGAAACTCAAAGTGCTGGTAAATCTTGGCTAAGGTTTGACGATTTTGTCTGCGGTGTCCAACGTGAATATACTTCTCTGAGAATGGAGAGACTATGACTAAAAATGTCCATTTACTACTAAGAACAAGAGAAGAAGAAGAAAAAAAGAAAAAAAAAAAAGGCTTACGTTTTATTGGATGATAATATAAACTTGTATGGTGGTGTCGGAATTACTCGTGTCTACGACAGTATCATCACCACATATTTTACCGTGTGTTGATCTAAAATGAGACAGACAGACAGACGCACACACACACACACACACACAGAAAGACAGACAGAGAGGTAAGGTAATGTTGCTTATAGCCCACCGACCGCAAAGGGCCATATCAGGGCTGTCACCCACGACAGACAGAGAGAGTCTTTATTCCCAAGGGTAACATTTAAGCAAGAAGATGGGTTTTTTTTTTTAACCCGCCTGGCCCTTGTCCGTTCTGGGAATAAGTGTACGAACTCAAAACACTATGAAACAATAGAGATTCAGAAGAAGACGAAGAACTGCATCATTCACTAAAAGATGTCGACGGACTTTGGTAATGATGCATCCACATTTTCAGGGTTAGATCTGCTTGTATGAACCGAGGTATCATCACAGAGAGAGAGAGAGGAGAGAGAGAGAGAGAGAGAGAGAGAGAGAGACTAACGACACAGAGAGAGAAGGACGGACGGACAGACAGACAGACAGCCAGAGAAAGAGGATAAAGAGCGAATGGTCTCCTCTCAAAAGACACCTGCCGTTGTCCCCTCGCGCGGTCCCGTGTCACGCCCTCCCTGTGTGTGCCCCCTTAAGCCCCCCACCCCCACCCCCCCCCCCACCCCCCACCATCCCCCAACCTCCATTGTCAGGCTGGGGGACAATCGCCTCTCCCTCACTGACCCCCGCATTCGGCTAGGCCTGAAAGGACAGCAAAGTCACAACGCCGGAAACAGAGAGAGCAACAGGGAGAGTGAGAGAGAGAGAGAGAGAGAGAGAGGGGGGGGGGGGGGGCATGGCGGTGGGGTGGGGGGAGGGAGGAGGGGAAGAAGGTGAGTGGGGAGAGGGCAGAGAGAAAGGGGAGGGGGATCAGAGAGACAGAGACAGGGCTTGTGGCCAATCCAGCAGAAGCGGCAGGTGACTACAGGTAACACACCAGTGATCTCCGTCCAGGCCACAGTGGCCAAGACGATGAGTGAGGTTTCAAGTATATTTAGACTGGCGCGTTTGGATTCTCCCTCTGTGTGTGTGTGTGTGTGTGTGTGTGTGTGTGTAATGTAATGTAATGTAATGTAATGTAATGTAATGTAATGTAATGTAAAAGGATATTCATGGAGCGCTTTACCTCGCGAGAGCCCAAAAGGCATATTACAAAAGCATGATAAAATACTAGTTCTACCTTAAAGCGCGCGCGCGCGCGCGCGCGCACCACACACACACACACACACACACACACACACACACACACACACACACGAAAAACAACACACACACACACACACACACACACACACACACACACACACACACACACACACATACACATGCGCGCGCGCACGAGCGCGTCAAAAGAAGCCGACTCGCGCACAGAGATAAGTGGATATCGTTAATCAGTCCGGGGGGAAGAATATGTGTTTAGGGAGACATACATACGTACATCCATACATATGTATGTATGTATGTATGTATGTATGTAGGTATGTGTGTGTTTTGGTCTTTATCTATCTATCTATCTATCTATCTATCTATCTATCTATCTATCTCTCTATCTATCTATGCACGTATGTATGTATGTATGAACCAGCCTTGACACTGACAGATGTTGACTTCCAAACTGTGCTTTAATTAAACAGTATTGGGTTTTATACAGCTGACTAAAGCACTGACAGACAAAGAATTGGAGCTAGCCAGAGAGAGAAAGAAGGACGTGGGGACAGAGAGAGAGAGAGAGAGAGAGAGAGAGAGAGAGTATGTGAAAGATAGCTTTTATTGATGCGCCTGCAATCTGGACTACTGTGCATGGTTGTTGTTTTGACAAGCTGACGCATTAAAGTAATTGATTTGTATGTATGCATGTATGTATGTATGTATGTATGTATGACTATAGGTATGTATGTGTGTATGTACGTATGTATGTATCTATTTATCTATCTATCTGTCCGTTCGTCCCTCTCTCTCTCTCTCTCTCTCTCTCTCTCTCTCTCTCTCTCTCTCTGTCTCTGTCTCTCTCTCCCTGTCCGTCTATCCATCCATCCATCCACCCATCTACCTATTTATCTATCTGTCTGTCTGTCTATCAATCCATCACACGATCGGCCTGTCTGTCTGTCTGTCTGTCTGTCTAACTAATCTGGTTGCTCACATGCGCATCAAGATACACGTCAGCAAGTTCCAAGCAGACAGACTGAAGCGGGACGTAATGAACACTGCCCGGAGGGGGCTGGTCCTAATTGTGGAGTATGGCCCCATGGCCATAAAGTAACCGCCTCCTCTCTACTTCCCCACGGCAGCTTTTCTTTGTGTCAGAGGTAGGGAGCAGACGGAGAAAACTCCGGCAAACCAACCCTGACTTGATGGACTCGACGAGACAGGTGGATGGGAGAACCGCCAGAGATCTTCTTCTACCACAGATCTGGACCCCTCCCCCCCACTCTAAATCCTCTCACCCCGGTAGTTTACGACAACTCACCAGCTTCCCAAACTTCGTCATGCCTCTTCCATCCTGACTTTCAAGTCTGTACTTAAACTGATCTGTTTAATTAAACGCCCGTTTCAGCAAAATATCCCCTGACATATGACGAAATGCTACATGTGACTTACACATAGCTCCACGTGCATGAATGAGCTGTTCACCGTGTTATACAGTGTGTGAGCTTAACGTTTTGTGATACTGCTGCGTGCCAGTGTGTGTGTGTGTGTGTGTGTGTGTGTGTGTGTGTGTGAGCGCATGCAAGTACGTGCATAATTTATTTTATATTCATGCCTCACGAGAAGAAGAAGAAGAAGAAGAAGAAGAAGATGATGATGATGATGATGATGATGATGATGAAGAAGAAGAAGAAGAAGAAGAAGAAGAAGAAGAAGATGATGATGATGATGATGATGATGATGATGATGATGATGAAGAAGAAGAAGAAGAAGAAGAAGAAGAAGACGAAGAAGAAGAAGATGAAGATGAAGATGATGATGATGATGATGGTGATGGGATGATGATGGAGGAGAAGAAGAAGGAGGAGGAGTAGCAGGAGACGACAACGACAACAATAACAACAACAACAATAAGAGCAAGAAGAAGGGGAGAGAGAGAGAGAGAGAGAGAGAGAGAGAGAGAGAGAGAGAGAGAGAGAGAGAGAGAGAGAGAGCGAGAGAGAGAGAGAGAGAGAGGGGGGGGGAGTGAGTGAGTGAGACAAAGAGAAAGAGATCAATGAACGGAAAGCATGAGAAGAACAAGAATAAGAACAAGAAACAGAGAGAGAGAGAGAGAGAGAGAGAGAGAGAGAGAGATTGGGGGGAAGAGACAGACAGTCAGACAGACAGAGAGACAGACAGACAGACACAAAGGAAAGAGAGAGAGAGAGGGAGAGAGAGAGTTGGAAGGGGAGTGGGGTGGGAGAGCGCTCAATGAACGGGAAGCATGACCATTGAGCACATGACCCCCAAACACAGACTGCTTCCGGTGCAGCCCCCAGAGAACGTGACGTGTTCGTGACGTTGCCACAATCAAGTTCCGTGCATTGTCTGAACAGCAGTGCGACAATTTCACCACCACCTGCCTTGATGGTTTTCATAACTTGTCGGTGTGCTTGTAGTTCAGTTTGGCCTATGCCGGAGCGGACTTGCTGTATACTGTTTTAGTTTCGTGTGTGGTTGCTTGTCTATAATGGAGCGTGCTTATAATTAAAAAAATAAATGTACTGGCGCTAGCAGAAAATGAAATCCTCTGGTGTTTTTTCCAACACACGGACACGAACACACCTTAACCAAAAAAAGAGAAAAAAAAAAGAAAAAGAAAAAAAAAAAAGCCTTTTTCATCTGTAGTTCAAATCTACAACAACTCGGAATGCTTTTGTTGGTTGATTAGTTTCCCCCCCCCCCCCCCCCCCCCCCCACACACACACACACACCTCTACCTGCTACCCCTCTTCCCGCTCTCCTAACACGAGCGCGCGCACGCACGCACGCGCGCACACACATACACACACACACACACACACACACACACACACACACACACACACCACACACACACACACACACTCACTCACTCTCTCTCTCTCTCTCTCTCTCTCTCTCTCTCTCTCTCTCTCTCTCTCTCTCCCTCCCTTTGCAAAACGTCAGAATAAGGAAACACACACACACACACACACACACACACACACACACACACACACAACGCACGCACGCACGCACGCGCACACACAACACACACACACACACACACACCACACACACACACACACACACACTCCCTTTGCAAAACGTCAGATTAAGGAAATTTTCACACACACACACACACACACACACACACACACACACAGAGTTATATAAGAAAAATAGAAAGAAACAACAACCAACCAACCATTACACTGCAAAAAATACTTGACTCATTACATTGCAAAAAAAAACATCAACAACCAAACAAAAGTTGAATCAATGAAGTTTTGTGGCTTCCCTTTTCAGTGCTCATTAAAATGTTCTTTGAAATACAGTTCTGAAACACTCTGAGTAGGGGGCTTCATTTCCAGCGCCCTGTAATACAGTTCTGAAACACTCCGAGTAGGGGGCTTCATTTCCAGCGCCATGTTGCGAGGCCTCCGCAAGACGGTAACGTTTCAACGTTAATTAGAAGAAGAAGAAGAAGAAGGAGGAGGAGGAGGAGGAGGCGGAGGAGGAGAAGGAGAAGAGACGAAGAAGAAGAAGAAGAAGGAGAAGAAGGAAGAAGAAGAAGAAGAAGGAGGAGGGGGGGGGGGGAGGAGGAGAAAGAAGAAGAAAAAGGAGGAGGAGGAGGAGGAGAAGACGAAGAAGAAGAAGAAGGAGAAGAAGAAGAAGAAGAAGAAGAAGAAGAAGAAGAAGAAGGAGGGAGGAGAGGAGGAGGGAGGAGAAGAAGAAGAAGAAGAAGATGATGGTGATGAAGAAGGAGGAGGAGAAGAAGAAGAAAAGAAGAGAAAAAGGAGGAGGAGGAGGAGGAGGAGGAGGAGGAGAAGAAGAGAAGAAGAAGAAGAAGAGAAGAAGAAGAAGAAGGAGGAGGAGAAAAAGGAGGAGGAGGAGGAGAAGAAGAAGAAGAAGAAGATGATGGTGATGAAGAAGGAAGGAGGAGAAAGAAAGAAAAAGAAGAGAAAAAGGAGGAGGAGGAGGAGGAGGAGGAGGAGGAGAAGAAGAAGAAGAAGAAGAAGAAGAAGAAGAAGAGAAGAAGAAAGGAGAAAGAAAGGGAGGGGAGGAGGAGGAGAAGAAAGAAGAAGAAGAAGAAGAAGGAGGAGGAGGAGGAGGAGGAGGAGGAGGGGAGGAGGAGGAGGAGGAAGGGAGGAGGAGGAGGAGGAGAAGAAGGTGATTGAGGTGGAGGAGGCGAAGAAGAAGAAGAAGAAGAGGAAGAAGAAGAAGAAGAAGAAGAAGAGAAGAAGGGGAGGAGGAGGAGGGGAGGAGGAGGTGCAGAACAAGAACAGGACAAAGAAGAAAAAGAGAAGGCAAGCCCCACAATCCTGCTTTTCATCATAGCCCGACCTTGATCTGATTACGTGCATGTACGACAGCTAACATGTAGATTTTACGATTTTTACGTACAGGAACACCGACAGATCTGCGCCGCTAGCTTTTACACCGGCTCACTGTGCTTTTTTATCGTCATGGCCTTTTTTTTCTTTTTCTTTTTTTTTTTTCCCCAAGGGCCGAACTGGCAGACAACTTTTCAGGTACAGGCTGTTCTCAAATAATATTGGACCGCTTCCCACGTCATGCCGGAGTGATGTATGACGTAAGCGTGGGGTCCAGAGTTGCACGTGCATTGGAAACAGGTACACAGGTCTGTTCCTAATTTTCCCGTCACATCATCCCCAGTCTCGCGTTTACTCCCTGTGGCGTTTATTCTAAAAGACTGAAACAGGCGAACAGGGTCTGTGAACACCCAAAATGGTACCAGCAGAGCTGATTGATGTCCGTGCTTACAATGACGCAGAGAAAATGTCGAGATTTCTAGTCAATTTTTTGTCACAAAACCTTCATGGAATAAAAACTAACGGAGAAAGCAGACCTAAAAAAAAAAAAAAAGGGGGGGGGGGGGGGGGGGGGGGGGGGGGGGGGGGGGGGGGGGGGGGGGGGAGACCAACAACATACAGAGGTGTATTAGGTTCGTGCCCCGATAATAGCAGGATTTCCCAGGGGAAATCCTTGTTGACCCTCAGAGAAATAAAACGGAGTTAAGCCATTCTGCCTCACGATCACACACTCTTTTTCCACAGGATAATTAATTAATAGCTGCTTTCTCCCTGTTTCTTCCGGAGGGTCATGAGTGCTTTCTCTATTCCCACTCAGAAAATATTGATCATCGGTAAGAGTAACTACTGTTTTCCCATATTTTCGCGGGGGAAAACAGTTATTATCAACTACGCCAGAAAATATTTATTATCGGTGTTATCTCTAAGGGTAACTACTGTCTTCCATGTTTTCGCGGGGAAAACATTTATCATCAACTACGGAAACGGGGAAAACGGATATGATGTTTGGGATCACAACTATTTTCCCTTCATTGCCGACGTCATTGGCGCCTGTCATGGTACAGAGCCATCACACTTGGTTTCCCTGCAGCGTGAACGACACTTTCCTCGCCATGATACCTGGTGTCCTCAAGACATCACCGATAACGGTTTTCATCCTCGGACAAGACAGGGAGAACGATTAGTGATCCTCTGGGCAGAGAGGCTCACACATGGACTGTGAGGCTGACACATGGAACATGAGCCTCACCCATGGACTATGAGGCTGACACTGGACTATGAGCCTCACACATGGACTATGAGCCTCACACATGGACTAAGAGGCTGACACATGGACCATGAGCCTCACCCATGGACTATGAGCCTCACCTATGGACTATGAGGCTGACACATGGACTAGTGAGCCTCACACATGGACTATGAGCCTCACCCATGGACTATGAGCCTCACCCATGGACTATGAGCCTCACACATGGACCAGTGAGCTCACCCATGGACTAGTGAGCCTCACCCATGGACTAGTGAGCCTCACACATGGACTATGAGCCTCACCCATGGACTATGAGCCTCACACATGGACCATGAGCCTCACACATGGACTATGAGCCTCACCTATGGACTGTCAGCCTCATACATGGACTATGAGCCTCACACATGGACTATGAGCCTCACACATGGACTATGAGCCTCACACATGACTATGAGCTCACACAGGACTATGAGCCTCACCCATGGATTGTGAGCCTCACACATGGACCCATGAGCCTCACCCATGGACTATGAGCCTCACACATGGACTGTCAGCCTCACCCAGGGACTATGAGCCTCACAATGGACTATGAGCCTCACACATGGACTATGACCCTCATCCATGGACTATGAGCCTCACCATGGACCATGAGCCTCACCCATAGACCATGAGCCTCACCCATGGACCATGAGCCTCACCCTGGACCATGAGCCTCACCCATGGACCATGAGCCTCACCCATGGGCCATGAGCCTCACCCATAGAGCCTCACACATGGACTGTGAGCCTCAAGCCTGAAGTGAAAGCTCTGCTGCTCTGTCTTTGTCTGGCGCATTATTTCAGGAGTCAAAACAAAGATCTGTCAGGCAATCTCCGCAGATTTGACAGCGACCCCCCCCCCCTCCCCCCCCCTCCCCCCCCCGGCCCCCACCCTCGCTTTCCTCCCCTGTCAGTTAAAAAAATATAAACAATCTAAAATAGTTGTACTTGTGTTGGAAAATGCACATAATGATAACAAAACAAAACAAAACAAAAAATCTAAATAGCTGTACTTGTATTGGAAAATGCACATAATGATAACGAAAAATAAATCTAACATAGTTGTACTTGAATTGGAAAATACCCATAATAATAATTTTAAAAACACTAAAATAGTTGTACTTGTATTGGAAAATGCACATAATGATAACAAGAAAGTTCATCCTGATGTCATAATCAAGTTTTAGCCATAACGCACGGATGCCAACCACACTTTGTGTAATTTGAGATTTCAAATAACAACAACACAGTACCAGTTGTCTATCGCGACAGTTGAACATAACTTGTGGCGGTGCTTGTCTCATTTTTGCCTTTATTTGTTTGTAGCACCTCGAAAAAAAAAAAAAAAAGACATTTTCCCCTTAAGAACTAAAAAAAACAGTAACAACGACAAAAACAAAACAACAACAACAACAATAGCAACAAGATGAAGCAGGTATGTAATAGTTTAAACACCAAGAACAAGAACAGCAAAAACAACAACAAGATCAAGCAACGTGTAATGCTAACAAGAAGAAGAAGAAAAAAAAGAAGAAGAAGAAGGAGAGCAATAAGAAGAAGAAGCAAATGTGTAATCTTATAATGGTCTTCTGTCCAAAAAAAAAAAAAAAAAAAAAAAGGCTGAGTCCAACAAATCACACTTTAGTAAAGCTGAATGCAAGATCGAGGGACAATCTCCCGAGTTGTGTGGGGACAGGACGAAAAGAAACAACAACAACAAACAAAAAAACAAAACTAAAATCGCCGGGGTGGAAGATTTGAGGGTGACATTTTTTGCACGCATGGCGGTCTCGGACAGCGTTTACCGTTGTACGCCACGGTTTTGTTTTGAATCGTTGGAGTGGGTATGGAATGTTGCTATTCGCATTCTCGGCAGACTCCCCAACCCAGCCCCCCCCAGCCCTTCCTACCCTTCACCGAGCCCCCCCCCCCCCCCCCCCCCCCCCCCCCCCCCCCCCCCCCCCCCCCCCCCCCCCCCTCTTCCCCCCCTCTC
>CM031623.1:18373266-18380766 GCA_018398815.1 Conus ventricosus
TTACGAAGAGGAATGTTCACAACAACAACGTAAGCGAGAGAAAAGTGACATATACCAAATCAACAAATTATAAATACAGACTGAAGAGAGAGAGAGAGAGAAGAGAGAGAAGATGAGAGACAGACAACAGACAGACCAGACAGACAGAGACACAAGATCACAGAGAGAACAGACAGAGAGACAGGCAACAGACAGAGAGACTTTCAAACCGCATAGACTGTTTAGAAAGCGTAAGATGCTGCTCCCAAGACAGGTCTCAAAGTTCCACGACACACGATACCCCCCCCCCCCACCCCCCACACACCACACACACCACACACCACCCCCTCGCTGTTCAGGATACAGTTTTCAGAGAGAGAGAGAGAGAGAGAGAGAGAGAGATAGAGAGGGGGGAGACAAAGAGGCCAGCTTCATTGGGCAGTGGGGGGGGGGGGGGTGGGGGTGGGGGGGGTGTTGGGGGGGGGGGGTGAGGGGGGCTTGAGGTTTAGGGGTGGGGGGGGTGGTGTGGGGGGGGGGGTGAAAGAAACGTAAAATAATCTCTTTCCTCTTTCCTCTTCACGATTTTCGCTGACAGAGGGAACGAAGCGTTATACGGGGCAGGTCCACTCTGTGGGTGCTGAAAATTTGAAGTGCGAATCACTCCGAGCCAGCGCTGAAAAAATAAAATATAAAAAAAAAAAAAAAAAAAATGAAGAGAAAAAAAAAACCCATTCCAACAAACACCACCCAGACAGAATTACTGCCAAAGATTTGGTTGACATTTTTTTAAAAATAAAATTCATTTGAAATGAAAGAAAAAAACGTTCATGGCGGTGAGGGGGTGGGGGTGAGGGGTGTAGGGGTTTGGGGGTTGGGGTGTGGTTTATCATCGAAGAGCGGATTAGGGGTCGGGTGAGGTGTGGGGTGTGGGGCGGGACATGACAATGAAGAGGAGGAGGAAGGTGAGAAGTGGAAGGGGGAATACAGATGGAGGTATAGTAAGGAGAGTAAGGTGTGTGTGTGTGTGTGTGTGTGTGTGTGTGTAGTGTGTGTGGATTGGGTTTCGTGTGTTTGTTGTGGTGTGTGTGTGTGTGGTGTGTGTGAGTGTGTTGTTTGCAATGTTGTGTGTGTGTTGTGTGTGTGTGTGTGTGTGCTGCAATGTGTGTGTCGTGTGTGTGTGTGTGTGTGTGTGTGTGTGCGGCAATGTGGTGGTGTGTGTGTGTTGTGTGTTGTGTGTGTGTGTTGCAATGTGTGTGTGTGAGTGTGTGTGTGTGTGTGTGTGTTGTGTGTGTGTTGTGTGTGTTGCAATGTATGTGTGTGGGTGTGTGAGTGTGTGTGTGTGTGTGTGTGTGTGTGTTGTTGCATGGTGTGTGTGTGTTTGTTTGTGTGTGTGTGTGTGAGTTGTTGTGTTGCAATGTGTGTGTGTGTGGTGGTGGTTGTGTGTGTGTTGTGTTGCAAAAGTGTTGTTGTTGTGTGTGTGTGTTTGTGGGTGTGTGTGTGGTGTATGTTGCAATGTGTTGTGTGTGTGTGGGTGTGTGTTTGTGTGTGTGTGTGTGTGTGTGTGTGTTGTGTGTATTTTGCAATGTGTTGTGTGTTGCAATGTGATTGTGTGTGATGTGGTGTGTGTGAGTGTGATGCAATGTGTGTGTGTGTGTGTGTGGTGTGTGTGTGTGTGTGTGTGGTGTGTGCGTGCGTGTGTGTGTGTGTGTGCGTGCGGCGTGCGTGCGTGCGTGCGTGCGCGTGCGTGCGTACGCGTGCGTGCGTGCGAGTGTTTGCGTGCTTGCGTGCGTGCGTGCGTGTGTGTGTGTGTGTGTGTGTTTGTGTGTGAGTGTGTGTGTTGTCAATGTCCGTGTGTGCGTGCGTGCGTGCGTTGTGGTGGTGGTGTGTGTGTGTGTGTGTGTGTGTGTGTGTGTGTGTGTGTGTGGTGTGTGTGCGTGTGTTGCAATGTGTGTGTGGTGTTGTGTGTGTGTGTGTGTGTTTGTGGTGTGTGTGTGTGTGTGAGTGTGTGACGATTGCAATGTGTGTTTGTGTGTGCGTGCGCGCGCGCGGCGTTAATTGTTGTGCGTGGTGTGAGTGTGTGTAAAAGATAATACATCATCTCTCTACTCTCGCACCGCTCTCTCTCGCTCTCTCTCTCTCTCTCTCTCTCTCTCTCGATTCTCTCTCTCTCTTCCTCTCTCTCTCTGCGTGTATGTTGTATAAGCGCCGTCTTTATCTCTCAATCCTAAAAATCCTCTATCCCTTGATCAAATAAAAGTGTTTTCTGACTCTGAGTTTTTCCTCCCACTCTCTCTCATCTCTCTCTCACTCTCTCCTCCCCACTCGTCCTCCTCCTCTCTTCACCTCACTATCTCTATCTGGTGTGTGTGGTGTGTGTGTGGTGGTTGTGTGTGTGTATTCACCTGAGTGCAGATCTTTATGTTACATGTTGATCCAGCACTTGAAGCGCCGCCGCCATGGAAAATACTCCTCCTCCTTATCATCATCATCACATCATCATCATCATCACCTGCCATCATAATCAAAACCCATCATCATCACCATCACCATCATCATCATCATCATCAACATCATTAACAATCTTCATCATCGCCATCATCCTCACCATCACCAGCATCATCATCATCATCATCATCATCGTCAAGCATCCTCAATATCATCACCATCATCACAAACATCATCTCATCGTCATCATCATCATCATCACCATCAAGGTCTTCTTCCTCCGTCCTCCTCCTCCTCCTCCTCAACAACATCACAACAACATCATCATCACCATCACCATCATCTTTCATCCCTCATCATCTCACCGACATCATCATACAATCATCATCCATCCCCATCATCTTCTCATCATCTTCATCATCATCATCATCGACCTATATCCATCATCATCATCATCATCAACATCAACATCATCATCATCATCATCATCATCATCTAATTACCACCATCAGTGCGCCTTGGCTTAAGGCTGTGACAGGCGTAATTGACATAGGCTAGAACACCAAGGCTACATCAAAATGTTGATATGCTCGCATCGTTATGCGGGGATTTTTCCAGTTTGTGACAAGCTCCTAGCATAACATATAACGAGTCTCAAAATCCTCCGAAGTCGGAGTGTGCTGCCCATGTGGCGGGGAAATCAAAACGGTCACACACGTAAAGTTCTCATCCCAGGTGATGCATTTGTACCATAGTGTCAAGTACTCTGTCGGCTGTTTGGATATCCGTGGAGCTTTTAGCCAGGTACGACAACAACAACAAACAACCCACCATCAGTCAGCTCATACTTTCAGCGTGATTCATCATCATCGACACAGTCTCATTCAAACTGCACCCTGTCAAAGTCCCCAACGCCAGAACGTACAGGACACATTGGCAGCCGGGGGGGGGGGGGGGGGGGGGGGGATCCTTCAAGTTGTCTCCTTCACTATTGATCTTGGGCTGCCGACAGACCCCCGGACACAAGCCTCCGCGTGAGTCATGTGATCGGATAGCCTGCATGGATAGGCACGCGCTTAGTGATTCGCTAAGACTGCACGCGGGAGCGCACAACAAACACCGGAATTTCCCTCCCCCCTCTCCGACCCCCCCCCCCCCCTACGCGCGCAACGCGCTCGTAACATACACGCACACACAAACACACACACCTAATTAAACACATCAAACACACACACCCACACAAACACACACACACACACACCCAACCACAAAACACACACACACACACACACACAGCACACACACACACACACACACACACAACACACACAACACACACACACACACACACACACACACACACACACATACACACACACACACACCCAACACACACACACAACAAACATCCACACACACACACCACACACACACAACAACACACACCAACACACACCACACACCCACAACACAACCCACACGCACACACACACACAGTCACACACACACAACTCACACAAACTCACACACGCGCGCGCGCGAGCTGCAGCACTCCTCATCCCTCTCTTCTCCTCTCCCATTCCCTCCTTTTTCCCCCCACCCCCTCGTCTTCCACACTGCACAAAGCAAGCCAACATGACTGTATGTACCCGACAATAGTGCAAGAACTCCCACCTCACACTTGCGTTACGGCCACTGCGACAAAAGAGAGAGAGAGAGAGAGAGAGAAGAGAGAGAAGAGAGAGAGAGAGAGATAGAGAGAGAGAGACAGACAGCAGACAGCAGACAGACAGACAGACAGACAAGACAGACAGACACAGACAGCGACAGAGACAGAGAGACTCCAAGTACCTCAAAAGTTGTATATTATAAGGCCATAGCCCCTTAGAATTGGGGTATACACTGTGATACATGTCGAAAATTGGGTAACAGTAATTCTGTACGTAAAATACAACACTTCGCTCTTGAATGTTCTATAGCTAAATAGCTAACTGTTTTAACAGTGTATCCATTTGAGACGACATTAACAGGGTTAACCTGAAAAAAGGCAAGGATCATTGACCATAACTTTGTGGGATGAATTGCTCACATAATCTTTTAATACCTGGACAAACCACTACAACAATGAACTTCAACCTCCATCCTCTTTCGATAGTTTAGACATAATGGACAAAACATTTCTGGTAAACGACTGTCTAAAACGAAACAATGAGTACAAAGACCAGAGACACCAACTCTAAACTTATCATAATGCGTATTCCTATATTTGTCAATTTTCATGACATTTCGACCGGTAAACAACGTAAATGTTATACGTACTGGAAAATTCCAAATCTGTCACTGTTCTGTACATGGAGCATTACAATCCAAATCTGCCACTGCAATCACCAGTCTATCTCGGAAATACTTGATAAAAACATCCACATCACCAACGCCTGTCTTAAATCCAAACAACCGTAACCAACTTTCAACAGAGACAGAGAGTGAGAGTGAAGTGAGATAGAGACATACAGACATGAGGAGTAAGAAAGAGGAGAGAGAGAGAGAGAGAGAGAGAGAGAGATAAGAGAGAGAGAGAGAGAACAGACAGACAGAGACAGAGACCAGAGATACAGAGAGAGAGAGGAGTGAGGGTAAAGAGGTACAGAAGAGTGAGAGAGAGAGAGAGAGAGAGAGAGAGAGAGAAGAGAGAGAGAGAGAGAGAGAGAGAGAGATAGAGAGACGGACGGACGGACTGGTCGAGAAAAAAGACGCGACCAGCCGACCTAGAGAGGAAATATAAGAGACAGACAACCAGACAGACAGAGACCAAAGAAAAAAAAAACCAGACAAAGACAGAAACAGTGTGGGATGACAGGATGGGGTGGGTGAACGAGACAGAAGCAGACGGACAGACTGAAGACAGACAGACCCAAGACAGAAACAGGTGTGGATGACAGATGTGGGTGGGGTGACAAGACTGAAGCAGACAGACAGACAGAGACAGACAGACAAAGACAGAACAGTGTGGAAGACATGAGGGGGGGGGGGGGGGGGGGGGGGGTGAGGTGACGAGAACAGAAGCAGACAGACAGACATGACAGACAAAGACAGAAAGCAGGGTGGGCTTACAGGAGGGGGGGGGGTGGAGGTGAACGAGACAGAACAGACAGAACAGACAGAGTACAGACAGACAAAGACAGAGACGACAGGGTGGGGATGACAGGAGTAGGAAAGGGGTACGAACAGATTACAGACACACAAACATACAGACAACAGACAGACAGACAACAGACAAACACATTCCAGTCACTCAGTCAGGGGTGAGGGAGGGAGACAGTCCATCCTTGTCAAGTCTTTTTCACTTTGTACAGACGACAACATTTCCTGCCATTTGGATTTTCCCTCTGACCCCCGCGCAACCCCCCCCCCCCTCCCCGACCCCCCCCCCCCCCACCCCCCACCATTCTACGCTTAATAATAAATCTCTCACACCCCAGTTCCTATCCCACTCCCATACCCACTAACCCCGGTCTCTCTCTCTCTCATTCTCACCTCTCTCTCTCTCTCTCCTCTCGAAATCTCTCTCGTGTCTCTCTCACACCTCACTTCTCTCTCATCTTCCCCTCCCCTCTCCCTTCTAGCCCATCATCTCTTCTCTCCCATCCTCCCGTCTCTCCACCTCCTATCATTTATCACTTTCCCACTCCCTCTCCCTCATCACTCCTTCTCTCCCCTCGCGCGCTCTTCCCTCGCTCACTCATTTCTCTCCATCTTTCTTTTATACATTCTCTCCTCACTTCTTCCTCTCTCCTCCATCGACTACTCTTCACGCTCCCCTCTCTCTCTCTCTCCCCTCTCTCCTTCTCTCTCACCTCTTCCTCTTCTTCCTCTCCCCTCTCTCCCACCCACATTCTCTCTCTCTCTCATCTCTTCTCTCTGTCTCTGTCTGTCTCTCTCTCGCCATCCTCTCCTCGTCTCTCGCTCTCTCTCTCACCTCTCTCTCTCACCCCTTCAAAGAAAATGAAAGGATAAAAAAAACAAAAAAAAACAAAAAGCAAAACGTGTTCCCATACTTTCTCTCCCATCACACCCCCAAGAACCTATCCCCTCTCTCATCTATACCCACAAACCACCCCATCCTCTCTCTCTTTTATCTCTCTCTCTCATCACTCTGTCATCTCCTCTCACTCATCCTCACTCTCTCTCTCTCACCTCTCCCTCCCTCTCACCCTCTCCACCCGTCTCTCTCTCTCTCTCTCTCTCCACTCTCTCCCATCACCAATCCCAGCCTCTCCTCTCTCTCTTTCTTCTCTCGTCTTTCTTTCACATCCCTCCTCTCTCCCATCTCTCCTCCTCTATCCCGCTCTCCCTCTATCTCAATCTTCACTCACTCTCTCTCTCCTTTCTCCACTCCCGTTCCTCTCACTCTCTCCTTAAAAAAAAAAAAGATGGTCCCCCCCGCGTTTATGTGACTATGCATCTGCTCGGTACACAAAAAACCCCTTCAGAAGCCAAATCGCAGAACATGAAAGCCGTGCTTCTCATTAATGATGGACATTCCATTAAATTATAAAGTAGAACACTGTGCAAACACCATGGAAATCATCAAGCGCACATCATACGGAAGAGTCCCTTAACTGTATTAAAAATCTGAGCTGGTCTGGTTGTTGGTTGGTTTGGTTGGTTGGGGAATAAGACAGCAGTAAGCAGACACCACGTTATCAACATGGGCCAGGCCCGAAAAAAAACAATTACAACACACGACACCCACACCCAACACACAACCCCACAAGACACACACACACAACACACACACACTCCACACACACAACACGAAATCCGGATTAAGCACTACACTATTGCATTTTTCTTTATTTCTTTTTCTTTTTTTTTGCTTACATCCGGCCTGCCCGTCTCAATAAAAGTTAAGAGCAAACAATGTTTGAACAACAGCATCGCTTAAATCAAACCAAAACAAAAAAAAAAAAACAAAAAAAACAAACAAAACGAATATAAGCAACACATGGCTTTTTATTTGTTTTTTTTTATAGTTTTTGATTCTTGTAGTTACATTAAACAAACCTTCCCTCTCAA
>CM031623.1:18384791-18387291 GCA_018398815.1 Conus ventricosus
GACTCCTAAAGGCTATGAATCTGCGATCAACATTTTAAGCAATGTATTCAATATTACAGAACTTGTAATCTGACGATAAATTTCCTTCGCCCAGAACTGCTCATGTACCAGCCGCCGTGGCGAAGTGGTTAGCGTCGCGGACTCCCGGCTGGGAGGTCGTGGGTTCGAAACCCATCAGAAGTTATGTGGGTTTTTCTGCCCCGACCGGCTCCTACCCAGAGTCGAGTTGCTACGGACTCAGTTGGGAAAACTGGGACCACACAGTCGAGTTTCATCCACTTAATGGATGCGTTTCTGAGAGTGTTGCTCAAATTTCCTGAGCAACACTGCAGGTGCCTGTATTTCTCGGGCCTGGTTGACGCAGGGATATATTATGAAAGGAAGCGTAGAGTACAGCCCTGTCATGTAGTCTCAGACCGAAATGGAAATCCGTAGCATCATCTTAATCATCCTCATTCTCATCGATCAGCATTTTAAAAAAATGTCTCAAATTCTGTTGTCCTTCACGCCCTGCTCTCATGGTGACCTCATTTTCGATGTCCTCTCCACGTCTGTGGCCTTGGTTTGGATCCGACGGGGTCACCGGTATCGACGAGTCCATGGGGGCTGTCGTTGGACGGACTTGGTGGCGCCGTCAGGAGGGAGAGCTCACTCACGCCGGCTCCGTGACTAAGCAATTATTGTCGTCAGTAGGGGGCTTAGTAGGTGTTGTCCTGCATATGTTAGATCAGTACAGCGCCACTGAACACCACTGAAGTGACTCGGCAGCAGTGCAGTGTCTCCTCCGGTGAGTTGCCTCTTGACGACTTCACATTGACTGCTCCCTATGGATTGCCGGTGCCGGGGCTGTGGCGGGGTCGACCGGGCTGTGGCTGTGGACGGGGTGTCGGAATGAGCGGCGTGGGCGCACTGCCTCTGAGGTGGCGCAGAGGTTGGGACAACAACAAAAAAAAAAAGAAAGAAAGAAAAAAAAGACGCCACAACCAAGCAAAGTACTACTCGGATCCTGTTGCTCCACTCGTCGCTGTTTCGTTGAAAGGTGAGAACGGTACAAGTGCAGACACACCCAAGCCTTCACCACACGATCTGATGCGGTCTTTGAAAAGGATCTCAGTTGTAGTCTTTCACGCCATCAACAGAACTGTCCAGATGGTCAATGGGTTTTTCCTTACCGTTACCGGACCTATTAGAAGAGTCCGCCAAAAGGCAAACAGTGGCACCTTCTCTCTCTCGTTCTTCTTCGAACACTCAGATGGTGATGCCAGTTGCCCGCACGAAGTTGGCTGTACCCCGAAGGTCCACCAGATCCCTGTAGAGCTTGGCCCTCAGAGCCACTGGCTCCGGTCATGTGTCCTGCCCGGCAGTAGCATGGAGGTGACAGTCCTGTAGTATGTGCTCGGTGTCCATTTCGGCCTCCCTGCTTGGGCACATCGCAGACTCGCCAATCTTGCATTTGTTGTACATGTGTGCATTCAGTCTGTTATGTCCAGTCCTTAGTCTGAACAGTAGCACTTGATTTTCTCTGCTTAGGTGGTAGTAGCAGTCAGCCTGGTTGGAATTTGGGGTGTTGCTGTTTCCGTGTCTTCCTGCAGAGTGTTTTAATGAATGCCTTCTCTTCAGGGTAGGAGACCTCTATGTCATGTTGTTCCAGCTGTCCCCCCTTCCTTGGCCAGTCTGTCCGCCTCCTCATTTCCATGGATCACACAACCCACTGTAGCACAAGTTTTGCATTTTCACCAAGATTTTGCAGAGCTGTATCCAGACAGTTGAGGTCCAGTGGCACCAAGAGGAACACTTTCTTCAACTGCTGAACCAACCAGCCTAGAGCGATCCTGCACAGCCCTTTGAATCCTGCGCTGGGTCGACATAGGGCGCAGGCACACACTGAGCATTCCACACTAAACACATTGAAAAGCACAACCCCCACAAACACACACACACGCACATGCACACACGCACGCACGCACGCACGCACACAGAGTACACATGAATGCGCACACAGAAACACTGACAGACAAATAAAGATGTGCTCATACCCCCTGACACGCACGCACGAACACGCACTCTTACATAACACCCACACCCACATCCGCACACCCACAAATCCACCACACCACCACCACCCCCCCACACACACCTCACCCCCCCCCCATCCCCATCCCTCCACACACACACACACACACACACACACACACACACACACACACACACACTGGAATACCGATGAGAAAGGTCACTGAATGTTGCATCGTCACCGTATTGATTGTCATCCTAAAGTTTGGACTCCATTTTGAGACTATTAGCATTGTGTCATTTTAATGTCGAAGATGTTTGCGAAGCCGGTGGAAGGAGAGAGAGAGAGAGAGAGAGAGAGAGAGAGAGAAGAGAGAGAGAGAGAGAGAGAGAGAGAGAGAGAATCCTCAACGCGTGCTTTACATAAAGAGCAGAGATGTACATATATATAAAGCCATTGATGAATTGATCCGGTTTTTTTTCTCCA
>CM031623.1:18392291-18419791 GCA_018398815.1 Conus ventricosus
AAAAAACTTGGGTTTTCGACGCCCCGTTGATTTTAAAAAAAAATTTTTTAATTTTCCCCGTGTATTTATTAATACGGGGTTAACATTATAAAAAATACCCAAACCGAACACATGGGGTGGATCCCAATTTGGCGCTTTAAAAAATTATTTTTGGGGTTTTTTTAAGTAAACTCTCGGGACCCCGTTTTCACAAAAATTTTTTAAAAACAAAAAATTTTTCCTGCTATTTATTCCGGGGTTTACCGTCATAAAAATTTTACCCCAATTTACACAATTAATTTCGATTTTTTTCTTGTTTTAAAAGTAACCTTTCCACTTGTAAATTAGGAAAAAAACGTTTTGATTAACCAAAAAAAAAATTTTAGGGGGGTAAAAAAACCTCACCCTTTTGTTCTTGCCCCCTTTTTCTTGTCTAAATTTTATTTTGGGTCATGTTTTAAAATTATGTATTTTAAGCTGAGGGCAAAATTTTCCCTTTTAAAAGTCACAATTACTCCCCCTCCTAAAAAAAAAAAAACAATAAAGAATTTTTTTTTTTTTGAAAAAGAAGGGTAAACAAACAGCGAATACACAAACCTAAAATTACTTTTCAATCGAGGGAAAAACAAAGGTCACGGAAGCATTTTGTGGAGTCCTTCCGGGAAACTCTCAAAAACGGGAAGAAAATTTTTGGTCCCAAGAATCTGAACCCCTTTTAAATTTTTGTTTTTGGTGACCTAAAGGAAACCCTCCCCTTTCCCAAAAAGGAAAGTAGAGACGGGGCGGGGGCAGGGGGCTGCCCCCAACCCCGGTGGCAATGCATAAAACGATGTCTACTGCCCAATGGGGTTCGCCTTTCCTTCCCACATGGGTAGGGAGACCACCATGTTTAAGCCCAAAAATCGGTAACCCTCCCCTTTCCCCCCAAGGGGGGTTAGAGCAATGGTTAAACATTCCCCTCTTTAGTGCTGTTTGCCTTTTTTGCGATTCAGAAACTTTCGACTAGCGAAAAGGACTGGGTGAAAAAACATTTTCATTCTATGGAACAAAAAAGCCCAAAAAACCCAAATCGAATTGAAATCAGCCCGGGAAAAATTAAAAGGGAAATTAAACCAATTAGGTAACAAAAAAAGGTGCAAAAGGGACGTTTCCCTGAATCTTCCTAAAAGCTTAAGCATCCCCAAGGATTTAAAAAAAACGAAAATTTTCAATCTTTTTCCTGACAAACACATGGAGAGCTTACTAAACTATTCGATGGCTAAAATTGATTCAAGACCCAATTTGATCCCAAATTTCTCTTTTAAAACACCTTTTTTCGCAAAAGAAAAGGGGGTTTTTTAAAATTTTTTCTTTTAACGGGGAACATCTGTTGTAAGAGGGTTCTTATTAGTACATAAAATGAGAAAGAACCCCGGGTTTTTGGGGGTCTAAAGGGCCAAAAAATTTCATCAAAGTTTACACGAAAACCCCCGGGTTTACTTTTGTCAGAAAAAGTAAAATGAAATGTAAAAAATTGAACATTTTCATCTGGCATAGAAGACCCCATGGGGAACATTTTAAAGTGGGGAGGGGGAAAAAACTTTTTTTACAGTCCTGGACGACCCCAACCCTGTAAAAAACCAATTCAAAAAACAGTACAAACAGACTCCGGAGGGGTTTCCACGGGAAAGACCAACTCCGGGAGGGGTTTCAAGGGGAAAACCTTTTCCTGTCAAAGCCAAAGGCGCTATTTTAAACCCCAGGAATGAAAAACCCTTGTAAAAGAAAAATGTATTACAATCAGAAGTGGGACAAAAGGGGAAACTCAAAAGGGACTTTAACTGAAACCCAAGATTCCCCCAATATCCTTTCTGTTTTGAAACAAGATCAGAAGGGGGGAAAGGGTTCGGGCCTTTGGGGATCTGAAAAAAAAGGGGCTTTTTGTCCAAAACTTGCTTAGCTCTAGCCTCGTAAGGGGCGGCAAAGAAAAAGGGTTTCCCCAAATTTAAAAAACCCCAAAAAACCACCGCTCACAGAAAATCCGGACATTAACCCAAGAGATCTGAAAAGGGGGGCTATCCAAGAACCACAAGTCAAACCCCCCCAAAAATTTAAAGGAAAACTGAAAAAAACCCTGTGGGCCATTTGGAAAACTATCCACACGCCCAACCAAAAAAAACATTTTCACTGGGGTTTCCCTGCTTGGGATTTTCGGGAAATTTCCGTTTGCGAACGCCACAAATAGTAGCCCCAGTATCACGCGAAAGAACCCCAAAGTCCATTCAAAAAAACCAAAACTAAAAATTTAAATTTTGGGCTTTTGAATCACCAGAGTGAATCCCAAAAGGAGTATCAAGAACAAAACAACAACCCACTAAATGTTTGCTGTGGGCCGGTTCTCGAAAACGGGTGGGAGTTACTTCCCAAAAAAAAAGGAAATTCATTGGGTGGCTAAGGGTGCAAATTTTTACAGGGGTTTCTAGGGACTTCCTGGAAACCTAGCGCAAATGCCCGGTATTTTTACACAAAAAACAACCCAAAATTAAAATTTTTCATAAGCACTTTTTGGGGGTTTTCCCGGGTTTTGGGGGGCCCCAAAAAAAAACCCCCCCCAAATTTTTCCCCCCAAAAAAAAAAACCCCCCAAAAAAACCCCCAAAAATTTTTTTTTAAAAAAAAAAAGGGGGGGCCCTTTTTAAAATTTTTTTTCCCCCCAAAAACCCAAAAAGGGGTTTTAAAAAAAATTTTTTTTTTTTTTCCAAGGGGGTTTTTCCCAAAAAAAAAAATTTTAAATTTTTTAAAAAAAACCCCCGGGGGGGGGGAAAAAAATTTTTTTAAAAAAATTTTTAAATTTTTCCACAAAAAAAGGGCCCCCCCCAAAAAACCCCCCCCCCCCCAAAAACCCCCCCCCCCAAAAAAAAAATTTTTAAAAATTTTTTTGGAAAAAAAAAAAAAACCAAAAAAAAAAAAGGGGCCCCCTTTTTAAAAAAAAAAACCCTTTTAAAAAAAATTTTTTAAAAAATTTTTAAAACCCCTTTTAAAAAAATTTTTCCCCCCCCCTTTGGGTTTTTTTTTCCCCCCTTTAAAAAAATTAGGAACCCCAAAAAAGGGGGAAAAAAAAATTTTTCCTTTTTTTTTTCCCCCCCAAAAAAAAAAGGGGGGGCCCCCGGGGGAAAAAAAAAAATTAAAAACCCCCCCGGGTTTTGGGGGGGAAAAAAAATTTTTTTTCCTTTGTTTTTTTTTTCCTTTTTTTTTTTAATTTTTTTTTCCCCTTTTATTTTTTCTTTTTTTCCCCTTTTTTTTTTCTGTAATTTTTTTTTGTTTTTTCCCCTTTTTTTTTTTTTTTTTCTTTTTTTTTCCCCTTTTTTTTTTCTTTTTTCCAATTTTTTTTTAACCAAATTTTTTCCCCCTTTTTTTTTTTTTTTCCCCCCCCTTTGGGGGGTTTTTTTCCCCTTAAAAATTTTTTTTTTTAAAAATTTTTTAAAACCCCTTTTTTTTGGGAAAAATTTTTTTTAAAAATTTTTTTTTTTTTGTTTAAAAAAAAAAAAAAAAAAAAATTTTTAAAAAAAAATTTTAAAATTTTTTTCCCAAAAAATTTTTAAATTAAAAAATTTTTTTTTTTTTAAAAAAGGGTTTTTTTTAAAAAAACTTTTTAAAAAAAAAAAACCAAAAATTTAAAAAAAAAGGGGTTTTAAAAAAAAAAAGGGGGGAAAAAAAAGGGGAAAAAAAAAATTTTGGAAAAAATTTTAAAAAGGAAAAAATTTTTAAAATTCAAATTTTTTTTCAAATTTTTTTTTTGGGGGGGCCCCTTTTTTGGGGGGCCTTTTTGGTTTTTTTAAATTTTTTCCAAAAAAAAAAAACCCCCCCCAAAAATTTTTTTTCCCAAAAAGGGTTTTAATTTTTTTTAAAAATTTTTTCCCAAAAATTCCTTAAAAAGTTTAAAAAAATTTTTTAAGGTTTTAACCCCCCCCCCCCCCCCCCCCCCCAAAAAACCCCCCCCCCCCCCTTTTTTTTAAAAAAATTTTTTTTTGGGGCCCCCCCTTTTTTTCAAAAACCCCCCTTTTTTCCCAAAAACCCCCCCGTTCCTTTAAAAAAAACCCCCTTACAGGAAAAAAAAAAACCCCCCCTTCCCCCCGGAAAAAGGGGAAAAAAAAAACCCAAAAAATTTGGGGTTTTTAAAAAGGGGGTTTTTAAAAAAAACCAAAAAAAAACCCAAAAACCCCAAAACCCCCCCGGAAAAAAGGGAAAAAAAGGGAACCCAAAAAAGAAAAATTATTTAAAACCCTTTTAAGGGAAAACCCAAATTTTTTTTTCCCCCGGGGAAAACCCCTTTTTTCCCCTTAAAAAGGGGAAAAAAAAATTAAAACCCCCTTTTTAAATTTTTTTCCCCCCCCCCCCAAAAAAAATTTTTTTTTTTTTTTTAAAATTTTTTTTTAAAAAATTTTTTCCCCGAAATTTTTTTTTTTTCCCAAAAAAAAAAAGGGTTTTTTTTTTTCCCCCCTTTTAAAAAAAAAAAAAAATTTCCCCCCCCTTTTTTTTTTTAAAAAAAAAAAATTTTTTCCCTTTTAAAATTCCCCCCATAAAAACCCCGGGAAAAAAAATTTTTTAAAAAATTTCCAAAATTTTTTTAAGGGGAAAAAAAATTTTTTTTTTTTTTTTTTTTTTTTTTAAATTTTTTTTTATTTTAATTTTTTTTTTTTTTTTTTTTGGAAAAAAAAAAAGGGGGTTTTTCCAAAAATTTTTAAAAAAAAAGGGGGGGAAAAAAGTTGGGGTTTTTTTTTTTCCTTTTGGTTTTAAAAAAAATTTTTTGGGGAAAAAATTTTAAAAATTTTTTTTAATTTTGGGGGGGGGAAAGGGGGAAAAAAAAAAAAAAAACCCCAATTTTAAAAAAAGGGGCCAAAAACCCCCCAAAAAAAATTTTTTTAATTTCCCCCCCCAAAAAAAAAACCAAAAAAGGGGTTTTTTTCCCCAAAAAGGGGGGTTTTTAAACAAATTTTGGAAAAAACCCCCCCCTCACCCAAAAAAAGGGGGGGGGGGGAAAAAAAAAGGGGGGGGGGGACCCTGGGGGGGGGGCCCAAAAAAAAGGGGGGGGGGCCCCCCCCCTTGGGGGTTTTTTTTTTTTTTGGGGGGGGGGGGGGGGGGCCCCTTTTTTGGGGGGTGGTTTTTTTTTTGGGGGGGGGGGGTGTGTGTGTTTTTTTTTTGGGGGGGGGGGGGGGGGGGGGGGGGGTTTTTTTTTTTTGGGGGGGGGGGGGGGGGGGGGGGTTTGTGGTGTGGGGGGGGGGGGGGGGTTTTGGGGGGGGTTTTTTTTTTTTTTTTTCCCCCCGTTTTTTTGGTTTTTTTTGGGGGCCCCCCCCCAAAAAATTTTCCCCCTTTAAGGGAAAAAAGGGGGGGGGTTTTTTTTTCACGGGCCCCCTTTTGGGGGGCCCCCGGTTTAAACCCCAAAAAAGGCCCCCCCTTTTCCCCGCCTTTCCGGGGCTTTAAAAAGGGGGTTTTTTTTTTTTTTCCCCCCCCGGGAAAAACCCCCCTAACCCCCCAAAAAAAGGGGGGGGGGGAAAAATTTTTTTTTTTCCCCCGGGTTTTTTCCCCCCCCCCGGGGGTTTCCTTTTACCCCCCCTTTTTTCCCCCTTCCCCTTTCCCCCCCCAAAAACCCCCCTTTTCCCCCCCCCCTTTAAAACCCCCCTTTTTAAAAAAAAACCCCCCCCTTTTTTTCCCCCCCTATTACCCCCTTCCCCCCCAAAAATTTCCCCCCCCCCCAAAAAAAACCTTTCCCCTTTCCCCCTTTTCCCCCCCCCCCCTTTTTCCCCAACCCCTTTTCCCCCCCTTTTTTTCCCCCAATTTTTTCCCAAAAAATTTTTTTTTCCCCCCCCCTTTTTCCCCCCCCGAAAAAACCCCCCCCCTTTTTTCCCCCTTTTTGGATTTTTTTTTTCCCCGGGCCCCTTTTTTCCCCCCCCCTTTCCCCTTTCCCCTTTTTTTTTTCCCCCTTTCTGCATCTGGTTTTTTTCCCCTTGGTTTGGGGTTTTTTTCCCGGCTACCCTGACCCTTTGTTTCCCTTTTTCCCCCCCCTTTTTTTTTTTTTCCCCCCCAATTTGGGGATTTTTTTCCCCCCTTTTTACCCCTTTTTTCCCCTTAAATTGGATTTAAAATTTTTTTTTTTCCCCATCTGGCCCCCCCCCAAACCCCCTTTTTTTTCCCCCCCGGGTTTTTTTTTCCCCCCTTTTGGGCCCCCCCCTTTTTTTTTTTGGGGGGGAAAAAATTTTTTTTTTTGGGGGGGAAAAATTTTTTTTTAAATTTAATTTTTCCCCCTTACCACTCCTACTCGATCTTAGACAGGGCTAGCCTGTTGCAGACCTCATACAAAAAGCCCACCCCTACTGACTCCCTGCTCCTCCACTGCTCACTACCCTTTCACTACTTCCCAGCCTACGAATCCTGCTCCGTTACCCCAACCTATGACCCCTGCTCCTGTCACTCCACAACCTATGACCCCTGTTCCTGTCACTCCACAACCTATGACCCCCCCTGCTCCTGTCACCCCACAACCTATGACCCCTGCTCCCGTCACTCCACAACCTATGACCCCTGTTCCTGTCACCCCACAACCTGTGACCCCTGCTCCTGTCACTACCCAGTCTATGACCCATGCCCCTGTCACTCCACAACCTATGACCCCTGCTCCTGTCAATCCACAACCTGTGACCCCTGCTCCTGTCAATCCACAACCTGTGACCCCTGCGTCTGTCACTCCACAACCTATGACCCCTGCTCCTGTCAATCCACAACCTGTGACCCCTGCTCCTGTCAATCCACAACCTGTGACCCCTGCGTCTGTCACTCCACAGCCTGTAACCCCTGGTCCTGTCACGCCGCAACATATGACCCCTACTCCTGCCACTTGCCCGTCTACGCCATCTGGTCCTGCATCTGTTCCTTCCCAGTCTACGACATCTGGGCCAGCATCTGTTCCTTCCCAGACTACTGCATCTGATCCAGCAACTGTTTCTTCCCAGTCTACACCATCTGCTCCTGCATCTGTTTTTTCACAGTCTGCGACATCTGGTCCAGCATCTGTTTCTTCCCAGTCTACGACATCTGGTCCAGCATCTGTTCCTTCCCAGTCTACTGCATCTGGTCCAGCATCTGTTTCTTCACAGTCTCCGACATCTGGACCTGCATCTGTTCAATCCCAGTCTACGGCATCTGGACCAGCGTCTGTGTCTTCCCAGTCTACGACATCTGGTTCAGCATCTGTTCCTTCCCAGTCTACTGCATCTGGTCCAGCATCTGTTCCTGCCCAGTCTACGACATCTGGTCCAGGATCTGTTCCTTCGCAGTCTACGACATCTGGTTCAGCATCTATTTCTTCCCAATCTACGGTCTCTGGTCCAGCATCTGTTCCTTCCCAGTCTACGGCATCTGGTCCAGCATCTGTTCTTTCCCAGTCTACTGCATCTGGTCCAGCATCTGTTCCTTCCCAGTCTTCAGCCTCTGGTCCTGCATCTGTTCCTTCGCAGTCTACGGCATCTAGTCCAACATCTGTTCCCTCCCAATCTACGGCCTCTGGTCCAGCATCTGGTCTTTCCCAGTCTACGGCATCTAGTCCAACATCTGTTAATTCCCAATCTACGGCCTCTGGTCCAGCATCTGTTCTTTCCCAGTCTACGGCATCTAGTCCAACATCTGTTAATTCCCAATCTACGGCCTCTGGTCCAGCATCTGTTCCTTCCCAGTCTACGGCATCGGGTCCAGCATCTGTTCCTTCCCAGTCTACGGCATCTGGTCCAGCATCTGTTCCTTCCCAGTCTACGGCATCGGGTCCAGCATCTGTTCCTTCCCAGTCTACGGCATCTAGTCGAACCTCTGTTCCCTCCCAATCTACGGACTCTGGTACAGCATCTGTTCCTTCCCAGACTACGGTATCTGGTCCTGCATCTGTTCCTTCCCAGACTACGGGATCTGGTCCAACATCTGTTCCTTTCCAATCTACGGCCTCTGGTCCAGCATCTGTTCCTTCCCTGTCTACCGCCTCTCGTCCTTCATCTGGTCCTTTCCAATCTACGACATCTGGTCCTTCATCTGTACCTTCCCAATCTACTGCATCTGGTCCAGCATCTGTTTCTTCCCAGTCTACTGCATCTGGTACTGCATCTGTTACTTCCCAGTCTACGACATCTGGTGCAGGACATGGTCCTTCGTCTGTTCCTTCCCAATCTACGGCATTTGGTCCAACATCTTTTCCTTCCCAGTCTACTGCATCTGGACCAGCATCTGTTCTCCTCCAATCTACGACATCTGGTCAAGCATCTGTTCCTTCCAGTTACGACATTAGTCTAGTATCTGTTCCTTCCCAATCTATGGCCCTGGTCCAGCATCTGTTTCTTCCAGTCTACGACATCTGGTCCAGCATCTGTTTCTTCCAGTCTACGACATCTGGTCCAGCTTCTGTCCTTCCCAGTCTACGCCATCTGGTCCTACATCTGTTCCTTCCCAGTCTACGCCATCTGGTCCAGCATCTGTTCCTTCCCAATCTACGCCATCTGGTCCTACATCTGTTCCTTCCCAGTCTACAGCCTCTCGTCCAGAATTGTTCCTTCCCAGTCTACGACATCTGGTCCAGCATCTGTTTTTTCCCAGTCTACGACATCTCGTCCAGAATCTGTTCCTTCCAGGCTACGACATCTGGTCCTGCATCTGTTCCTTCCCAGTCTACGACATCTGGTCCTGCATCTGCTCCTTCCCAGTTACGACATCTGGTTACAGCACCTGTTCCTTTCAGGGTACACCTCTGGTCCAGCATCTGTTCCTTCCCAGTCTACGACATCTGGTCCAGCATCTGTTCCTTTCCAATCTACGAACTCTGGTCCAGCATCTGTTCCTTCCCAATCTACGCCATCTGGTCCTGCATATGTTCCTTCCCAATCTACGAAACTCTGGTCCAGCATCTGTTCCTTCCCAGTCTACGCCATCTGGTCCTGCATATGTTCCTTCCGAATCTACGCCATCTGGTCCTGCATATGTTCCTTCCCAGTCTACGACATCTGGTCCAGCATCTGTTCCTTCCCAGTCTACGACATCTGGTCCAGCATCTGTTCCTTCCCAATCTACGAACTCTGGTCCAGCATCTGTTCCTTCCCAATCTCGCCATCTGGTCCTGCTATGTTCCTTCCCAATCTACGCCATCTGGTCCTGCATATGTTCCTTCCCAATCTACGCCATCTGGTCCTGCATATGTTCCTTCCCAGTCTACGACATTGGTCCAGCATCTGTTCTTCCCAGTCTACGACATATGGTCCAGCATCTGTTCCTTCCCAGTCTACGACATCTGGTCCAGCATCTGTGCCTTCCCAGTCTACGACATCTGGTCAGCATCTGTTCCTTCCCAGTCTACGACATCTGGTCCAGCATCTGTTCCTTCCGTCTACGACATCTGGTCTGCATCTGTTCCTTCCAGTCTACGACATCTGGTCCAGATCTGTTTCTTCCCAGTCTACGACATCTGGTCCAGCATAGTTCCTTCCCAGTCTACGCCATCTGGTCTGATATGTTCCTTCCCAGTCTACGACAAACTGGTCCAGCATCTGTTCCTTCCCAGTCTCGACATCTGGTCCCCCGCATCTGTGCCTTCCCAGTCTACGACATCTGGTCCAGCATCTGTTCCTTCCCAGTCTACGACATTGGTCCGCATCTGTTCCATCCAGTTACGACATCTGGTCTGCATCTGTTCCTTCCAGTCTACGACTCTGGTCCAGATCTGTTTTTCCCAGTCTACGACATCTGGTCCGCATCTGTTCCTTCCCGTCTACGCCATTGGTCCTGCATATGTTCCTTCCCAGTCTACGACATCTTGTCCCGCATATGTTCCTTCCCCAAAATTTCGAATCTGGTCCGCATTGTTCCTTCCAGTCTACGATCTGGTCCTGCATTGTTCCTTCCAGTCTAGCCATTGGTCCTGCATATTTTTCCCTTCCCCAATCTACGACATCTTGTTGCATTATGTTCCTTCCCAGTTTCGACATCTGGTCCTGCATCTGTTCCTTCCCGTCTACGACATCTGGTCCCGCATATGTTCCTTCCACCGTCTTACGAAAATCTGTCCCCGCATATTTTTCCTTCCCAGTCTACGCCATCTGGTCAAGCATCTGTTCCTTCCCAATCTACGACATCTGGTCCCGCATATGTTCCTTCCCAGTTAAAGACATCTGGTCCTGCATTGTTCCTTCCCAGTCTACGACATTGGTCCTGCATTGTTCAATCTCAGTCTACGAATTGGTCTGCATATGTTTCCCTTTCCCCCTCTACGACATTGGTCCAGCATCTGTTCCTTCCCAGTCTACGAATTGGGGCCTGATATGTTCCTTCCAGTCTACGCATCTGGTCTGCATATGTTCCTTCCCAGTTACGACATCTGGTCCAGTTCTGTTCCTTCCAATCTACGCATTGGTCCTGCATATGTTCCTTCCCCGTCTACGACATTTGGTCTGCATATGTTCCTTCCAGTCTACGACATCTGGTCCTTTATGTTCCTTCCCAGTCTACGACATTGGTGCTGCATATGTTCCTTTCCCCAAACTACGCCCTCTGGTCCTGATATGTTCCTTCCAATTACGAACTTGGTCCCGCTTTGTTCCTTCCAATCTACGACATTGGTCCTGCATATGTTCCTTCCAATCTACGCCATCTGGTCCTGCATATGTTCCTTCCCAGTCTACGACATTGGTCCAGCATTTTGTTCCCTCCCCGTTACGACATCTGGTCCAGCATCTGTTCTTCCCAATCTACGCCATCTGGTCCCGCATATGTTCCTTCGCAGTTACGGACTTGGTCCCGCATATGTTCCTTCCAATCTCCATTGGTCCTGCATATGTTCCTTCCCAGTCTACGACATCTGGTCCTGATATGTTCCTTCCCCAAACTACGCCATCTGGTCCCGCATATGTTCCCTTTCCTTCTACACCTGTCCGCATCTTTTTTCCTTCCCACTACCATCGGGTCGTGCTCGTTTCCTTCCCAGTCTTGACACTGGTCAGCCCGATCCTTTCCAGGGACAGCCCCTGTCCCATCTTTTTCCTTCCCATCACGACATCGGCCCCACATCTTTTTCCCCCCCAATCTACGAACCCGGGCCAGCTCGTTCCTTCCCAATCTACGCCATCTGGCCTGCATATTTCCTTCCCATCACGACATCTGGTCCGCATATGTTCCTTCCCTCTACGACATCGGCCCGCAATTTTTCCTTTCCCATCTACGCATCTGGTCCTCACTGTTCAATCCATCTCGACACTGGTCCTGCATATTTTTTCCCCCCAGACTACACACGGTCCTTCAATTTTCCCCCCATCTACGCATCGTCTGCATAGTTCCTTCCCAATCTACGCCATCTGGTCCGCAATGTTCCTTCCCAGTCTAACGACATCTGGTCCAGCATCTGTTCCCTCCCAGTCTACGACATCTGGTCCAGCATCTGTTCCCTTCCCAATCTATCGCCATCATCCTGCATTGTTCCTTCCCAGTCAACCATCTGGTCCTGCAATGTTCCTTCCCAACTACGCCATCTGGTCCGGGCATATGTTCCTTCCCAGTCTAACGACATCTGGCCTGCACATGTTCCTTCCCAATCTACGCCCATCTGGTCCGCATAGTTCCTTCCCATCTACGACATCTTGTCCTGCATATTGTTCCTTCCCAATCTACGAACTCTGCTCCCATCCTGTCCTTTCCCATCTACGACATCTGGCCCCTGCAATTTTTCCCTTCCCAGTCTACGCCATCTGGTCCTGCATATGTTCCTTCCCAATCTACGAACTCTGGTCCAGCATCTTCCTTCCCATCTACGACATCTGGTCCTGCATATTTTCCCTTTCCCAGTCTACGACATCTGGTCCTGCATCTGTTCCTTCCCAGTCTACGACATCGGGCCCTCCCATATGTTCCTTCCCAGTCTACGACATCTGGTCTGAAATATGTTCCTTCCCATTTACGACATCTGGTCCTGCTAGTTCCTTCCCAGTCTACGCCATCTGTCCTGCATATGTTCCTTCCCAGTCTACGACACTGGTCCCATCTGTTCCTTCCCATCTACGCCATCTGGTCCTGCATATGTTCCTTCCCAGTCTACGACGCATCTGGTCCTGCATATGTTCCTTCCAGTCTACGACATCTGGTCCTTCATAGTTTCCTTCCCCAGTCTACGACACTGGTGCTGCATATGTTCCTTCCAATCTACGCCATCTGGGTCCTGCATATGTTCCTTCCCAATCTACGAACTCTGGTCCTGCATCTGTTCCTTCCCAATCTACGACATCTGGTCCTGCATATGTTCCTTCCCAATCTACGCCATCTGGTCCTCCATATGTTCCTTCCCAGTCTACGACATCTGTCCAGCATCTGTTCCCTCCCAGTCTACGACATCTGGTCCAGCATCTGTTCCTTCCCAATCTACGCCATCTGATCCTGCATATGTTCCTTCCCAGTCTACGACATCTGGTCCTGCATATGTTCCTTCCCAATCTGCGCCATCTGGTCCTGCATATGTTCCTTCCCAGTCTACGACATCTGGTCCTGCATATGTTCCTTCCCAATCTACGCCATCTGTCCTGCATATGTTCCTTCTCAGTCCTACGACATCTGGTCCTGCATCTGTTCCTTCCCAGTCTACGACATCTGGTCGTGCATCTGTTCCTTCCCAGTCTATGACATCTGGTACAGCACCTGATCCTTTCCAGGTACAGCCTCTGGTCCAGCATCTGTTCCTTCCCAGTCTACGACATCTGGTCCAGCATCTGTTCCTTCCCAATCTACGAACTCTGGTCCAGCATCTGTTCCTTCCCAATCTACGCCATCTGGTCTGCATATGTTCCTTCCCAGTCTACGACATCTGGTCCTGCATATGTTCCTTCCCAGTCTACGACATCTGGTCCTGCATAGTTCCTTCCCAGTCTACGACATCTGGTCCTGCTCTGTTCAATCTCAGTCTACGACATCTGGTCCTGCATATGTTCCTTCCCAGACTACGACATCTGGTCCTTCATATGTTCCTTCCAGTCTACGACATCTGGTGCTGCATATGTTCCTTCCCAATCTACCCATCTGTCCTGCATATGTTCCTTCCAGTCTACGACATCTGGTCCAGCATCTGTTCCCTCCAGTCTACGACATCTGGTCCAGCATCTGTTTCCTTCCCAATCTAACGCCATCTGATCCTGCATATGTTCCTTCCCAGTCTACGACATCTGGTCCTGCATATGTTCCTTCCCATCTACGCCATCTGGTCCTGCATATGTTCCTTCCCATCTACGACATCTGGTCCTGCACATGTTCCTTCCCAATCTACGCCATCTGGTCCTGCATATGTTCCTTCCCAGTCTACGACATCTGGTCCTGCATCTGTTCCTTCCCAGTCTACGACATCTTGTCCTGCATCTGTTCCTTCCCAGTCTATGACATCTGGTACAGCACCTGTTCCTTTCCAGGGTACAGCCTCTGGTCCAGCATCTGTTCCTTCCCAGTCTACGACAATCTGGTCCAGCATCTGTTCCTTCCCAATCTACGAACTCTGGTCCAGCATCTGTTCCTTCCCAATCTACGCCATCTGGTCCCTGCATATGTTCCTTCCCAATCTACGAAACTCTGGTCCAGCATCTGTTCCTTCCCAGTCTACGCCATCTGGTCCTGCATATGTTCCTTCCCAATCTACGCCATCTGGTCCTGCATATGTTCCTTCCCAGTCTACGACATCTGGTCCAGCATCTGTTCCTTCCCAGTCTACGACATCTGGTCCAGCATCTGTTCCTTCCCAATCTACGAACTCTGGTCCAGCATCTGTTCCTCCCAATCTACGCCATCTGGTCTTGCATATGTTCCTTCCCAATCTACGCCATCTGGTCTTGCATATGTTCCTTCCCAATCTACGCCATCTGGTCCTGCATATGTTCCTTCCCAGTCTACCACATCTGGTCCAGCATCTGTTCCTTCCCAGTCTACGACATCTGGTCCAGCATCTGTTCCTTCCCATCTACGACATCTGGTCCAGCATCTGTTCCTTCCCAGTCTACGACATCTGGTCCAGCATCTGTTCCTTCCCAGTCTACGACATCTGGTCCAGCATCTGTTCCTTCCCATCTACGGCATCTGGTCCAGCATCTGTTCCTTCCCAGTCTACGACATCTGGTCCAGCATCTGTTCCCTCCCAGTCTACGACATCTGGTCCAGCATCTGTTCCTTCCCAATCTACGCCATCTGATCCTGCATATGTCCTTCCCAGTCTACGACATCTGGTCCTGCATATGTTCCTTCCCAATCTACGCCATCTGGTCCTGCATATGTTCCTTCCCAGTCTACGACATCTGGTCCTGCATATGTTCCTTCCCAATCTACGCCATCTGGTCCTGCATATGTTCCTTCCCAGTCTACGACATCTGGTCCTGCATCTGTTCCTTCCCAGTCTACGACATCTGGTCCTGCATCTGTTCCTTCCCAGTCTATGACATCTGGTACAGCACCTGTTCCTTTCCAGGGTACAGCCTCTGGTCCAGCATCTGTTCCTTTCCCCAGTCTACGACATCTGGTCCAGCATCTGTTCCTTCCCAATCTACGAACTCTGTCCAGCATCTGTTCCTTCCCAGTCTACGCCATCTGGTCCTGCATATGTTTCTTCCCAATCTACGCCATCTGGTCCTGCATATGTTCCTTCCCAGTCTACGACATCTGGTCCAGCATCTGTTCCTTCCCAGTCTACGACATCGGTCCAGCATCTGTTCCTTCCCAATCTACGAACTCTGGTCCAGCATCTGTTCCTTCCCAATCTACGCCATCTGGTCCTGCATATGTTCCTTCCCAATCTACGCCATCTGGTCTTGCATATGTTCCTTCCCAATCTACGCCATCTGTCCTGCATATGTTCCTTCCCAGTCAAACACATCTGGTCCAGCATCTGTTCCTTCCCAGTCTACGACATCTGGTCCAGCATCTGTTCCTTCCCAGTCTACGACATCTGGTCCACATCTGTTCCTTCGCAGTCTACGAACTCTGGTCCTGCATCTGTTCCTTCCCAACCTACGACATCGGGTCCTGCATATGTTCCTTCCCAATCTACGCCATCTGGTCCTGCATATGTTCCTTCCCAGTCTACGACATCTGGTCCAGCATCTGTTCCCTCCCAGTCTACGACATCTGGTCCAGCATCTGTTCCTTCCCAATCTACGCCATCTGGTCCTGCATATGTTCCTTCCCCAGTCTACGACATCTGGTCCTGCATATGTTCCTTCCCAATCTACGCCATCTGGTCCTGCATATGTTCCTTCCCATCTACGACATCTGGTCCTGCATCTGTTCCTTCCCAATCTACGACATCTGGTCCTGCATATGTTCCTTCCCAATCTACGACATCTGGTCCTGCATATGTTCCTTCCCAGTCACGACATCTGGTCCTGCATATGTTCCTTCCCAATCTACGACATCTGGTCCTGCATATGTTCCTTCCCAGTCTACGACATCTGGTCCTGCATAGTTCCTTCCCAGTCTACGAACTCTGGTCCTGCATCTGTTCCTTCCCAATCTACGCCATCTGGTCCTGCATCTGTTCCTTCCCAGTCTACGACATCTGGTCCTGCATATGTTCCTTCCCAGTCTACGACATCTGGTCCTGCATATGTTCCTTCCCAGTCAAACGACATCTGGTCCAGCATCTGTTCCCTCCCAGTCTACGACATCTGGTCCAGAAATCTGTTCCTTCCAATCTACGCCATCTGGTCCTGCATATGTTCCTTCCCAGCCTACGCCATCTGGTCTGCATATGCTCCTTTCCAATCTACGAACTCTGGTCCAGCATCTGTTCCTTCCCAATCTACGCCATCTGGTCCTGCATATGTTCCTTCCCAGTCTACGACATCTGGTCCTGCATATGTTCCTTCCCAGTCTACGACATCTGGTCCAGCATCTGTTCCTCCCAGTCTACGACATCTGGTCCAGCATCTGTTCCTTCCCAGTCTACGACATCTGGTCCTGCATATGTTCCTTCCTAATCTACGACATCTTGTCCTGCATATGTTCCTTCCCATCTACGACATCTTGTCCTGCATATGTTCCTTCCTAATCTACGACATCTGGTCCTGCATATGTTCCTTCCCAGTCTACGACATCTTGTCCTGCATATGTTCCTTCCCAGTCTACGAACTCTGGTCCTGCATCTGTTTCTTCCCAATCTACGGCCTCTGGTCCTTCATCTGGTCCTTCCCAGTCTACGACATCTGGTCCTGCATCTGTTTCTTCCCAGTCTACGACATCTGGTCCTGTGTCTGTTCCTACTCAGCCTATGACATCTGGTCCTGCATTTGTTCCTTCCCAGTCTACGCCATCTGGTCCCTGCATCTGTTCCTTCCCAGTCTAACGGCCTCTGGTCCGCATCTGGTTGAAAAAGGAGCAAAAAAAAAAAAGAGAAAAAAAAAAAGCAAAAACCAGGAGGAATTCCTCTGGTAGACGGGGTTAAAAATTGATAGAAATAAATCCAGCACGCTTGCGAAGCATCGCTAAATTGATCGTGTTTTACAGTCGATGTTTTGTACAAACAGTTATCTCTTTCTTCGTCTGTATCAATGTATACCATCAAGAATGTTCCAGCTAAGATGGTTTGGTTTTAATATTGGTTGCTAGAGACGATTGAACTTAAAAAAATCGAGGAACCTGGTGAAATTGTTCTTTTATGTGGGAGCCCAAAACCTCCCACAGAGAAGAAGAAAGAAGAAGAAGAAGAAGAAGAAGAAGAAGAAGAAGAAGTAAGCAGTAGCAGTAGTAGTAGTAGTAGTAGTAGTAGTAGTAGTAGTATAGTAGTAAGTAGTAGTAGTAGTAGTTGTACTAGTAGTAGTAGTAGTAGTAGTAGTAGTAGTAGTAGTAGTAGTAGTAGTAGTAGTAGTAGTAGTATCTTGTATTGGCACAGCTAAAGAACACCGTTCGCAACGATGACAAAAATTAAAGAAGAGTACGCAATCCTCATGTGGGAATGACAGAGTGTAAGCGCGTAGAGTTTGTGTCTTCCTGTCCGTCACTGATGTTTATTGTGTGCAACAAGTAGGACAAAAATCTACAGGGATATCTGGAGTACAAAAGTTCTAAAGCCGCCCTCTCTCTTTCTCAGCCCCTGCCTTTTCCCGTTCTAGGGCATGACTCCCTGATGCTCTTCTGTTGTCTCCCTTTTCATCATTTGGTGCTAACGTGATTCGAACCTGCAACTCCTAGATGTTCTGGCGCCTCAGGACGAAGTTGCCTTCAGACTGATGTCTCGACTACATGACTATCAGACAACTATCTTGAATTAAACAACAAAACATTCAAAGCTTTATAAAGGTCACTTTTGCTGTTCATTATCAGATCGAGCTGCAACACTTTTGAAGTATTCCTGCCATTGCGTTAGGGTTCTGGTCCTCATCTTACCAGATATCTAGAACTATTTCATGAAGCCAAATGCGTCTACAATTCCCGTAAATTTCAGCCTCCGCGGAGAGAATTCTGGCTTATACGCTGGATTCTCTGAATAGTTGGGGGGCCAGTGTTTTTCCCGTTGCTTTCAAATGTTAATTTTTGGCCACTGGTTGGGACTGTGTTTCTGAAAGGATTTAACTTACAAAAATGATGTCGCCATTTTGTTGTTGTGGTGATTTCTTTATACTTTTCTCTCAATTTCAAATTACAGCCCAAATCGTGCTACATAATTTTATTATATTACCCCAAAATACATTCAGTAATAATATCATGCTCAAACCTGTTTAATTTAGTTCTCTCGGTCCACCATCTGGCTGGTTCTGGTCAGATAATGTAGGACAGAACTTAATGTTCATTTAGTATTTGTGTTCATAGTTAGATGGAAGGATCTCCTTCTTCATCCTCTCCAGTTCCTAGGAGTGCCCTGTTGACATTATTGCACACCTCCTCATCGGCTCCACACAAACACATCTCGGAGCAGTTGAGGCCCTGCGACCGACAGGAACAGTGTGATGTGCAACTGGTCTTCTTGCACCCACATTTGATGAGGTGAGTACCTGTAGCTGGAACTGGAAGATCCCTTGTTGGTGCTGTACTACCTATCCCCCTCTTCCTTCCACCCCTCGGTTGTTGCTGGTGGTAGCTGAGGGTGAGGAATGTCATCCTGACGCCACACCATGGTCTGGTGATATGCCCGGGCAATGGCTTCATGTAAGGCTCCTCGTGTTGGAAGTAGCTTTTGAGCCTCTAGTTGTGTCTTGGCGAAAAGCTTCCATCTGAGATCACCAACATCCACCAGAGTGCTACCAGGCCCATAGAGCTGGCGAACAAATGTCTCAACGGCTCGTTCAGTGTCAACTTCCAGCTTCTCGGACGTCCCTAAGGCAGCAAATGCAGATGATGGAAGCGTTTCGCCAAGATACCACCTCCATGGAGCATCTTCTTCTTCTTCCTAAAATACTGGTTCACTCAAAAACGAGTAGGTCACCAGCGCGCAACCATCTGCTAAGTGTTTGCCAACAGGTCAGCTCCCCTTGCCTGCGAATCGACCTGTTACGTCAGCTCCATAGAAGGCATGAAAGCCTTTGCATCACCAAGTGCATTCACTATTAGTCCCAGTGAGATTACTCGCTTCTTGTTCCCCACACCAGTGACAAAGTATGCGTTCCTACAGAGCTGGTGGTAACGGTGGATTGCAAGGAAAAAAAACATCAGTGTCAGATAACTGAATGTAGTGTTCTGTTGCTCCTCTTCGAACAGCATCCAGACTGTGCAGAATAAATCTCACGCAGCTTCTTCTTGGGGGCTGCAGAGATGTTGAACATCCACAGAGTTTGAGAGGACCTCTTGTCGCGAAGTCACGATGAAGACCTTGGGATTACTCTTAAAGTGGTGGAGAGCTTTCTTTGCAAGATAAATTGTCAGTTCATCTTTGGTTGCGGTACTGGATAGGAACTGCTTTGCTGACACCTTGCCAATTTGTGTGTTGTCTGTGACGCGATAAGCAGTTGTTGGCTTACCTCCTTGGCGTCTCTCCCTTGTGGCCTCTTTCAATGGAGTGGGAAGATCATAACGGTCAAAGACTAGATGGAGCTCATCATATTCTCTGCACTTGCTGTCCAGTGTAGTTATGAAGTGGTCAGCCCATTGAGCACATGTCTTGACCCAAGGTGTCTTATCCATTGCCTGGACAATTGCCATTCCATCAATTACAGTTGCCTTCCTTGGTGTCAAGGGAGCAATGTCATTGGTGACATCCTCTGGCTGCAGATCAACACTAATTTTGTTTGGCAGGTCCTCAAGTACAGCCATCAGCTGAACAAGGCTCATGGGAGGGACGTGAACTCATGCTGGCCAGTGCTGTCCTTGAGTTCATCTCGGGGCGTGAGCGTGCAACAATCAACATGCGGGCAAATAGTGATCTGTCGTTCTTGAGCTCCACTACCTGATCAGACACTTTGCGTTTCACCGACTTCCTTGCACGTTTCCATGTCTTCAGTTGAACGTTCTTCATTCTGGCCCAGATACTGACCTCATTCGTGTTGATGCGTTCCTCAACAAAGTTATACTTCTGCTCCCCAGTGTCTTCTTGGTTGCACACATCTTTCTGCACCTCAGTTGGCATTACAACCTTTGTGATGATGTTGGGCATCGCAGGTCTTCACCCTCGTACTTCATAGGATTCATGGACGATATGAGCACACTCTTCCTGTCTTGTTCAGACAGCCGCTGACAAGTCATGATAATCCTTACGTGTAGTTGTTGGTGAGCCAGCCATCACACGTGCTTCTACAGCAAGGCTACTAAGCTCTGGAGCTGTAAGGAAGAATCTCTCCCGAGCACTGGCATTCTGTGTAATGCCTACGAGTCCTCCAGTCACTTTCATGATACGGTTGATATGCCCAAGGGCATGCTCCACCCCAATGGCACAGAATGGGATCTGGTTTTTGTTGACTACAAAGTTTCCATCCATGAACTCTGAAGGGCTGTCATCTCCGCAAGGTAAAGTGGAACCAGTCTGGCACACTTCTGCTAGTCATAAGCAAAGAAGTACTTGCACAGGGCATCAAGGGACGACAGGTGCAGCTCCCAAAAGACCATCACGGGTGGCACGGACGAATGTATACATGAGTAATACCATCCTCAGGTAGGTCCGCACAAACTTGAAGAGTGAACTTTGGGATCCCTTCTTCTTATCAAACTCGGCCATCGTTTTCAGTACCCTTTGGGAATCAAGGATAGTTAGCATATTTTGCTGCTCCTTCAACATCTCTTGTTGCATGTGTTGAACACAACTTTGGTCAAGCTGCTGTGCTGCCTCTACACGTGGCCTCTTCAGATAAGGATGATCTAGGAAGAATTCTTCTACATAGAAATCATAGAGGGCCTGGACTGTAGTCATGTGTATTTCTTATTTCCAAGGCCTTAACCATCATGCAAAAGTTAGCTGATGTGGATCATCACTGCATCTTCCTGAAGAGGAGAAAGTGAGATAGCAGTATTATATGCTGGTTTAGATGGGTCGTGGCTGCAAAGTTCAACAAGAAGTTAGTTGTATGATCATGAACAGGATAAACAGACATTCTGTAATGAAGACAATGTTAGTTGAGACTGAACATTTGTCAGAAACACTTTAGAAAACACAGTGTAATATTCTGGCACTCCAGACTCCGAAACAAAGCGTGATTAACACAGTACGTTGGGTCAAAAATGACCTTTCAGCTTTGACGCAGAGTCGAGGTTTCTGAAGGTCCACAGACAAAATGGCGACAACATTTTTTCGACTTCCTGGCAATGCTAAGAACACATTCATAATAGTCGCAAAAAATCAACATGCAAAACCAACGGGAAGCCCAATCTGTTACGTTAGAACTTCTGGTGGCGTGGTGTTTCCTCTGACATTGTTTATTGTACGCGTGATATCTTTCAGCACATGGCTGCACCTTCATGTGTTTCTTCTTCGCAATAGCTCTGAAGGAGCTTAGGGCATACAGGGTCATCTGATTGTTTTCAGTTTCACCAGGTTTCCATTTGAAGACAGGAGGCCATATACAGTTCTGAGAATAATCCTGTGAAGGGCCATAAACCACATTTCATTTCAGTGAAGACTTCCTGGGTGTGTGCTTTCCCATGTACTCCATTGCCTTTGTTGGCCTTGCTGGACTAGCTTTTGGATTTGGGGGATTCGTCTTTGTTTCTTCCTTAATTTCTGTATGAACGATCTCTTGCTTTCCCCTTTGCCACCACTTTACTTGTGTTGGTCTGAGTCCCTGACTGTTGATTTGGGTGTGCTCTGTTGTTGTCCTTATCTTAAGGCTCTTGTAGAGCGCCGTTTTGGTATTGAAACGCCGTTTTGGTATTGGCTACCAAAACGGCGTTTCAATACCAAAACGGCGTCTTAGGTCCTGCCGTTTTGGTATTGAACACCAAAACGGCGGGACGTAAGACGCCGTTTCAGTATTGGGCGCCGTTTTGGTATGCCAATACCAAAAAGGCGCCCAATACCAAAACGGCGCTTCTCGTACCCGCCGTTTTGGTATCCTGACCGGCCTTAAAGGACCTGTTTTCGTGCATCCGGTTCAAATCTCAATATCTGCTTTTCTCGCATGAGTGATGTTAAAAGAGCACTGCTGATCAAGTTTTCGTATCGACAAATGAGGGAAGGTGATTACTGGGGTAGGGAGGGCCCTATATGCCACAAGTGTTGCGGCACAAAGTGTCGCAACTGCACAAAGTGTCGCATGCGACACTTTGTGCAAAAGTGCGACACTTTGTGGTGAGAAGATTTGCACAAAGTGTCGCACTTTGGAACATGCGACAGTTTGTGCCGGGAAAGCCCCTTATTGTGCTAGGGACATAATGTGCACGACCCACACACTGGCTGAGTTCGAGCATTTCGGCCACGGTATATCTTGGGTTCATCATCGACTGATAAACAGTGAAGGTCAAAACGACGGAATGGTCTGAAAGCTGAGAACGAAGTAGTAGAAGTAGTAGTAGCAGAAGAAGACCAAGTTGAAGGAAAATGTAATAGCAGCACTTGTAGTTGGTTTTTACAAAAAGTATTAAAAGGGAAATTATTGCTGTTGTTTCAAACAGTTCTAGTACTTAGTAAACGCGCACGCGCTCGCGCGCGCGCGCGCGCGCGCGCGCGTGTGTGTGTGTGTGTGTGTGTGTGTGTGTGTGTGTGTGTGTGTGTGTGTGTGTGTGTGTGTGTGTGTGTGTGTGTGTGTGTGTGTGTGTGTTCGTTTCATTTATTGTTTTGATTGTACGTTGGTTTCTTTGTGGAGGTAAGAAGTAGTTTCATACACATAAGTACATAAATAAATGTCAGCAAACATACCCCTTTCAATTCATTATCCCTTTCTTTTGTACATGAATGGCAGAGCAGCATGTAACAAATCGGAAACAACCGAAAGCAGGGAAAAAAAATATGTTGCAGTTGTAATGGTAGTAGCAGTAGTCTACTGCTAAAATATTGATGATGTAAACAGTTGTAATGCAGACTAAACATTTTTCCGGTTGTTTTTTTTTCGTTTTATTTCTCGTTTTAATCATCAATCAACGTTTTTGTGATGATAACAGTAGTTTTGTAGACGTGTAACATGCAACGAATCGGAAACAATCAAATACAACAACCATCTACGATTAGTTTGCCTTACAACAAGCATTGAAGTAGGATCACGTGCCGCCGGGGGAGAGCGCGTGGCGCACGTGCGCTTTTGGTAAACAACAGACTGCTCACTAAAAGCTGGCGACACACTACGCTGGAAAACCCTCTCCAGCGAGTGGAATGCGGTTGTTTGACCAGGCAGTGACGGTTTGTTGACGGAAATCTAAACACCATCCCCCGCTGGCTTCCTCCAGTCCAGCCGGTAAGCGTCTGCACAGCTGCTGGACAGGCCATGGCGCTCAGTACTCTTTGAACATGGGCTCTGAAGAAGAAACGTTAGTTTGCGCTATTCAATAATTTTGGTCACCTGCGTACAATTGAAGAATTTAAAAAAATCGAAGACGGTGGGTGAAACCATGAATCGCAAGGTGGGAAACGTTTGGTGCATACCTTTCTCTTCTCAAAGAATTACTAGAAGATGCTCAAAGCAGAGTTAAAAGAAATCCAAGCTGTCTGCGTGCCAAATTCACAAGTGGGCGAAGGACACTGGCTGAGTTTCACCATTCTTTTTGTGTTTTCTACAGATGCAAGAAATGGGTTCAGAACTGTGGGCGTGAAGATCAGCTGCGTACCTTCATGCAAACTGCTCTATTTGTTCTGAGCATTTTGAAACCAATCAATTCATGGACCACACCCGCAAAAACTGTTGACTGATTTAGAGTGCAGTACCAACACTTTTCAATGTATCAAATCCACCGCCAAGAGACAAAATATCCCATGTAAAGAATGCAAAACAATACCACACGAAGATAGGAGAAGAGAACTGTTCCCCCGCACTCTGTCTCTCTCACTGAAATATACGACAGAGTGATATAACTTTTTTTTTTTTTAAAGAAAGAAAAGAAATATGATGACGGTAAAGTCAACACACACACACACACACAAAGACGCGAGCACGCATACAACAGAGGCATGCATATAATGCACACACGCACACAAACTGGTAAGTAGATACTAAATCTAATATTTCAATAGGTACCTCGCCTATAAGCTTAAGAAGTGCCTGAGCGGCGAGCAGTTGGCTAGTCAGAAATAATCTCTTCAAATAAAACAATCTTTTTGATTGCATGCTTGCTCCACCTAACAGAGTTCTATTTTGAGAATAATCAGCCCAAAAGCGGATATGAAGAAAACATGTTTTGATGACGAAAGCCACAAGTCGCACCAGTTCACTGAAAAAGCTTACAGGTCATTGATTCAAACCTCAAAATATCATTTTACAAGGCAATGAAGAAACACCCTTACACTTTATGATTGCAGAAACGGTTGAAATTCATTTCGAATCCGATCTCCTTGGTAATAAATCGACAAGAGTTTCGAATAATTTCATCTGAACAGATAATTTTGACTAGCAAAACAACAGAAGTGCGTTTTCAAGATCAGATCAAAATAGATTTCGACAAGCATTCGACTGACATTGCCAGACGACCGGTGTCGTATATAATACTGTTGCCATAAAATCGTGTCGCAGCGACAGTATTTCCCGGGAAATACTGCATTTTATGGACAGCTACAAATATTCTATGGGACATTTTTCGTGAAAAGTTGTCGCGCGACATTTTTTTTCCAGCAATTATTGTCGCTGCAACAATATTTCACGTGAAATGCTATCGCTGCGATACAATTCCACGGCGACAGTATTATATATGCAAGAATTGCCAATTTTCCTTTTTTTTTTTTTTTTTTTTTGTCTCCACAATACAAAACTGTTGAAACCGTAGGATCACAAAACCACTCATCAATACCTTAATGATATAAATTCTAAACGTTAGGTTTTACAACACTCGCATGTCGAAAATTATTCTCTGGGATGTACCAGCTCAAGTCAACTTTGATTCCAAACGAACGCAGCCAAGAAATATTTATGAATGAAACTGACGTCAACACTTCAGTTTACACACAGGGACCTAGAGAAGGATTTTTACTGCATTTTAGTTTTAGACACTATATTGAGAAAACAAAATCGTTAACATACTCGGGACAGGTAGTTATGGGGACTTGGTTGTCCTGGGGGGGGGGGGGGGGGGGGGGGGGGGGGGGGGGGGGGGGTATTCGGGATATATTTTTCCAAATGACAACATCTGCAGCCTTCGACTTCGGTTGTCATGGGAAAAAATAAACCCCTCGGATGATCAAATCCCCGTAACTACCTGTCTCTCATAGGTTAACTAATATTGGTCACTTGTTTAGATCTATGGACACTGATCACAACCATGACAAATATTCTGCCTAAAATAACATACCAGACTACCGTACCGGTTATATATGCATACAAACACAAAGACAATTTAAGAACTGCAATTTAACTTAATTTAAATTATACTGACAGTAAAAAACTGAAAGGTATACTCACAAGAAGAATGCGTCTCTCAGGTCGTCAACCGGAAATAAAAGTACACATGTCTAAAAACCCAATTATACAAGAACGAAAGAAAACAACTGTTTCCCTTATTCAATTTTTCTCCCTACCCCAGTAATCACCTTCCCTCATTTGTCGATACGAAAACTTGATCAGCAGTGCTCTTTTAACATCACTCATGCGAGAAAAGCAGATATTGAGATTTGAACCAGATGCACGAAAACAAGTCCTTTAAGGCCGGTCATATACGTCAGGATACCAAAACGGTGGGTACGAGAAGCGCCGTTTTGGTATTGGGCGCCGTTTTGGTATTGGCATACCAAAACGGCGCCCAATACTAAAACGGCGTCTTACGTCCCGCCGTTTTGGTGTTCAATACCAAAACGGCGGGACCTAAAACGCCGTTTTGGTATTGAAACGCCGTTTTGGTATGCCAATACCAAAACGGTGTTTCAATACCAAAACGGCGCTCTACAGCTCTCCCTTGCCAATTACAGTGCTTCGCGAACATTCTGGGCCAGCCTTCAGCCTGGGCTGAATCGATTCTACAACATTGTCTCCAGAGCTTCAGGCATGGTTCACAACTGTGCTTCCCCCCCCCCCCCCCCCCCCCCCCCCCCCCCACATTTAACTCCTTGACGAGGTATTCCATTGTAGCTTCAGCTTTGCTTGGTGACATTAGATTACACCTTCAGTGAGACCAGGTGGGACATCGAGATATTTTCTGGTGTACTGACTGTTCTTCCTTCAATTACCATCTTTGTGCGAGTTCTAGAGTTAGTCTTTGGTTTAAATCTCATCCTGGGTGAAGCGAGTAACTCGTATAACTGCTTCAGAATTTTGTGTTTCATCGTCTTAGCGGAAAGATCTGTTGTATTGTCCCCCGTGAACGCCTTTAGTTGGGAAATGTTGGTATCCATTTTCCAAGCTCTCCTGAATCTGTACCGTTGATTGCTGCCTTGAAGATGATCGTCATTGCCCACACATGTAGTTCTGGAGATATTATACAAGTCCATTGCTTTGCCAGCCTCTCGATCGACCTAGCCTGCGGTGTATTCTTTGTGTGGGAACCTCATTGAGAAGCCATTAAAGCACTTCTTCATCATTTCGCTGACAAACTCACTCTTTGCTGATATCACTGACTCTCCCTGTGGTTTACCAGTGCCGGGCTGTCTATAATCTTAATGTTAAATGTAGAAGATGGCGCCTGGGAGTGGGGGAGGGGGAGCATGATTGGGGGTGAAAGGGGAGGGGGGAGTAACAAAGTTTAGCAAGAGAGACAACTTACCTATTCCAACTCACGTGCGATGAAGGGAGGGTGGAGTTTTGAAAGTAGGCCGGGGATGGAAGGGAGGGAGGAGAGAGGGAAGGGTAGTGTAGTGCCTGTCTGTCAGTTTCCCTCAAAGATGAGCAGGGTAGGTGCACTCACAGGGAGTCGTAGCGGGTCCAACCTGGCTACGAGGAAGGTCGCCCTGTTCTTTGACTGACCTGCCTTCCATCACATGCAAACTTTCACCTAGACTTTCACTTTTCCAAGTGTTCGTCTTCATCTCGTTTTACGCTACACTCCATGATTAGTTTCTTTAACATATCATTTTGTTTTAGTCCTACCATTTTAGCTCCGTCGCAGTTAAACTCTTCTTCTTGACGTTGGTCCTAAGGACACAAACTGATGCATCAGTAATCTCAAACGTATGGCATTAACCTCTGCATCTCAATGCGGGGAATGACCTGAAACGTCTGTTTACTGTTCCACCACGTTTCGCCGTTCTAGCCTTGTAATTGGAAAGAGAAATGCTGACATGAAAGATGTCACACACAGACACAGACACAGACACACACACACACACACAGACACACACACACACACACACACACACACACACACACACACACACACACACACACACACACACACCCCACCACACCACACACGCATGCACGCACGCACACACGTACACCCATCTTTAACCCTCTCACATCTGTTAACCCCTGGGCAATGTAATATAGATATGTGAGATTTCATCGCACGTTTCAGAGCAGTGTTCGGTCTATTCTTTCAATTCTGTCAGTGCTCGTTGGGGTTGTCTTGCTAGGGCCCAGTCCCATTAAGGCCCAGTCCCATTAAGGCCCAGTCCCATTAGGGCCCAGTCCCATTAAGGCCCAGTCCCAATACGGCCCAGTCCCATTAAAGCCCAGTCCCAATTCGGCCCAGTCCCATTAAAGCCCAGTCCCAATACGGCCAAGTCCCATTACGGCCTAGCCCCATTACAGCCCAGTCCCACTAAGGCCCAGCCCCATTAAGGCCCAGTCCCACTAAGGCCCAGTTCCATTAAGGCCCAGTTCCATTTGGGCCCAGTCCCATTAGGGCCCAGTCTCATTAGGGGCCTGTTTCATTAAGGCCCAGTCCCATTAAGGCCCAGTCCCACTAAGGCCCAGTCCCACAAAGGCCATTAGGGCTCAGTTCTATTAGGGCACTGTTTCATTAGGGCCCAGTCCCATTAAGGTTCAGTCCCACAAAGGCACAGTCCCATTAGAGCCA
>CM031623.1:18424791-18439442 GCA_018398815.1 Conus ventricosus
ACACAGTCGTGTGTGTGTGTGGTGGGGTGTGTGGTGTGTGTGTGTGATGTGTGTGTGTGTGTGATGTGTGTGTGACTCATGCTAATTCAGAGATGACTTAGGAACAAGAACAAGACCATCAATTACAGCATATAAGTGCACGCGCACTTTCGAGCGCACACACACATACACATAACAATAAGAACAACTCCTCCCCCTCAAACATATCACACACACACACACACACACACACACACACACACACACACACACACACACACACACAGACACACACACACACAGACACACACACTCACACACTCTCTCACACACACACTCAAACACCAACGCTTCGAAACACATGTCCGTGGACTCTCTAATTAACACGCTGGCATTATCCCACTGATGAACACACACACACACACACACACACACACACACACACACACACGCACGCACGCACGCACGCACGCACGCACACACACACACACACACACACACACACACACACACACACACACACACACACACACACACATATGCGTCATTCTCTTATCTCGAGATAAACTACTCCCAGTGTCTCCCGACAAACCATTCCCTGTATGTCGAGATAAAGAACTCCCAATATCTCCACATAAACCATTCCTTTATCTGGAGACAAACAACTCCAAGTATTCTCAGATAAATCATTCCTCTATCTAGAGATAAACCACTTTCAGTATCTCCAAAGAAAGCACTCCCTATATCTAGAGATAAAAAGAAACCATTCCATACATGTCTCTCCAGAAAAAAAACATTTCTTGTATTTAGAGGTAGACTACCTACAGTATCTCCAAACAAATCATTCCCTTATGTACAGATAAACGACTCCCAGTATCCCCAGATAAACTATTACCTTATCTACAGATAAACTACTCCCAGAATCCCAGATAGATCATTCCCTATCAAGTGAGAAACTATTCCCAGTATTCCCAGATAAAGCATTACCTTATCTACAGATAAACTACTCCCAGTACCCCCGATAAACCATTACCTTATCTACAGATAAACTACTCCCAATATCCCCAGATAAATCATTCCCTGGATTTAGAGAAAAGCGAATCCCAGTATTTCCGGATAATCATTCCCTGTATCCAGATATATACGACTCCCAGTATCTCCAGATAAACCATTCCCTGGATTTAGAGATAAGCGACACTCATATCTCCAGATAATTATTCCTTGTATCTGGAGATAAACGACTCCCGGTCTTTCCAAATAAATCATTCCCTGTATCAGGAGATAAACTACTCTCAGTATCTGCACATAAACTATTCCTTGTGTCTTACTTACAATTTGACAAGACACCTTCGTGTTAGGAGACATACATTCCTGCTGAGTCTCGCTGCCCCAACAGTACCGTCAACCGGTCTTTTTTCTCTGTCACTGTCTCTTCTATTACCCACCCTATAGGTAACACATTTCCTCGAGCTCTCTGTTCACCGCTGAACATGCATGCATGCTGCACGGTTTTCTTGAACTGGTGAGTGAAGGCACAAGACACTAAAATCCTTCCTTTTTTTCCTCGATGGTCTGCACACGCGATCCCTATTTCCCGTCGACATACTCCATTAACAAATCAACACACGAACTCGCCAGGAACTTGGGCACAATCCCTGACATAAACCATTCCTGTATGTAGAAATACGCCATTCCCTGTATGTAGAAATACACCATTCCCTGTATGTAGAAATTCGCCATTCCTGTATGTAGAAATACACCATTCCCTGTATGTAGAAATACGCCATTCCCTGTATGTAGAAATACGCCATTCCCTGTATGTAGAAATACGCCATTCCCTGTATGTAGAAATACACCATTCCCCGTTTGTAGAAATACGCCATTCCCTGTGTGTAGAAATAAACCATTCCCCATATGTAGAAATACACCATTCCCCGTTTGTAGAAATACGCCATTCCCTGTATGTAGAAATACGCCATTCCCTGTATGTAGAAATACACCATTCCCCGTTTGTAGAAATACGCCATTCCCTGTGTGTAGAAATACACCATTCCCCATATGTAGAAATACACCATTCCCCGTTTGTAGAAATATGCCATTCCCTGTATGTAGAAATACACCATTCCCTGTGTGTAGAAATACGCCATTCCCTGTATGTAGAAATACGCCATTCCCTGCATGTAGAAATACACCATTTCCCATATGTAGAAATACGCCATTTCTGTATGTAGATATACGCCATTCCCTGTATGTAGAAATACGCCATTCCCTGTATGTAGAAATACACCATTCCCCGTTTGTAGAAATACGCCATTCCCTGTGTGTAGAAATACACCATTCCCCATATGTAGAAATACACCATTCCCCGTTTGTAGAAATACGCCATTCCCTGTACGTAGAAATACACCATTCCCCATATGTAGAAATACGCCATTCCTGTATGTAGAAATACGCCATTCCCTGTATGTAGAAATACACCATTCCCCGTTTGTAGAAATACACCATTCCCCATTTGTAGAAATACACCATTTCCTGTATGTAGAAATACACCATTCCCTGTATGTAGAAATACACCATTCCCCGTTTGCAGAAATACACTATTTCCTGTATGTAGAAATACACCATTCCGCGTTTGTAGAAATATACCATTCCCCGTTTGTAGAAATACGCCATTCCCTGTATGTGGAAATACACCATTCCCTGCATGTAGAAATACGTCATTCCCCGTTTGTAGAAATACGCCATTCCCCGTTTGTAAAAATACACCATTCCGCGTTTGTAGAAATACGCCATTCCCCGTATGTAGAAATACACTATTCTCCGTTTGTAGAAATACGCCATTCCCTGTACATCTGGATAAATCATTCCCTATATGTAAGGATAAACTGGAAGAAGAAGGAAACATTCCCTGCTGCATTTGTTGAGGTGAGCCCTTCCCTCTAGGTCTCTGGGTAAACAACTGACCGCAACTCTGAGGTAGCAACGTTGTTGTTCAAGTAGCTAAACCATTTCTTATTACTCTATGTAAATCACTTCTTAATCTATGCATGCACGAAGTCTTGTTTTTAAACCACTGCTACACCTCTGGATACATCGCTCTCTACAAAATCGTGCCTTGCGCATCTTTATGTACACCACCCCAATCGTACAATAAACAAGTGAGTTGTAATCATCGGTAATTGTCATAGTGTGTGTGTGTGTGTGAGTGTGTGTGTGTGTGTGTTTTCCAGCAGAGATCAGAGGAGGGAGTTGAGACAGTGACCTACGACCACAGAATCCCTCAGGGTCTGATGACGTCAGAGAACAGGGAAATGCCGCTTCTGGCTCACTTTCGCCCTCAACCAGTTTTCGGGCGAAAGGCCCAAAAAGCGGTTTTCCCGTTCCTGACAAGTAAGCTTCAATCCCCAAAAAAAAACGCCTTAAAAACAAAAACTGGGGGCAGGGTTATCCGTTTTCAATACTAATTTACAAAATTTTTAGTTTTCGTTTTTGTTTAATCTGTGTTTTTCTGGTCTTTTCAATAACACATTTTCGCAAACATTCTTCAAATGAGTCTTGTTTTTCTGTGAAATAAAAAACTACAGTTTTTAACTTTTTTCTCAAAAGTTTTTTAAAACCGAGTTATTTTTTCTGACATAAAATCCACACATTACCCAGCATGTCTTCCACGAAAGCAATTTTTGAAAAAGTGTTTCTCTTTTTAACTATTCTTTTTTCTGCCGAACAGTCATCTATAAAAAATAGGTTGGTTCCTTCAAACAGTTTTAAAATTTTCAAAACACTCACTCTTTTTATTGGGGTTTAAAACTAAAATATGTCATATCTGTCCATATAAACCTTCTTCATGAAGCTTTGTTCATTTAAGTGGGGGACAGAAAACCCACAATATGATTAAAATTATGCGAAAAACTGTTTGTAAAGGTCGGGGATAAAAATTGTTTTTCCAAAACCAGTTCCCCACAAATCAAGAGCAATGGGGAGTTTTTGTCATAAGTTTAACTGCCCCATAGTTTTTTAGCGAATTTAATCTAATCCAGTTATTTTTTTTATCAGTTTTGTTAAAATTTGTTCCAGTAAAAAAAACCCCTCGGGGCCAAAAAGTGTAAGATTAATCCAATTCAGTTCTGAAAGTTTGTTTTCTTTTTAGACAAATATTGATTTTGTTGCTTGTTGTTATGACCTTTAAATTTGTCTTTGGAAAGAATGACGACGGTAATTTTAAATTTTTTAAACGTCTATTTTGCAGCAAATTAAAAATTCCCTTTAAAGGACTCCAAACGCCCACAACCCACCCTCTCCTTATCTTTAAGACAAATTTCAAATTATTGGAACGTGTCCCCTAATTTTTTTTGGGGAATAAACTGAAATTTTGTAAAAGCCCCCTTTAAAACCGTTTCTCTTCTGGGGGAGGTGAACTTTTTTTCCATACGGCTTTATTTCAATCTTTTTCCGACTATTGCCCTTTGGCATAAGATTTACATGTAAAGGGGCCCAGGTTGAATGCTTTTCTAAAACTTTTTTGATGGTAAAATTGAAAAAGGGCTTATGAATTAAATTTTATGTTTTCTAAAAAAGGTTTCTAAGTCCCATTTGAGGTCAGGTTTTCGAAAAATTTTTATTCATACGGCCCAACTTATTTGCTTCTAGTTTGCGCGCTGTTCTAGTTTAGGAAACTTTTTGCTGTCGCAAACCCTCTTTGCGTTTAAAATCACCTCTTTAGGTACTAAAAACCTAAAAAGGCTTTCTCACCTTTCGTTCAAAGTCCCAACGTCTGAAAGGGGTTTTTTAAATTCAAAAGTTTACCTCCAGGCGCAATGTAATCCTGGTTTTCTGGCCCCGCGACATTTTTTTTTTAGTAACGTATTATTTTTTTTCAAAACAAGGGTTTTTACACTTTTTAAACTTTTCCTGCTTTGTCTGCATTTTTATATTAATGACCCAACCCCTCCACAAAAATCTTTTAAAACTGTAAATTGGGGAATTGTTAATTTCTAATCGCAATATGCAGTTTTCCCCTGAGGGAAAAAGGAGCTCTTAAAACATTGGGGGCCCTTCCATCATATATTTTCATCAGTCCCTTAGTTCGTCTAAATGAAATAGAGTAAAAATGTAATGCAAATGGGGATTTTCCCCCCCTCAAACGAGTTTATCTGGCGAAACATAAAACTATGAGGGGTAGTTGTAGTTGTAAACCCTACATTTTTGGGCTAGCTTCTATTTTAAAATGTTTTTGCTTCTTAGGTTTAAAATGTTAATATTGTTTTTAGATTTGCATTTTTAATTTTAAGAGTAATGCTAAGTTATCATTGCTTCTTTTAGTGACAAACCCGTAAAAACCAAGGTATTGTTACTGTTTTTTCGTTTGTTCCCCTTTCAATTTTTGTAATCTTTTTTATTCCCCTTGGCTTTAGTTATATTAAACCATACGACTTTGTAAAATATTTCATGGAGGCGCTTTTTTTGGCCCCGCAATTGTTTCAATAGCATGTTCTAAAAACGAAGGGCGGTTTGAGTTTTATTGTTACAAACTTTTTTTAAAAAAAAATTTAAAAAATGAGTGATTAAAATATACTGATGCAAAATTTCTTTTGGGGCCACACTACAATTTTAAAAAAATAACAACTGACACCCTGACATTTTTGCCCCAGATGACCCTTTTCAAGTAAAGGTGAGTACCCCAAAAAACAGATTTTTTAAACCCCCTTTTAAAAAAAGATACATCGCAAAAGTGGGGTTTAGTCATCCATGCAGTTTTATCAAAACCAGTTAAACTTTGCTGTTTTTGTGCATCAAATGGGTGTGGAGTGTCGTAGTGATCACTTAAATCACCTAACCCTTTGGTTAGGTCAGTTACAGATTTCATTTCATTACACCTTCAGACGTTTTTTGAGAACTGCAAGCCCATTACCAATGACAAACCGTTTAATCCTTTCGCAACCGAATAGACATAGGTTTTAAAAGGTCTGTAACGATTCAAAAATTAACATCAAGAAGACTTTAGACAAAAATTGGATTTTTAATCTGGTTAGGCACCCTTATTTTTGGGGCGTGCACAGAAAGTATAACTATCCCTGGAATCCCCTTAAACATCTTTTCTTCAGGCAAAGCTGTTCACCTAGGGTCCTAGAGCAAGGCAAAAAAAACGCATGGAACATTTATCTGACATTCAAAGGGGCCTAATGAGGGGAAAAGAACGAAAAAGACTTATTTACTTACTTTGGTGTTTGCTGGGTTCACAAGAAAGGGCAAGACGAGCAAAACTGACCCTTCTAGGGTTTTGAGCACAAAAAAAATACTTAGAAAATTAGAGGATCCCCTTTAAATTCTACAGTTGATTTGCCTTCTTTTTTTAAAAGGCCCAAAATGTTTTACAATAAAAGTCAAAAGTAGACTTTGCTTTGGCACTGGTTTTTAAGCTACCTTTGACCCAACCCCGGGTGGAAAAATAAAAACTACAACAATGAAATTTCGTTGCGGGAAAATGAACAGAAGGTTGGACAAAAAAACATAAATTCTGAGCGTAATTTGAAGCATTTTAAAAAAAACCCCCAAGAATAAGTCACTAATTCCCGAAGCCCAAAGCCAAAGGCTTTGAAGACTCAGCAAAGCTCGGGACTTGCGCGATGCCCAAAATAGAAAAGACCGCTTGTTTTTGGGAAAACGGGCCCTAGGATTATTGGGCTTTATCTTACAAAAATTTTTAAACCCAACTATTAAGAAAACTAATCCCTAAGTGCTCGGGCAAAAAACCCAACCTTTCTTGCAGTAGAAAAAAGCCAGCTGACAATACCCTAATATACCCGGTAAGAGTCTATAGCTTTACCGGCTAATTTTTTTAATAAATCGCAAGATACAAGCTGTTTTTTACCCATGATTTACGGGGGAGGCAAAAGGCGGGGAGGTAATGAATTGCCCACCGCCGCCCTTTAATAGCCATCACCAGTGTACTTATTGCAAACAAAGGGCCCGTTAAACGTTTGAAAATGTGCCCCTTGCTTTTAAAAACGGTTGTATTTTTTGCTATGTTTGTTTCATAAAAAATTTTCCGGATAGTTTCTTTATTCTATTCATTTGAGTTCGTAATTGGTCCGGTTAGTAGTTAGCACTTTACTGCTGATCTCTTTTTCAAGTCTTTAGTCTTTGGGTTATTCTTTTTTTTAATATAGGCCCCCAAAGTTGGCGTCACAGCCTCAAGAGTTTTTTTTTTTTCTTTTTTTATGTCATCAGTTACCTAGTTTTTGAAAAATTGTTTGTTAATTCGCTCTGATGGTTCTTAAGTACGATCAAGGGCCGAATTTCTCGCAGGGGGTAGCGGCAAACGTGTATAGTCTTAACGCTTTTTTCTAAAAAAATGGATTCTGCTTCTTTCATTTATTAATTCCCCTGCTGATTTTTTTAATCTTTAAGTTCCATGTTTGCATTTGGTTATCTTTGGGGTTCTTGCAGTGTGTTTGAATTTTAGCAACTCCCTCCGCCTTAATTTTGGCCTAAAAGGCCCAAGGCGATTTTGATTTTTCACATGGTTATTTTTAATTTGAACCCACGGCAAAAAACTTTAGGGGTCTTTTTAGTTGTAAGCTGAACAAGTTGTCCTTTTGGTGCTCCTCACAAACAAATGGGACTTTTTTCTTCAAAATTTAGGGGGCTATAAATTCGGGGGTTTTTTGGCCAAACTTTGGTATAATGATCTGACCTTACTTCGTTTTTTTACCACTTGTTGGTAATGAAATCCCGATTTCTGCTAATTATCATGCTAGGCCCCGAGCGATGCCGTCCCCAAGGGAATCCTCATGCCCCTTCCCCGTCAAAAACATTTATAATCTTCATCTTTAATGCTGCCTGTTTTTTTAATAATTAATTTTTTTATTTTGTTTTATAAAAAAATTTACTGCATATGGCTCGATTTCTTGACCCCATAGAAGATGAAAAAACCCTTGGTGAAGGGAAAAAACGGAATATTACTGTTCCAAATAATCCACTACTATTGATGCAGATAAATTCTTACTGTCAAATTTGGACCTAGGAGCAATGAGTGATTGTGCCCGGCCTGCGCGTTTCCCTTTTAAAATAGTATCGATTCAACAAACCCCCCCCAGGCAGTTGCCCCAATTTTGGGGCGGGGGCAAATTTTTAAGAAATTTTTAAAACTTGAGGGGCAAGAAATATTTTCTTTACACAAAGCAGCAATTTTTAAAATATTCTGATCTATGGCTAACCGGGAAGAAAGGGGTATCTTAGTTTCAAGGGGAATCAATTTAAAAAAAAACATGAATAGGCGCAAAAATACTAAAGACGGCAAAAAATATGTAGCCGTAAAGTTTTGGGAGGAAAACGCTTTTCCCTTCCCTTAGATTTTGAGTTTTTAAAAGCGCATGGCCTACTTTCAAGGGGCATTAAAAGAAAAGCTGTCATATGAACTAACTTTTTAAAAAAAAACGGTTATCAGATCAAAAGACACCGACAATGTACAGCATTTTTTTAATCTGTTAGAGTTTGGGCGTTGTTAGCAACCCCAATTTTTGCAGGTGATTAGCAACATTCTCAAAATTATCAAATATTGAAGGTGATTCATTAAACATATCCCAGAAGCGGGCAGACACATATGGAAATTTTTGTTTTAGTGTCGCAGCAAATCGCTTAAAGGTATTTTATTGCGTTTAAGAGAAGAACCCTTCAAAAGAGCAAGTGAAAATTTTTTTTTAAACCCAAAAAAGCGAATGCAAATGTCAATTGATGGTAGTCCTAAACCCAAAATTTCGCTAGCGGGCTTAGACCTTATCCCAAATTTTTTTCGAAAAAGAAATTGTTTGGGGGTGGGGGGGGGTAGAAGTCAAAAAGCAGACCTTGTGTCTAAATTACTCTTCACAATGTTAGGCTTGTGATTATTAAACAACGAAATACGGTTTTGGGTTGACCTAAGGTCAAAGGATAATCAGTTTTCATGGGAACGGGAGAGCTGTGAGAGACGTAAAAAAATTTAAAAAATTGATAAAAAAGAAGAAGCCGATAAAACCCCTTAAAGTACATTTGTTTTTTAAAATATGGCGCGTGAATATTGAAATAAAGATTAAAAGATTACAATACTAAATTATTTTTATTTTAAAAAAGCATTCTGTCAGGTTTATCCAAAGTGCCCAACGGCCGCCCAAAAAAAGAGATAGTAGAAAAACCCCCAAAATAAAAAACCTTTAGATTAACAAAAATTTCGCAAATGCGCAAGTACTGAGCAAACCTTTTAAAATACGCAAAACCAAACGAAGGTTTCTGTGCTTTAATGCTGTTATTAGTTAATACTGGGGATCGACTAAAGTGTCTATCAGCAGAACGAGTGTTGGTCCTTAGCAAGGGGATAGGGCCACCCGCGCTTACCTCAGGAGGTTTGTTTTAGCCTCGGTCTGTGTTATTAGTGTAGGTGCGGCTGGCAAAAAATTAAAAACTTCCAAAGCCACAGCATGGTTCAACTTCGGCTAAAATTAGTTGTTTAAAATGACAATAAATAAGCGCTTGTTGACTCAAAAATCACGGGTGAAGAATTTAATGTTTACAGGCCCATTTTGATGACTACAAAAAAAAAAGTTTGTCTTCAAAAAAAGGGAGGACAAGTTTTTCCAAAAAACCCAACCGAGCAGAAAAAAAAGGAATGCTTAAAAAAAATAAACGGACATTAAAATCGTTCTAAACGCTCCATAACAACACCAAAAGGGTTTTACTTTAGTTTATGAGCCAAGCGCAAAAAAACCGTTGTATTTTTTTTAAGATTTTTTTTTAAAATTTAAAAAAAATATTTTGATTAGAAAAGAAACTCAACAGGATAAAATTTTTAAGGACAAAAACGAATTTTTGAAGGAATGTTGAGAGAGAGCGTTTAAAGAGCGCTGAATGTATTGATTTGAAGTCATTGACCCAACAAAGTACAGGCAATGTTGTTCATGCTATTTTCAAGTTCCAGGTAAATAACAAAAGACCCCCCAGTTAAAGTAATGTTACTGTTTTTTAAACGCATGTAAAAAAATGAAAAAAATCTAGAAGTTGGGTTCAACAAAAAAGCAGACTATTCTTTCTCATAATGATTAAACCCGGTTTGGGGGACGAATGTTTTAAAGTTTTCCTGCCCCGAAAAGCCAAATGAGGGTTGGTTGGTCAGAGGGGGAATTTTAGAGTTAATTAAAAACAGGCTAAGATGCACGATTGTTGGCAAGCTTACATTCCACGCCTCGAGAGTTGAGCGAAAAGACAGTTCTAAACATAAAGAATTCAGACAAAAAAGGTTTTTTGTGGTGTGTTCTTGAAGGTGCAACCCCCCCGCAAAAAAAGAGAGAGAGTACTAATTCAGCCTTACATCAAGACCTTAAAATTTTTTTGGGGTGTCCCTTTCCCGTTAGCGTGGTTCCATTGTCGGTTTGAAGAGCAAAACAAACCCAAAAACTGTTAAAGTCTACACATGGGGTGAGGAAACAAATTTGGTCCGATTAAAGTGTCCAAGAACATCCCAAAGATTTGGGGAGCCAGACAAAAATCATGTTGACTTCTACAAAAGTTTTCACCGGGGGGCTACCGCATTACACATTGATACGCACAATGAGTAATTATTGCGGGATACTTCAAAGCATTTCCAAAACAAGAATTCTGCAGAAAATGTTTAACAAAAATGCCATCTGTTCAAGCGCGAGTGAACATAAGAAAAAATTGTATCGGCCCCGTTGACTGTAATACAGAACTAAATACGCCCCGCCCGGATCTAAAGTTAGTTTTAAGAACTGGAAACTGCAAAATTCTCCATATGTTGTTTACGCAGACTTCGAGTCGCTTATTGTTCCTTATGAAGGCCCAACGCCGCAGAAACTTCCGAAAACGGTCCTAATGAGTAATCATCAGATCTGTTCATTTGCTTTCATCATTGTCAGGTCGGATGGCGTTCATTCAAAGCCAGAATTATATAGAGGGCCTAATGCTGCAAAATACTTCTTAGAACGCATGCAGAAAGTGCGTAATGACTGTTCTAATAATCTAAACTTATCTGAAATCATAATGGCACCTGAAGACCAACAACAGTATGACTCAGCCACACATTGTTGGATTTGCGGTTTAGGTCTCTCATCAGACGCAGAGAATCCGACAGTAAGAGACCATGATCACATTAGTGGGAAGTTCAGAGGAGCGGCGCATAACAAATGCAATCTTCAACTAAAGTTTGATCCTAAGACATGGAAGCTGCCCATCTTCTTTCACAACTTGCGAGGTTACGACTCTCATCTTATAATGAAAGCAGTGGACGATGCCTTCAGGGTGTCATGCATTGCACAGTCATCAGAAAAGTACATGTGCTTTAATCTAAATAACATGTCTTTTTATGACTCTATGCAACACATGATGGGTTCATTAGAGTCACTGGCTATGTCCTTAAAGTCCTGCCCAATAACAGAAGAATATTTTGACCCAACTCTCGTTAGAAAGGGCGTTTATCCTTATGAGTACATGAAACAGTTGGGAAAGGTTTGACGAAGACACACTTCCACCTAAAGGCGCGTTCTTTTCTAGTCTTAGAGGAAAGGAGATCAGTGATTCCGATTACCAGCATGCTCAAGATGCGTGGCAGAAGTTAGAGTGTAAAACGATGGGAGACTATCATGACTCCTACTTGATGGCTGACGTTTGTTTGTTGGCGGACGTCTTTGAAAATTATAGAAAGACCTGCATGAAACATTATAGCCTGGATCCTGCGCATTTATTTCTGCACCCGGGATGAGTTGGGATGCTTTCTTAAAGTTTACTGGAGTACAGATTGATTTATTGTCTGACCTACCAATGATTCAGATGATTGAAAACGGATTGCGTGGAGGAATTAGTATGGCGTCGCATCATTACTGTAAAGCAAACAACAAATACTTGGACGACTATGATCCGAGTAAAAGGTCTAACTATCTCATGTATTTAGATGCAAACAATCTGTATGGATGGGCAATGGCGCAATCACTTCCATTACGCAACTTTAAAATGTACACAGGTACAAATAATATTCAAAAAGCATTAAAGTGGTTGGGCAGTTTAACGCCTGATCAGCAGCGCGGCTTCATTCTAGAAGTTGACTTAGAATATCCTCATGAACTCCATGACCTGCATAATGACTATCCATTAGCAGCAGAAAGTCTAAAGATGGATCCAAGAGAGCCACCTAAACTTGTGCCCCAATCTTCGAGGCAAAAAAAATTATGTCTGTCATTACAGACTTCTACAATTTTATTTAAGACATGGTTTAAAGTTAACAGCTGTCCATCGTATAATTGCTTTTGATCAAGAACAGTTCATGAAACCATACATCATGAAGAACACTGATCTCAGAACTAAATCCACAGATGCTTCAGAAAAAGACTTTTTCAAGCTGATGAACAACAGCTGTTTCGGAAAGACTATGGAGAATCCGCACAAGCGTAAAGATGTCAGATTGGTCACCAGAGAGAATGAAGCAATTAAGCTGACTTCAAAACCAAATTATCAGGACTTCAGAAGATTTCATGATCAGCTTTTTGGCATAATGATGAAAAAAAGAAAGTCAAATTAGACAAACCTGTATTTATTGGGTTTACTGTTTTAGAATTATCAAAGCTTTTGATGTTAGAGTTTCTTTATGACTACTTTAAGCCCTCGTATCCCGAGTCCAGAGTGCTTTACACAGATACAGATAGTTTTGTTATAGATATTCCTACTGAAGACATCTATAAAGACATGGAATTAGAAGTAGCTAAAGGTCATGCGGGGTGGTACGACACATCTGATTACCCTAAAGATTCGCCTTTGCATTCAATTACTAACAAGAAGGTTTTAGGAAAGATGAAGGATGAATTATCTGGAAAGGTGATTAAGGAGTATGTTGGTTTAAGGTCGAAAATGTACAGTATTTCGAGCCAGGAGAAAATCATTAAGAAAGCAAAGGGAATATCTCGCAGTGTTGTGCAGTCAAACATATCACATGGCAACTACAAAGAAGCATTGTTTGGCAATAAGACTTTTCATCATGACAACGTAAAACTGCGATCTAATCTACATGAGATCAACACAACTGTTGTAACAAAGAAGTCGTTAGATAGAACAAACACAAAACGGGTGTTTGTTAATCCAGAGTTTTCATATGCAATCGGGCACTGGAGAACCGTAAATTAATTAAAGCGGAACTGTGCCTGGTGGGATTATCTGCAGTTCTTCTTTCACAAAAGATCTTTGAGGAGCTGGTTGTTTTGTTGTGTCAGTTTCTCGTAAATAATACACGGGCGGATTCATCTTTACAATTCTTTTTATTTCGTACGGGTCAACACTCCAAATTGGATCGGTTGCCCTGATGCGAGTGTCCCCTTCTGCTTCCCCCGGTAAATAAAGGTACCTTACTTTCAATCCAAATGGTAATAGTTTGCCGGATGAAGACTCTCCTTCAACAACATTTATTGTTTTTCTTTTGATTGCTTGTACTGGTTTTAGCCCTTTAAATTCTTCATTATTCATTGCGCGCAAAACTGAGGGCAGTCTTCTAACCCATTCTGTGTTGCGAGAATTGTCAATCAGCTCTCTGTGATACTGGTAGGAGAAAAGTCTTTCGGCTAACTGTTTGTTAAAGTTTTCAACTAAAGCCTGTGATCTGTGAACTCCCGGAATGCCTCTTCTAATAGTAACTCTGTGTTTTAACAATAATTGATTCACTTGGCCTTTAAATTCTTTTCCATCATCAACTTGAATCATGCGAGGGTAAGTTAAGGGGCCTCGTTGGTATATCAGTTGTATAGCAACAGCAACAGCAGAAGCACTCTTTTGTGTTAATGGTTCCGCATCTTTGTATCTTGAAGCTATGTCAATGACTGTAAGTGCGTACTTAAATCTTTTGCGTCTAATCCTATCAGAGGGTAAATATAGAAGATCCATTTGATGGGTGTCGTTCGGTATTGTATTCACAAAGTGCGGTCTCTGTATTCGTCTAGGGGCAGGTAAATAAATTTGCCAAATTGCTTGTTTAGATAGCCATTCTTTTGCTGTTTGTTCACTGACCCCCGCCGCTTGGCTTAGCTTTTTAATTGCTGTGATGCCCTTCCAATATCCTTTGGGCGAATAATAGATTTTGTTCATTTTTTATTCAGCCAATATTATGTGCAACAAAATACACAACGGTCATACCAACGACAATAAACGCGATTTCTTGCATCTTTTGTTTTTCTGATGGTTGATAAAAGTCACTGAATTTTGGGGGGGGCAATGTCTGAACCGGTTTGCCTGTTACTAGATAATATTCTTTTATTGCTTGGTCAACATTTTTAAATGTGTAAGCTGCATGCCCCTGTTCTTTCAGGGTGTCATTAATAAAATCTAACTGCTCAAGTCTCTGCTTTTCATAGGCGTCTTGTGCAGCTGCTAGTTCCTCCATAGCTTTGTTATGTCTTTTTCTCTCGCTGTCATCCCGCAGTTTACTAAATGCGAAATTACTTCCGCTAAAAGCAAGCGCATTTCACCACAGCGCCGCCTATCATTATTGCGAGTGAAGCCATTTTTTATAAATGTATTTTTTTCTTACATATTTATATTGTCTGGAATTATTCCTTGCTTAACTAGAAAATCTTTCGTAGCAAGCTGCATGATAGCAATCAGCTTTGTGAATTCAAAGTCAGTTTGCCAAGATCTGCTGTTTAATTTCA
>CM031623.1:18449542-18462042 GCA_018398815.1 Conus ventricosus
TACGGGTCAATGTTGATTATGCAGTCCGCCGATGTGGGTTTTTTTTTTGTGTGTGTTAAATTTTCCGTCACTGAGCACATGATAAGCATTTTGCTTGTTGTTGCTTCAGTTCAATAAAATTGTTTATGTACACATCTACTCAATAAAGAAATGTTAAAAAAAAAATGGCCAGCCGGCCGGCCATATTCTGAATGACAGACAGACAGACAGAAAGAGAGACAGAGAAACTGAAAGAGACAGAGAGAGAGAGACAGAGGGAGAGACAGACAGACAGAGACAGAGAGAGAGAGAGAGAGAGAGAGAGAGAGAGAGAGAGAGAGAGAAGTCAGACAGACAGACAGACAGAGACTGAGAGGGAGAGAGAGAGAGACAGAAAGAGAGACAGAGAGAGAGAGGGGGAGAGAGACTGACAGACAGACAGAGACTGAAGAGAGAGAGAGAGAGAGAGAGAGAGAGAGAGAGAGAGAGAGAGAGAGAGAGAGAGAGAAGACAGACAGACAGACAGACAGACAGACAGAGAACGGTGTGTGCAGAATTGGAAACGTGATTCTCTCACTCCTCCAGCCAGTATGAACGAACCCCGCTAATTCAGCATGCACCGAGAATGAAGAAGATTGCTGACGGAAAAAGAGCTGAATCGAAACTGGGTTCTTTTCAAACCGTTCCACCCTATCCCGTCGTTCTCTGCTTTCACCTCTGACCTGCCCTATCCCATCATTCTCTGCTTTAACCACTGACCTGCCCTATTCCGCCCCAAATCTCGACTCGTACTGACCTTACGTTTCGTTCCCATACGGAGTGTTTGGGAATCTGTTTAGTGTAAAGACGCCCCGTTTGAGAAGAGCAGTGTGTGTGTGTGTGTGTGTGTGTGTGTGTGTGTGTGTGTGTGTGTGTGTGTGTGGTGTGTGTGTGTGTGCGCGCGCGTGCGTGCGTGCGTGTGCCTGCCAAAGTTGCTCCCATTGTGAATCTTCTTAGATTCATTCACACACACACACACACACACACACACACACACACACACACACACACACACACAGAGAGAGAGAGAGAGAGAGAGAGAGAGAGAGAGAGAGAGAGAGAGAGACAGAGACAGAAGAGATACAGAGAGAGGGGGAGAGACAGAGACGGAGACAAACGGTAGTTGTGCAGCCATAAACAAGAGAAGATAACCTACTAACGGAAAGACGTTGAGCTTCGTTCCATCAATGGATTATCTTCTCTTTCCTGTGTGGTTATACTTCCAAAATAGAAATATATTTTTGGAGGGGCTGGGGTGGGGGTGGGGGGTGGGGGCTCGGGAGGAGGGGGGGGGGGGGGGGGGGCTAGAAGGCTTGACAGTGATCGGTGACTGGCCATTGAACACCACTGTGGACAGGTCAGCGACCAAAAGACCGCAAAATCAATAGCCACGACTCCGAAAATTATGTCGACAATACGGGTGCACTTGCACTCGCTTCAAACGTCAACGATTGGGCGTTGAAAGTACCGTTCGGAGACGCCAGTACAGAAGAACTTATTCAGTGTTGCCCCCCCCCCCCCCCCCCCACTCCCCTCGAGGAGGGGCGAGTAACGATAATGGTCAGTTATAAACGCAGTCAACATGAATACATTTACAGCAAACTACATCCACTAAATTTGCGTACAAAAGTTTGGCATAATTTATTGTGCTTTTTGAAGTAACCGATTTAAGTTACCAACCTTTACATTTTTCATCTGCCAGGTTTCGGAAATACGCTTAGATTTATAGACACGTGATGCTTCAAAAAAAAAAAGGGGGGGGGGTAGGGGGGGGGGGGGGTGTGGTTGTTAGAAGAATAAAGCGCAGATGCAAAGGGGGCGAGACTGATATCTTCGCCTTTGCTGGGTGGAGTTCTACTGCGCATACGGAAGGCATTTATTACTTCCTGTTGGCCTGATAACCTCCGTCTACTTCCTGTTCGCGGGCTGGTTGGCTGGCTGGCTGGCTGGCTGGCTGGCCCACTACACTCTGCAGCTGACAGGGTCAAACACACACAGTGGTTCGCGTGCGCATTACAAAGCCATGGATACACACAAGTCGCTTTATGTTAGCAGCGTTGTCAACCTTCAACAAGACCCAAGTGTGAGACAGACTGAATCTTCAAATCCGAGGACGACACGCTTTAATGTCGTAGGTGATCACACTCAAACATGACGGTGATGAGTAATTGGGACATGAAGTCCTTTTCCTTTTTCTTCTCCAAATATTGCGTTTTCAATACAAACGACCAAAGTTTATTATTTGTATAACAGTTTTCAAAATCTTAAGAATTGGAGCCATTTCATGGTTCTAAAAAAAAAGTCTCAAGAAGAATTATATGGAAGCTATTCCAGCACAAGAAAAAACAGCCTAAAAATTTGTGACAGTTGGGGACATTTTATTACTTCCAAACAGTCCCAAAATTAATGGCAATGGATGAGATTTCACTCATTACAAAAAGTTAAATTTAACGGCATTGGAAAACACTTTAGTATTACAGAAACGGTAATCAAAATTTTTTTACATAGGAAAACATTGAACTTTAAGAAAATTAATCTCAAAATGTATCGAACTGCAAGGCATTTCACTATTACAAAAAGTAGTCTCAATCTTGATGATTTCTGCAAGCACTGTCAGAACTGTGTCTAAACATCTTGTATACTGGTAGTCAGTTTACATCAGGAAAAAAAACCTCTGGGTGTATTATACTGGAAGACAGAGCAGCGTGAAAAAAAAATCGAAATTTGTTACATTGCAAGACATTTAGCTTTTACAAAAAAACACTCTCGGAATCCAATACATTGGAAGATGTTTTGCAATGAGAAAATCAGTCTGTCAAAATGTATGACACTGGAAGACATTTCACTGTCAGAAAGTGGAAGACATTTCACTGTCAGAAAGTGGAAGACATTTCACTGTCAGAAAGTGGAAGACATGTCACTGTCAGAGAGTGGAAGACATTTCACTGTCAGAAAGTGGAAGACATTTCACTGTCAGAGAGTGGAAGACATGTCACTGTCAGAAAGTGGAAGACATTCACTGTCAGAGAGTGGAAGACATTTCACTGTCAGAAAGTGGAAGACATTTCACAGTCAGAAAGTGGAAGACATGTCACTGTCAGAAAGTGGAAGACATTTCACAGTCAGAAAGTGGAAGACAATTCACTGTCAGAAAGTGGAAGACATGTCACGTCAGAAAGTGGAAGTCATTTCACTGTCAGAAAGTGGAAGACATTTCACTGTCAGAAAGTGAAAGACATGTCACTGTCAGAAAGTGGAAGACATTTCACTGTCAGAAAGTGGAAGACATGTCACTGTCAGAAAGTGGAAGACATTTCACTGTCAGAAAGTGGAAGACATTTCACAGTCAGAAAGTGGAAGACATGTCACTGTCAGAAAGTGGAAGTCATTTCACTGTCAGAAAGTGGAAGACATTTCACTGTCAGAAAGTGGAAGACATGTCACTGTCAGAAAGTGGAAGACATTTCACTGTCAGAAAGTGGAAGACATTTCACAGTCAGAAAGTGGAAGTCATTTCACTGTCAGAAAGTGGAAGACATGTCACTGTCAGAAAGTGGAAGACATGTCACTGTCAGAAAGTGGAAGACATGTCACTGTCAGAAAGTGGAAGTCATTTCACTGGCAAAACAAACAAACAAACAAACAAACAAAGAAACAAAGGGAAAATCAATACGCTTCATTTCGAAGCGAATGACGAACGCATGGCTAAAACACTGTCATACAATTCAGTTCAGAGTGGCGAACTACACGACAGTCGGCAGCTCTGCGTTTGCTACCAAATCAACCGACCTCATTCTGTCCAAAGCATTCTGTCCAAATCATTCTGTCCAAATTCTTCCCATATCATTCTGTCCAAATTCTGTCCAAATCATTCTGTGCAAATCATTCTGTGCAAATCATTCTGTCCAAATCATTCTGTCCAAATCATTCTGTCCAAATCATTCTGTCCGAAGGCCGCAAGAAACTACCGCGCCGCCCTCTCCATTCTCACCACCATCAAAACTGACCTTCCGTCTTCCGTAGAATGAAGAGAGCAACAAAAAACGAAGCAATGTCGCGGTGGCTAAGTGGTTAGCGTCGCGGACTCCCGGCCGAGAGGTCGAGGGTTCCATTCCCATCAGAGCCATTTGATGTGCAGGATTTTTCTTGTTGTTCCCCCCCCCCCCCCCCCCCCCCCCCCCTGACCTGCTCCTATCCAAGTTCACTTGCTATGGGCCAGTTGGAAGACTGGGACCCACACAGTCCAGTTTCATCCACTTGATGGATGCATCTCTGAGCATTGCTTAAATTTCCTGTCCAATACTGCGCGTGCCTGTATCTCTCGGCCTGGTTGACGCCGGGATATTTATGAAAGTAAGCGTAAAGTACGGACGTGTCATACATTCTCAGACTAGAATGGAAGTCGGTAACATTATATTCCTCCTCCTCCTCCTCGATCAGCATTAACAAAATCTCCAAATTCTGGGGACCTCTTAACGCCCTGATCTCATGTGACCTCAGCTTTGATGTCCTCTCCTCCAGTCTGTGGCCATGTTCGATTCTGTCGGGTCACCGTATCGGCAAATTCACGGGGGTTGTCGTTGGACGGACGTGGTGGCGCCCTCCAGAGGGAGAGCTCAACTCAACGCCGGTTCCGCGACCACGCAATTATTGTCGTCAGTAGGGGGCTAGTAGGTGGTGTCCTGCGTATGCTGGATCTGAACAGGCGCCACTGAACACCACCGGTGGGTTGCGTCCTTGAGACCACTTGACACTGACCGTTATACATGTGGATTGCTGGTGCCGGGCTGCGGCGGGGCCGACCGGGCTGTGGCTGTGGACGGGGTGGTCGGAATGAGTGGCGTGGGGTGCACTGCCTGTGAGGTGGCTCAGAAGATGGGACAGAAAAAAAAGAAGGGGGGTGGGGGGAGGGAAGCTATACTCTTTCTGATTGGATGGGAGGACGGGTGGAAGGGGAAGGGGCGGAAAGGACTTTGTCCGAGTATTTCATTGGTTAGCCACATTCTTTTGAAAAAAAAAAAAAACAAACAAAAAACCGATCAAAATCAACAAAAATGTCCAGCTTGGAAAAAAAAAAAAGAGCTAGCTAGAGTCCCTCCATGTATGTTATTAAACTTTGTCACGTTAATAGTTAGTTTATCACACCTTTTAACCCATGCTGTTCATTTTCTTATTTTTATAAAAAAAAAAAAGGGGAGCTTACTGAAGAAAGCATATAACCGATTACCGCTTATCTCAAATATGTCTATTTGGTTTCTAACAGACAGAACAGTCTAATTACTTCGGTTGAAAAAAAAAAGTTTGAAATACCTCCACTGAGCTGTCTTCCCCTTCCAAACCCTATATACTTTCGCTCACCCAACAACACCCCCCCCCCCCCCCCCCCCCCCCCCCCCCCCCCCCCCCGCAATCTTGTCTGAACACCAGACGGAATGATGTACATAGCTGACTAGCCGTACAGACAGGAACAAACATCCTTCTTGTCTCCTCTTGTGGCTTCGCTTGATCCCGTTCCCTTCCCCGTTCGATTTCAGTACAAAGACAGCTCAACAGTCGTACGCCGAATTCAAAATTCGCGGCCCCTCCTCCCCCTTACCCCCTCTCTACCCTCCCCCCCCCCCCTCCCCTCCCCCCGCCACTCCTCTTCTTTCCCTTCTGCACTTCCTCCATCCCTGTTCACTCTCACCAACACCACGCCATTCCCCCCCCTTCCTTCCCTGTCCCCCCCCCCCCCCCCCCCCCCCGCGCACGCGCGCACACACGCATGCGCGCACCGCGCACACACACACACACACACACACACACACACACACACAACACACACACACACACACACATGCACGCACACTCACGCACGTACGCACGCACAGACCCATACACACCACCCTTCATCCCATCCCCACCTCACCGCTGCCATTTTGTGAAAGTAAGTTTAATTTAGCCAGGACCAGTCTTTCTGAAATTAGCCTCGTTTTACAGCAGTCTTCCTCCATTGCCGGAAACCGGTGTAGCAGGCGCAACCAGGCCCCGTCCAAAGTACACCTCCACATTGACTAGACCAGCTTGACCAATAGCTAACAAACCAACCAACCAACCAACCAACCAACCAACCAACCAACCAACCAACCAACTAACTAACTAACTAACAGATTGACTGATTGCCTGACTGACTGACTGCCGGACGAACGAACGAACTAAACCAGCCCAGCCGACAATGGAGTATTTGGTCAACTCTTCGTCAGCGAAAACCAACTACCTAACTAAACTAACCAACTAACTGACAAAGTCAGCCGACAATGGAGTAAAGTGGTAAACTCTTCCTCAGCGTAACTGACGAATTAAATGAGTAACTAACTAAAACAGCCGACAACGGAGTAAAGTGGTAAACTCTCCCTCAGTGTAACTGACGAATTAACTGACTAACTAACTAAAACAGCCGACAATGAAGTAAAGTGGTAAACTCTCCCTCAGTGTAACTGACGAATTAACTGACTAACTAACTAAAACAGCCGACAATGGAGTAAAGTGGTAAACCTCCCTCCGTGTAACTGACGAATTAACTGACTAACTAACTAAAACAGCCGACAATGAAGTAAAGTGGTAAACTCTCCCTCAGTGTAACTGACGAATTAACTGACTAACTAAAACAGCCGACAATGGAGAAAAGTGTTAGGTAAACTCTCCCTCAGCGTAACTGACGAATTAACTGACTAACTAACTAAAACAGCCGACAATGGAGTAAGATGGCAAACCCTTCCTCAACGTAGAGGCGCGGCGACTCGTGACTCCGAACCCCCCCCCCCCCCCCCCCCCCGTCCCCCCCCCCTCCCCCCCCCCCCCCCCCCCCCCCCAGGAGTGAAGGTAGAAGAAGACAGAAGAAAGAGAACCACAAACTCCGCCCTCAGGGGAGATTTGTGGAGCGAAGGGGGCGACAACCAACCAGCCAAGAACAGACAAGGAAGACGTCCACAACATCCCTGTCAGCCCACGAGAAGATGTCATTCAGCCTACCAGGCCGCTGTCGGGATCGGCACGATGTGAGCCCTACCAGCCACCAGGTCTAGACTCGGCTAGCCACTTTTTAAACACTGCCCCCCCCCCCCCCTCCCCTCTCCTCCCCCGTCCCCATCACTGCCCACCCATTCCTTCCTCCACCCCCCTGTCGCCCCCTCGACCTCCCGTCCTTCCCTCCCCTGGCAAAATTCAAAGTTCGAGGTTCACGTGCGTAAAGATTTAATCAATCCCCCCAAAAAAAACAACAACAATGGAAGTGATAAAAACAAAGTTTAGCGACAGCGATTAAGTCTCGTGTCTGTAAACACCCGTATACACGAATGCACGCGCGCGCGCGCGCCACGCGCGCGCGCGCACACACACACACACACACACACACACACACACACACACACACACACACACACACACACACACACACGCGCGCACGCACGCACACATTCTAATTCTAACAAATAAAAACGAAGCATCGTTTTCCAAGTTGTGCAATTAAAACACACACAAGCGCCTTCATACCAAATGTTCGATGTAAACTGAATTTTTTTTCTCAGCAAAAATCGCCGCGCTCTTTCCCTGACGATGGTTATTTCATCACCCCGCCTTCAAAGCGAATCTGAAGCCACTTCAGCTTGATGGCATTTTCATCCCCTTGTTGTCCAATCTGAAAAAGGGCAATTCTTCCAGCCATTCGAGACGAAATTTCTGATTCCATTTGAAACTACGAACGAATATCATAATAACAGCTAGCACCTTTTTGTATCATACACAACTCTTTCGTGAAAAGGGCTGTGACCTTCGGATTTTCATCTGTAATATGAACGCTTGATTTCTTTCGTTTCAAGTTGTTCACGGATCTTACTTACGTAGCGAGCGTAGTTTGAGGAATCGCCATTCCAATCATACATTTTACGTACACGTGTGAATAGTTAGTCAGATGCCTGGTAAAGTACTCGGCGAAAGGTGTCCAATGTGGTACAGCATGAAATTCAATCGAAAAGTCTGTTGCAGTCGGTACTGACTGCCAATTCTGAGCGTATCATAATGTTTGGTTAGCCACATATTTCCCACGTAATAGTGAACCGCTCAATTTCATACTAATTTCGCCAGAGAAATGAGTAGAGACTTGGAGAATGTTGTTTTTCTATGCTTGGACTTTGGATAATAATAATAATAATGTTGTTGTTGTTGTTGTTGTCGTACCCTGGCTAAAAGACTCCAGGGATCATCCAAACAGCCGAAGTATTTGAACACTATGGCACAAATGCATCAGCTGGGATGAGAACATTACGTGTGTGACCATTTTTGATTACCCCCGCCACATGGGCAGCCACACTCCGACTTCGGGGATTTGGGAGACTGATAATATAATAATAATAATAATAATGATAATAATGTATGGATTTTAGATAGCGCAATTCTTGAGATCAACTCATTGCCCTCAACACACAATGATCCTGGACCCTGGAAGTAGTGGCAATACGAAAGAGTCTGTAATGAATTGGATCCTGGAAGTAAGAGTAGCATGAAACTGGCTGAAATGAATTGGATCCTGGATGAAATAGCAATACTAAAGAGTCTCAAAACGAACTAGATCCTGGAAGTAATAGTAATAATATAACACTAAACAGGCTGAAATGGACTGGACCCTAGAAGTGATAGTAACACTCAACAGGCTGAAATGGACTGGACCCTAGAAGTGATAGTAACACTCAACAGGCTGAAATGGACTGGACCCTAGAAGTGATAGTAACACTCAACAGGCTGAAATGGACTGGACCCTAGAAGTGATAGTAACACTCAACAGGCTGGAATGAACTGGACCCTAGAAGTGATAGTAACACTCAACAGCTGAAATAGATGGACCCTAGAAGTGATAGTAACACTCAACAGGCTGAAATGGACTGGACCCTAGAAGTGATAGTAACACTCAACAGGCTGAAATGGACTGGACCCTAGAAGTGATAGTAACACTCAACAGGCTGGAATGAACTGGACCCTAGAAGTGATAGTAACACTCAACAGGCTGAAATAGATGTACCCTAGAAGTGATAGTAACACTCAACAGGCTGAAATGGACTGGACCATAGAAGTGATAGTAACACTCAACAGGCTGAAATGGATGGACCCTAGAAGTGATAGTAACACTCAACAGGCTGAAATGGATGGACCCTAGAAGTGATAGTAACACTCAACAGGCTGAAATGGATGGACCCTAGAAGTGATAGTAACACTCAACAGGCTGAAATGGACTGGACCCTAGAAGTGATAGTAACACTCAACAGGCTGGAATGAACTGGACCCTAGAAGTGATAGTAACACTCAACAGCTGAAATAGATGGACCCTAGAAGTGATAGTAACACTCAACAGGCTGAAATCGATGGACCCTAGAAGTGATAGCAACACTCAACAGGCTGAAATGGACTGGACCCTAGAAGTGATAGTAACACTCAACAGGCTGAAATGGACTGGACCCTAGAAGTGATAGTAACACTCAACAGGCTGAAATGGACTGGACCCTAGAAGTGATAGTAACACTCAACAGGCTGAAATGGATGGACCCTAGAAGTGATAGTAACACTCAACAGGCTGAAATGGACTGGACCCTAGAAGTGATAGTAACACTCAACAGGCTGAAATGGACTGGACCCTAGAAGTGATAGTAACACTCAACAGGCTGAAATGGACTGGACCCTAGAAGTGATAGTAACACTCAACAGGCTGAAATGGACTGGACCCTAGAAGTGATAGTAACACTCAACAGGCTGAAATGGACTGGACCCTAGAAGTGATAGTAACACTCAACAGGCTGAAATGGACTGGACCCTAGAAGTGATAGTAACACTCAACAGGCTGAAATGGACTGGACCCTAGAAGTGATAGTAACACTCAACAGGCTGAAATGGATGGACCCTAGAAGTGATAGTAACACTCAACAGCTGAAATGGACTGGACCCTAGAAGTGATAGTAACACTCAACAGGCTGAAATAGATGGACCCTAGAAGTGATAGTAACACTCAACAGGCTGAAATGGACTGGACCCTAGAAGTGATAGTAACACTCAACAGGCTGAAATGGACTGGACCCTAGAAGTGATAGTAACACTCAACAGGCTGGAATGAACTGGACCCTAGAAGTGATAGTAACACTCAACAGGCTGAAATAGATGGACCCTAGAAGTGATAGTAACACTCAACAGCTGAAATGGACTGGACCCTAGAAGTGATAGTAACACTCAACAGGCTGAAATGGATGGACCCTAGAAGTGATAGTAACACTCAACAGGCTGAAATGGATGGACCCTAGAAGTGATAGTAACACTCAACAGGCTGAAATGGATGGACCCTAGAAGTGATAGTAACACTCAACAGGCTGAAATGGACTGGACCCTAGAAGTGATAGTAACACTCAACAGGCTGAAATGGACTGGACCCTAGAAGTGATAGTAACACTCAACAGGCTGAAATGGACTGGACCCTAGAAGTGATAGTAACACTCAACAGGCTGAAATGGATGGACCCTAGAAGTGATAGTAACACTCAACAGGCTGAAATGGACTGGACCCTAGAAGTGATAGTAACACTCAACAGGCTGAAATGGACTGGACCCTAGAAGACTTAGTGATAGTGACACTCAACAGGCTGAAATGGACTGGACCCTAGAAGTGATAGTAACACTCAACAGGCTGGAATGAACTGAATCCTGGAAGTGATAGTAAGACTAACGAATCTGAAACTGATTGGATTCTGGAAGTCATAGTAATACTAAACAGACTGAAATGGACTGGATCCTGGAAGTAATACTAATACTAAACAGGTTGAAACGATTTCCCGTCTTTATGTCTTATCCCAAGTAAAGACGCCACAAAGTGGAATATCGTCAACAGCTGAAAATCAAAGCGGATTGTTACGGCATGGAGTGAACTAATGCACATGTGTGGCATTGTGTATCACAAAACTGTAGGACTAGACTAAGTATTCTACGAGAATATGTAATGTGGTGGCTATATATCTACAGTATTATATAATTTTCTTTTCAATTCTTTATAACTATTTTCTTTCAATTTTTTTTCCTTTCAAAAACTGGTTTTGTGTGGATTTTCTGACATGTTCTGACATTTGAAATAATGTTTAAAAAAAAGAAGAAAGAAAACGTACATATGTATACATACCCAAACGCACACTCCTGCTGCTCGCAAACCTCTCTCTCTCATCTCTCTCTCTCTCTCTCCTCTCCTCTCTCTCTCTCTCTCTCTCTCTCTCTCTGTAAACTGACGAATCATCATTCAAAAACTAAATCAGAACTTTTATAACATAACCAGTCAACGACTGAAAAAAAAAGAAACGGCAACGTCCCCAAACCACACTGTACCAATTTGCCCTAGGCCATTTTCTTACCCCGGGACACAGTCCATCATGTGACACCGGCTCGACCGCTTCCACCCTCAATCCCATCTCCACCAGTTCTTCTCTCCCCCCCCCCCCCTCCCATTCCTTCCCCCACTCTTTTATCCCCCCCCCCCCCCCCCCCCCCCTCCCCCCCCCCCCCCCCCCCCCCTGTTCATACATCTTTCTTCCCTTTCTCTCCTAACCCCTCCCCGCCCCCTTCCTTCCACACTCTCCCCCTCTTCCCACAGTCGTCTACCGGAAGGCGGAGTGATCCGACAGAAAGCGAAAGGATGGATTCAGTTTTTAACCTGATCACTCACATTGATCTTCCGCTCATGAAGCTCTCCTCCGCTCTCCAGCGATGTTCTCCGCTCTCTGTCTCTCTCTTTTTCTTTTTTTTCTTTCTTTCTCTCTCTCCTTCTCCCTATGAATGACGGTCGCCGCGGGTCTAACGACTTTCGTGCCTCACTGCCCGCCAATCAAAGAGCCTGGAGAAGTTGACGTCTGTCTGTCTGTCTGTCTGTCTGTCGGGCGGTTCGACTGTCTGTCTGTCTGTCTGTCCTGGGCTTTCTTTTAAGAGTCGTTGGGCAACCCCCAACGACTTGATTGGCATACTACTATTAGGATTTTCTGCTGCCTCGCCCAACTTTTAATATAAAAAAATAAATAATAAAAAAAGCGGTAGAAGAGTTGTGCCCCATTTGCTGTTGTTGTTGTTGTTGTTGCTGTTGTTGTTGTTGTTGTTCTCAGTCGAGCTGTCTTCATTCAGTATCTATCTGTGCCGAACCACATTGGCCGCTCGGTCATTCCTGTGTAATTATCTCTTGTTGGAGAAAGAAGCCAGTCAGGGAAGAGAGAGAGAGAGAGAGAGAGAGAGAGAGAGAGAGAGAGAGAGAGGGAGAGAGAGAGAGAGAGAGAGAGAGAGAGACAGACAGACAGACAGACAGACAGACAGACAGACAGACAGAGAGAGTGGGGCAGAGAAGAGAGAAACAGAGACAGAAGAGAGAGAGAGAGAGAGAGAGAGAGAGAGAGAGAGAGAGAAGGAAGAGAGAGCGAGACAGACAGACAAAGACAGAGA
>CM031623.1:18464542-18469542 GCA_018398815.1 Conus ventricosus
ACTTTTGCTGACTGCAGCATGTAGGACTTTTGCTGACTGCAGCATGTAGGACTTTTGCTGACTGCAGCATGTAGGACTTTTGCTGACTGCAGCATGTAGGACCTTTGCTGACTGAAGCATGTAGGGCCGTGGCGTATTGCAAAACGCGTGACTGCTGTCAACAGAAGAATGCAGAACTTCTACAGAGTCCCCAACGATCTTCAAGACTCCGGACAGGTGACAGGTGACAGGATTTCCTCTCGACCTCTTTGACAGAGAGTCTTTTCAAATCGCACAATCCAAATTGTCTTGTTATGGCATCTCTCTTTGTTCTTAACAGCGCAATCTCCCCCCCCCCCCCCCCCCCCCTTTTTTTTTTCCCCCCAAATCCTTTATGATAGAGTTACCTGTAACTGTGCAGTCCCAGATTTGCGGAGGGAAAAAAACTACAAACAAAAACAAAAAAAGCAAAGAAACGATCGTTCGACACGTATGGGTTCGCATAAAGGGGAGGTAACTGTATGATAGGTCTTCCCGTCATGCACATCAACTTGCGGGTTGTTGTTGACTTAAATTTGCGCTCCCAATTCGCAGCAAGCTTCGTTTGGTACGGCTGTAATAACGTCAAATAAATGAGTACATGTATACCAGCGAAATTGGAGAATGGCTCCAAATCGATTTCAGAGTCAGTTCAAAATGGTTCCAAACTCCGTAGTAGGCCAAACGGTCTAACTCACTTGAAAATACCAGCGAGACAGATTTTGCAGGGTAAGGATATGTTTCTCTCCCTTGGCAACAAACAAAAAGAAAAAAAAAGGATCGCTTAAACTTCAATAAAGACAGGGAGCTGTTGTAATTCGTCGCGACACAATGATTTCTGTGCACAACATCATAAAAGGCGTTTTTTTTCCTTAATTCGTTTTTGTTTTTTGTTTGTTGTTGTTTTTTTCAGCCTCCACCTTTTCTCCACTTTTTTTGGTGTGCTTTTTTTTTCACCCTTTTTTTTAATTTTCTTTTTCTTCCTTCCCCCCCCCCCCCCCCCCCCCCCCCCCCCCCCCCCCCCCACAGTGATCCCTCCATCCTCCATTTTTTTTTCCCACCGTCATTTTCTTTCTTCTGAAACTGACTCACACCCACCATAGTCTGTGTGTGTGTGTGTTGTTTTTTTTTAACAGATGGACATTCACTTGCTGATCTGAATGTTTCAACTAGCAACAAAGCAGGAAGGCGTTTGAACTTTAAAAAAAAAAAAAAGAAATGCTTAAACGACAGAAACTAAGAAAAGCAAAATAGAGAGAGAGAAGAGAGGGGGGGGGGGCGGGGGGGCGGGGGGCGGGGGGAGGAGGAAAACTGAGGATCGCTGTAACTCTGCGATGTAGTGACGTTGTTAACTAATACTTCCTTTTAATCACGAACAGTCTTCACGATCTAAGTTTAGTCCCAGCACCAGCGGGCAGTATTTCACAGGCGCGGGTTCTTTCCCTTGAGCAGAAAAAAAAAAAAAACACAAAAAAACAAACAAAAAAACTCGTTCAGTTCACACACACACACAAACCCTCGTTCACTTCAGACAAACGATGGTCTGCAGTCCCGTCCTAACATACGATTTTGTCCGAACAAGACCGAGGATTGTCGAGTTCAGTTTAAAGAAACAACTAGGGAGATTGTCCGTCAGTCGGTGCAGGATCTGAGTCCCCCCCCCCCCCCCCCCCCCCCCCCCTCCCCACCTTCCAAACCAAGCCGTGGCCTGGTTCAGCCGAAGTAGGTTCTCCCTGTGGTAGAGTGTGCTTTCCTAGGAGGAGGCGGGCGTTCTTCATCTTCATGGTTCATCATTAGTATTTCCGTAGTCAGAACGGAAAATAAGGACTGTTGTTCAGTTTGTCGGATACCCTCCCTCTCTCTCTCTCTCTCTCTCCTCTCTCTCTCTCTCTCTCCTCTCTCTCCTCTCTCTCTCCTGTGCGTGTGTGTGTGTGTGTGTGTGTGTGTGTGTGTGTGTGTGCCGGTCCTCTCTCTCTCTCTCTCTCTCTCTCTCTCTCTCTCTCTCTCTCTCTCTCTCCTCCCTCCCTCCCTCCATCCGCCGCTCCTCTCTACCCCCCTCTCTCCCCCTCTCTCTCTCTCTCTCTTCTCCCTCCTTCCCTCCCTCCCTCTCCTCCCCCTCCCTCCTTCCCTCCCCCTCCCTCCCCCCTTCTCTGCCTCTCCACCCCCACCCCCAACCCCCACACCTGCTCGCTCCCTCCCCCCCCCCCCCCCCCCCCCCCCAAGTACAGCCCAGCCCCGCTAACCCCTCCCTAGCTATGCATAAAACAGGGCAGACAGGGTGCTGGGCGGCGGAGGTCGGGGGGCGATCTGCTGGCACTGAGGGTCGGCCCCACGGGACGGCCGGTGATCAGTGGGTGGCGTGTCAAAAGTCGGTCACCTCCCCTCTGACAGCCCCCAACCCCCACCCCCCACCCCCTCGCCGCCCCCCGTCCCTTGGCAAGCATTGGACATGGGGGGAGGGAGGGGGGCACGGAGAGTGGGGGGGGGGGGGAGGGGGACGGGGTCTGAACCGCGCGACATGGCCACCATGGTAATATAGTAGCGTGCTGCTTATTACTTAAAGAGTTAACGCGCGGCGTCAAGAAGTATTGGTGAGTGACGTGGGGAAAAAAAAGAAAAGTAACGTACAGCATTTGAATAAGTGACGTGTAGACAGTATAAAAGAAGACACGTGGGACGTAGAAAAGTAATGTATAGCATAAAATAAGTTACATACAACATAAAGAAGATGCGTGCAACGTAAACAAGTAGCGTACAGCATGAAATAAGTTACATACAACATAAAGAAGATACGTGCAACGTAAAGAAGTAGCGTACAGCATAAGTAAGTAACGTGCAGTGTAAAAAAGTAACGTAGAGCATAAATAAATAACGTAGAGCATACAGAAGATGCGTGCAACGTAAAGAAGTAATGTACAGCATACAGAAGATGCGTGTAACGTAAAGAAGAAACGTACAGCATACAGAAGATACTTGCAACGTAAAGTAATGTACAGCATACAGAAGATACTTGCAACGTAAAGAAGTAATGTACAGCATACAGAAGATGCGTGTAACGTAAAGAAGTAATGTACATCATACAGAAGATGCGTGTAACGTAAATAAGTAATGTACAGCATACAGAAGATACTTGCAACGTAAAGAAGTAATGTACAGCATACAGAAGATGCGTGTAACGTAAAGAAGTAATGTACATCATACAGAAGATGCGTGTAACGTAAATAAGTAATGTACAGCATACAGAAGATACTTGCAACGTAAAGAAGTAACGTACAGCATATAAAAGATACTTGCAACGTAAAGAAGTAACGTGTATAGCATAAATAAGTAATGTACATCATACAGAAGATACTTGCAACGTAAAGAAAAAAACGTAGAGCATAAATAAGTAACACCCAGCGTAAAGAAGATGGGTGCAACGTACAGAATAAACATACAGTATAAAGAAGGTACGTGCAATGTAAAGAAGTAACGTACAGTATAAGTACGAAGATACATGCAATGTAAAGAAGTAACGTACAGTATAAAGAAGGTACGTGCAATGTAAAGAAGTAACGTACAGTGTAAAGAAGATACGTGCAATGTAAAGAAGTAACGTACAGTGTAAAGAAGATACGTGCAACGTAAAGAAGTAGCGTACAGCATAAATACGTAACGCCCAGCGTAAAGAAGATGGGTGCATCGTAAAGAATAAACATACAGTATAAAGAAGATACGTGCAATGTAAAGCAGTGACGGGCAGCATAAGGAAGACGCATGCAGTATACAATGAAGCAACGTGCAGCTTTCGAAGATTCATGCAGCAAAAAGAAGTAACGCACAGCAACAACAAAAAACAAACAAAAAAAAAAGTAACGCGCACCATTAAAAAATAACAGCGCAGCATAAAGCAGTAACGACGAGCATAAACAAGTTATTGTGCAGCATAATCAAAGTATCATTATGGCAACAAAGCACGATGAGCATAAAGATAGAGGATCTGCAGCATACAGAAGTAACGAGCAACATAAAAAAAAAGGTAACATGTCGCCTCAAAAAGTAACGAGCACCATAAGACGTAACGCAAAGCGTACATAAATCCACGAAGAGCATAAGCAGGTAACGCGCAGCGTACGAAAATAACGTGCAGCATGAAAAACTTAAAACCGCATAAAGATACACGAAATAGAAAGAAGAAGAGACAGGAATCAAAAACATGCAGCCAGTAATTCTTTTAACGGGTAAACGAGGATTTCTGGCAGCGCTCATAAGATTAATGAGAAGAGTTCCCTCCCTTGAGGCACCATTTCCTAATTTACAGTCGAATGTAAAGAAAGACAAAACAAAAAAAAAAAAACGTTTAGTAAATAATTATAAACTCATATTTCATTTATTTTCTGGACATGTTAGCATCACGAGTTCGTCTAAAACGGTCGTGAATTTTGGCTCGTGACTACTCCACCACCCACCCCCTTCAACAGTGATGTTGGGTGTATTCCAAGGATCCCATCTGGGACACAGGCAGATACCTAAAAGTAATTTGTCCGGCTAGCTAAAAAAAAAAAAAAAAAAAAAAAAAATGGTCTGCGAAAATCCCTATGATGAGGAAATCCCTGGGGGGGGGGGGGGGGGGGGGGGGGGGGGAGAGGGAGGGGGCGGGTTCCCATATATTGCCCACGGCTAAAGAAGTACGCAGCCAAGGGAACACACACAGAGAAAATAGTAGGGAGCCTAAACATGATGAAATACAAAGAAACAGTACGCTGCCTTAAGGAGTAGCGTGCGGCGTAACGAAGTAGTATGCAGCCTAAAGTACTTTGTCATCTGAAGAAGCTATCATGTAGTCTGAAGGAGTGGTAGGTAGCATGCATCCTCCAGCAGTGGTAATAGTATGCTGCTCCACGTAGTGTGTAGTATATAAAGAACAAGTGCTTGGCCTAAAGAAGTATTGCACTGCTAAAAGAAGAAGTATGGGGCATAAAGAAGTGGGACGTACAGCCTGA
>CM031623.1:18477042-18479542 GCA_018398815.1 Conus ventricosus
CAGATACTGAAAGGACAGACAGACATGATGACAGTCTGACAGAGATTCTACTGTTATATTCACGTCTGATGTCCGATGGAAAGAGAGAGAGAGAGAGGAGGAGAGAGGAGAGAGATGAGAGAGGGCGAGAGATGAGAGAGGACGAGAGAGAGAGAGAGAGCAAAGAGAGAGAGCAGCGAGAGAGAGGGCCCAGGAGAGGACAGAGACAGGCAGACAGACGAGACAGACAGACAGGACATAAAGAAGTGATGGAGATTATGCATTTTTGTTACGTATCGTATAACTAAATTATAAGCTCTCTTTTCTCATACACTATCTCTATTTTTCTTTTTTTTTTCTTTTTTTTTTTTTTTTTTTTTCCTTTCTGTTGGGGGGGGGGTTTTGTGTTTTGGGGGGGGAAAAACATTTGTGTGTGGGTGTTTGTTTTTTTTTTTGGAGAGAGAAACAAGAAACGCACCAACAAGCAGCACGAACAAGCTGACCTTTGAGGTAAGCAGACACGGAGAGAGAGAAGAGAGAGAGAGAAGAGAGAGAGCAGAGAGAGAGAGAGGGAGAGAGAGGGGACAACGATGAGAGAAGACAGAGAGAGAGAGAGAGAGAGAGAGAGCACGTGAGCGAGAGAAAACGCACGACATTTTTCGTTTGTACCAGGGTAAGGTAATATGATAAGAAATTTATAATGGCATTCTTTCCACCCAGCCCATGAGAGGCGATGGAAGCGAGACAGAGAGATGAGAGAGAGCGAGAGAGCGAGACAGAGAAGACTGAGAGAGAGAGGAGAGAGAGAGAGCGAGAGACATTCCGCCCTCACACCTTCATTTCCTCACCCCGCCCAACACCTCGCCCTCGTCCCTAGCTGCATTCCTCTCACAAACATCCCACCCCCACCCTCCCCCTCCCCTCGGCCTCCGCCCCCGCCTCTTCCCTCCACGCCTCTGCCACCCCCCCCCCCCCCCTCCTTCTCCACTGGGTGCACCGCCATGTCAACAGACAGGGGCATAAACTCTGTTCTCTCTCTCTCTCTCTCTCTCTTTCGTCGAGTGGCAGTCCCCCACCCCACCCCCACCCCTGCTATCTCGCTGTCCCTAACTTTCCATCCATGACACGCGTGTGTTCACATGCCACGTGTATGAATACATAACCCTTACATTATACATACATACATACCTAGCGGTAATATACCATTCTCACGCAACCAGGCTCACACATGGTTCCACAAGCGGTGCTGAGAATAGGGGTCAGAAGTCTTCTAACATCATACGATCACATTAACTACCGAATACTGACAGGCACACCGCACAGAATGAAAAAAGAAAAAGAAAGAAAGGAAAAAACCAAAGAAAGAAAGAAAGAAAGAAAGAAAGAAGAAAAAACAAAAAAAAAAACCCACTTCATACGGTTACGGCGCACACAAACAAAAAAAACGCGCGCGCGCGACACACACAAAACACACACTCACACACACACACAACACACACACACCCTACACTACATACAACGAACTATCACTACACCACACAGATAATGTTTTACTGCATCCACTCGCAGAACGGGTGTGTGAGCGGCGCGTGCTCACTCAAAACACACCCAAGGCGCGCGCGCACACCACACACGCAATCGCGCCGCGGCTCACAGAGAGAGAGAGAGAGTGAGAGAGAGAAGATTAGGGAGAGGGAGGACCCTTACCGAACGACGGACCACAACTAATGCCAAATCTTTCCTTTCTCGTCACCAGGCTGACATAACTGCAAGGACAAGTGGCGTAAGCCAAAACAAATGCTCCGGGCCCGTCTGTTTTGACCCTGCATCGCCAAGCAGTTTCCATGTACAACAAGATTTTGTTTGCCCCCCACCCCCCCCCCCCCCCCCCCCCCCCCCCCCCCCCCCCCCCCCCCCCCCCCCCCCCCCCCCCCCCCCCCCACCGCCTAAAAATACCACGTGTCCGTTTGACAGGAGGAGAGAGAGAGAGGAGAGAGAGAGAGGGGAGGGAGAGATCTCACATGAGGCAAAGAAAGGAGTAATAGAGCAGGAGGAGAAGCGAGGCGAGGGGGCGCGTATGCAAGTGGGGGGGGGGGGGGGGGGGGGGGGGGCGGGGAGGATGAGGATGGTGGTGAGTAGTGAATGATGAGGAGAGATGGAGGAAGGTGGTTGAAGAGAGAGGTGGAGAAGGTGCGTGGTGGTGGTGGAGGTTGGTGGAGATGGAGAGAGGTTGATGAGGTGGACAAGAGGAAGAGCGTGGAAGACATGGAAGGTGGTGGAGGGGCTGGTTGAGGAGGAGGAGGAGGAGGAAACGACACGAAGGAGGGAGGAGGAGGGGTGGAGAAGGGTGGTAGGCTGATAGGGGGTGACGCAGGAGGAAGAGGGAGGGGGGGGGGGCGGCCCAGGAGGAGGTGGAGAAGGGAAGGTGGGGTGACGCCAAGGAAGAGGAATACATTGGAGGAGAAAGAGGAGGAAAACGAGATGAAGGAAGAGGATGAGGGAGGGGGGGGGGGGGGGGGGG
>CM031623.1:18482042-18484777 GCA_018398815.1 Conus ventricosus
GACTCTCTCCTTCCCTCCCTCCTCCCGTCTCGGTCCGTCCGTCCGTCCGCCGTCCGTCCGGTCTGTCTGTCTGTCTGTCTGTCTGTCTGTCTGTCTGTCTGTCTGTCTGTCTGTCTGTCTGTCTGTCTGTCTGTCTGTCTGTCTGTCTGTCTGTCTGTCTGTCTGTCTGTCTGTCTGCTCTCTCTCTCTCTCTCTCTCTCTCTCTCTCTCTCTCTCTCTCTCTCTCTCTCTTCCCCTTGGGAAGTAGGGGTGGGTGGGTGGGTGGAAGTGGGAGTGGGTGGGTGGCTGGGTGTGGGCGCGCGCGCGCGTGCTTGCATATTTGCGCTCCCAAACGCGCAATCGCGTGTATGCACTTCTAATTAACATCTATTCACGTAATGTGATTTCAAAGACGAAAAAAAAAAGAGATGTGTGGCTAGTGTATAATGTGAATGACGAGGGGAATTGCAGGGTTGATTCTAGAGTGCAAAAAAAAAAAAAAAAAAAAAAAAAAAAAAAAAAAAAAAAAAATTAGCAACAATATAACAACTGCATTAAAACAAGCACACTTGATTAAATCGAGTACCCAATTAATCTATGGAATGCATTTTCACAAATGTTAAATACTATGAAGAAATTATCATTGATGCTTTCCATTGGGATCTTCAGGAAAAGAACAGAAAACCAGGTGACAAAAGATTTCAGAATAGCACACTCAAAAACTACATGTGAAGATGAAATTTTGTCACCACGGACAAAAGATTTCAAAATAGTACACTCAAAATCTACATATGAAGATGAAATTTGGTCACCACGGACAAAAGATTTCAAAATAGTACACTCAAAAACTACACGCGAAGATGAAATTTGGTCACCATACGAGCATGTGATGTTTTTTTTAAAACTAAATTCGGTTTGAAATGCATTTAAATTAAAACTGCATACAAGTCATACTGTCTGCTTTATATACAGTCTGTAAATGTTAATACGACTGAGATGGAACGCTGTTTCCAGAATCGAATGTGCTGGCAGGAAAATATTCACACTCCTCTGGAATTGTCTTACTTTCATTCCAAGGGGTCTTTTGATGTAAACTGTAAGTTGACGAGACAGAAACAAAAAAGTGAATTCCATAGCACCCTGGAATAATTGGCACCATTTTCTGGCCGCTATATCGGCCCTTTCGTCGGAAGCAAAACAAAACAAAAAACAAAAAACACGCACGCACGCACGCACGCACGCGTTTTGCTGTATCCAGCAAAACAAAACAAAAATTATGATAATCATCTTGTTAATTGCAAGTGAGGTAAAAGAAGCGTATTTCTATAATCAAATTAGAAGTGTGTGGATATGACAATGTGTGTGTGTGTGTGAGTGCGTGCGTGCGTACGTGCGTGCATGCGTGTGGTGTGTGTGTGAGGATGCGCGCGTGCGTTCGTGCATGTGTGCTTGAGACACAGAGAGAGAGAGAGAGGAGAGAGAGAGAAGAGAGAGAGAGAGAGAGAGAGAGAGAGAGAGAGAGAGGAGAGAGAGGGAGGCAGGCAGACCGAAAGACAGACAGACACGCAGACAGACAGACACGCAGACAGAGACTGAGAAAGGGATATTAGACGCGCACGCGCGCGTGTGTGTGTGTGTGTGTGTGTGTGTGTGTGTGTGTGTGGTGTGTGTGTGTGTGTGTGTTGTGCGTGCGCGTGCGTGCGTGCGTGCGTGCGTGCGTGCCTGCGTGCATGGTGCGTGCTTTCGTGAGTGCGTGCGTGCGTATGCGCGTGCCGTAGGTGCGTGCGTGGTGTGTGAGCTGTGTTGTTTGAAAGGTACGGAGCAGAAAGATTGATGACAGAGAGAGAGAGAGAGAGAGGAGAGAGGAGAGAGAGAGAGAGAGAGAGAGAGAGAGAAGAGAGAGAGAGAGAGAAGTTAAGAAAAAAAATAGAGGGCGGTGAGGAAGGAGAGGCAGGGGGAGGGGGGGGGGGGGGGTGGGGAGAGGCGTGACATGCACAAAGGCATGTGTGCGTCTCCCGGTGCTTCAACAGTTACAGCAGATTCGTTGTCGAGGACCAAAACCAGATCAAACGTTCGCAAACGTGGAAACGACTTACTAGGCTGGTACATTCATCTTGCCAGAGATAACATCGTTCGCTTTGGCACTGCTGTCACCGCTGTGCTAACTTAAGAACTGCCGTCATCATACGGCCAACCTTCGGGAATAAACAAAACCCAAACTTGGGGAGGGAAAATGGAAGAAACACCAGATTTACGCTCTTTATCTGGTGTTAATAGCCTTAAAATTTTGTTGCAAAACTCTTTAACAAAACAAAACTCACAAAAAGGCGCTGTCTTTCTTGTGATTTTTTTTTTTTTTTTTTTTTTTTTCGAGTTTGAGGCTTTGCATACGAGCTCGGAGACATGAACAATATGACTGGCAATATCTTTCTTTTTTTTTCTGTGGAGAAATAATGATGAGATTTTGCTCTGATGTGACAAGCGAGAATCTGGTCTAAAACTCTTGTTGCAGCCCATCCTTCAATACATTTCAAGGAAATGAATAAATCTTCCGATCCCCCATTTCATCTGTTCAGAAGAAATCCTGAGGCTGTTTCATGCTAGAAAGTGCATCATTTCAACAGAATTACGACCGAATCCGCATTACTACCGTGGTTTCTTGTCGTTTTTTTTTTACTCTGTGTGTGGTGTGGTGTGTGTGTGTGTGTGTGTGTGTGTGTGTGTGTGTGTGCTCTCGCGCGTGCGCGCGCGCGCGC
>CM031623.1:18484877-18495727 GCA_018398815.1 Conus ventricosus
ACGAAAATATTTGGTAGTATTAAGTTGATGTCCTTTATCATACAAGAATTAGCATTTAATCGAGAGGATTTCTGAGTCAATACAGTTCCTCATCAAAACCTCGTCAGCAAACTCTGTCAAACTTTGTGTCGATTAGCCGACCGTTTCTAGCCTGACTTTTAGACTTTATGTAATTCCCTACGAACCAAGTATTGCCAGACTGTTAAGTGCGTATGTCGTGGATCTTTCAGTTCAACATGTGATTTTTTATTGTGAACTAACGAAACCCTTTTTGAATGGTGTTATACCAAGTGCTGACACTGGGCATGTTAATGTGTTTGACTTTTTAGATTCGTTGCCAGTTGTTTCTCTTGTTAAATTAACGAGTAACCTTTTGGAAGTCCATTAAGGAACATTTTATAATCATAATCGTAAGTTAGATTATTTTAGTTATTTTTATCTAATTTTTCATAGTTACTGTCCTACAATTCATCTATCCTTTATTTTTGTTCCATGTAACCACATCGTCCTCTTTTCTTTTATGATAATAGTCTAAAATTGTAAACAATATGTTATTTAGACGTCTGCAATCACCTATATGTGTGACGAGACGTAAAACAGAATTCCTTCCGACACACACACACACACACACACACACACACACACACACACACACACACACACACACACACTCGCACGCACGCTTGCGCGCGCACACACACACATATACACGCACGCATGCACGCACGCACGCACGCATGCACGCGCACGCACGCACGCGCGCGCACACACACACACACACACACACACACACACACACACACACACACACACACACACACACACACACACACACACACACACACGCACGCACACACACACATACACACACACACCAAACCAAAACAAACAAACAAACAAACAAAACAAACAAAAACCCTGGAAAAACACAGGCACATTCCCACACCCACATAATATACATTTGCAACCCCCACCCTCCCTTGCACACACGCATTCCTTCACTCATTGCACGTGCACACCATTCCTTCATCCAGGATATGCACAACGCATGTGAGTGCGTGGTTTTTTTTTTTTTTTTTGTATTGTAGATTGTATCCGTGCGTTTTCACTGTTCCCACTGGTTTCCTTCTTGTTTGGTGGAATGATTGTCCCAATCGGTGGTACCTCTGGCAGCTTCAGACCAATAAAGTCACCCGGGAAGGCGAAGTGTGCTCGTCGAAAATGTTGGGAAAAAGCTATGTCAGTATAACAACAATTGCTATTTACATCTCCTCATTTAGCTCGGTCAGTATGAAGTTTATGCTATGTCAGTATAACACCAATTGCTATTTACATCTCTTCATTTAGCTCAATCAGTATGAAGGTTATGCTATGACAGACTAACACCAATAATGCTATTTACATCTCCTCATTTAGCTCAATCAGTATGAAGTTTATGCTATGTCAGTATAACAACAATTGCTATTTACATCTCTTCATTTAGCTCTGTCAGTATGAAGTTAATGCTACAACAGTATAACAACATTTATCTACATCTGCATTTAGTTGTTGTTGTTGTTGTTTTTTAGTAAGAGGCTTATTATCTGTCACCACAATAACAGTAGTAGTGTACATCAACATTTGGCTTTGTCAGCGCAAGGTTTATACTTTGTCAGTATAACTATAACAGCGTAGCTATCTACATCGACTTAATAATCTTTTTGTCAGTCGAAGTTTATGCTTTGTCATTTCAACGTCAATAGTTATCTAGATCAACAACTAGCATTGTCAGTTGAGGCTCATTGGTATAAGGACACCAGTTATCTACATCAACATTTAGCTTTGCCAGTTGAGGTCAACATCAATTGTCTACATCGACATTTAGTTTTGCCAGCCGAAGCTAACAACAGTTATTCTCATCAACATCTAGCTTTGCCAGTCGAGGGCTGTTGATGTAATCAGTATAGCTATCCACCTCAACATTTGATTTTGTGAATATGAAGCATACGCCATGTGGGAAAACCCCAGCAAACTGGGAAAGGAACAGCGATACAGTAGGACAGATGGCGGCTGCCAGTGAACATCAGGTTTTAGCCTGTAAGCCGATGTGATAATAGAATGCCTATTAAGCCACTGAATATCAGGTTTTAGTCTGTAAGCTGATGTGATAATAGAAGGCCTATTAAGCCAATGAATATCATGGTTTTAGCCTGTAAGCTGATATGATAATAGAAGGCCTATTAAGCCAATGAATATCAGGGTTTTAGCCTGTAAGCTGATGTGATAATAGAAGGCCTATTTAGCCTGTAAGTTTGATGTGATAATAGAAGGCCTATTAAACCAATGAATATCAGGGTTTTAGCCTGTAAGCTGTGATAATAGAAGGCCCATTTAGCCTGTAAACTGATGTGATAATAGAAGGCCTATTAAGCCTATGAATATCAGGGTTTTAGCCTGTAAGCTGATGTGATAATAGAAGGCCTATTTAGCCTGTAAACTGATGTGATAATAGAAGGCCTATTAAGCAATTGAATATAAGGGTTTAGCCTGTAAGCTGATGTGATATAGAATGCCTATTAAGCCACTGAATATCAGGGTTTTACCCTGTAAGCTGATGTGATAATAGAAGGCCTATTAAGCCAATGAATAGCAGGGTTTTAGCCTGTAAGCTGATGTGATAATAGAAGGCCTATTAAGCCAATGAATATCAGGGTTTTAGCCTGTAAGCTGATGTGATAATAGAAGGCCTATTTAGCCTGTAAGCTGATGTGATAATAGAAGGCCTATAAGCCAATGAATATCAGGGTTTTAGCCTGTAAGCTGATGTGATAATAGAAGGCCTATTTAGCCTGTAAGCTGATGTGATAATAGAAAGCCTATTAAGCCAATGAATATCAGGTTTTAGCCTGTAAGCTGATGTGATAATAGAAGGCCTATTTAGCCTGTAAGCTGATGTGATAATAGAAGGCCTATTAAGCCTGTAAGCTGATGTGATAGTAGAAGGCCTATTTAGCCTGTAAGCTGATGTGATAGTAGAAGCCTATTTAGCCTGTAAGCTGGTGTGATAATAGAAGGCATATTTAGCCTGTAAGCTGATGTGATAGTAGAAGGCCTATCAAGCCACTGAATATCAGGTTTTAGCCTGTAAGCTGATGTAATAATAGAAGGCTATCAAGCCACTGAATATCAGGTTTTAGTCTGTACGCTGATGTAATAATAGAAGGCCCTATTAAGCCACTGAATATCAGGTTTTAGTCTGTAAGCTGATGTAATAATAGAAGGCCTATTAAGCTGAACACTTACAAAAACAGTACAAGTCTCCGCCAAAGACTGACGAAGAAGACAACGTAGAACATAAATGAGTAATACACAACTGACAGCCAGTGCGTGTTCTGCATGACTGAGGGCGTCAAGGGTCACCGTCAGGGTTCAAGATTACCGCAGAGAGTTTGATCATTTCCATACCACTCCGATCACTCGCGGTAAGCGCTGTACTATCTTTAGCAGCAAGGGCAGCTGGTGAATAATGGAACCTTTGATGATAGAGAGTAAATGTCTCCGATTGTGAGAGGAACGAACATATGGATTGACAGACGTGAAGGCTCGGATAATGTAAAAGGATACGATGGTGAAGAAAACTAGCATATGGCTCGACAGAAGTTAAGAGAGCGCGCTTGTGAAACAGGGCTGCGTTGAACACAGACGTAAGAATGCTCGATTCTGGCGAGTTACGCGCGTGAGCACGTTTGATTGCGATCTCTCGCCGCGAGAGAGGCTTGCGTGCTCACACGAATATGGGGAAGCACATGGGATTGAATTCTTGATCAAGGAGCTTAGCCGTTTATCCTTTTACATATTGCCGATCTGTCACCAGTCGTTTTGGTGTGATTCAGCTCTGCCAGTTATAGCTCTTTGACATTGCAGTATTACGCCTGTCGAACAAACAGTGCAACATTCATTGAATCCTGATCCAGATTCATTAACCAGGTTTACGGGGAAAGCCAGTGACATCTGCTTCCGCTACGTTCCGTCGGTTTTCCGTTTCTGCTTGATCCAGTGATGCGGAGGTACAGGCTTGGTATCTCGGGGGCAGGATAGCTCAGCTAGTAGAGCACCGACATGTAATGCTAGTGATCTTTGGATCGCGGGTTCGAATCTCCGCTGGCAGGAGCAAGGGGGTGGGGTGGGGGGAATTTTCCATCGGAGTTAACATGATTCTGACTCCCATTTCCCAACACGTTTTTTCAGAGGAGGCTATAAACCAAGGTTCCTTGTGTGCATGTACACATAACATCTTGCACACACGTTAAACCTCATCATTGATTTTCGGATGAGACGGCCAGTTTGGCTGCTTGTCCCATAGCATGCATCTGGCGTGAAAACTGGAAGAGTGAAGGGAGAACATCGAGTCGCTGAAATGGACTGAACGACGCGGGAAATGACTCAATGAAGCGCCAGCAGGCAACTCTTTCGGTCGGCTCTTCCCAGGTAGGCAGCCCGTTGTGCAAGCAAGAGCGTGGGTTGTAAAGCGCTTAGAGTTTGGATTCTAACCGAGGACATGCACTGTATAAGTACTCCTAATAATCATCTTGTCGTTGTCGTCATCATCATCATCATCATCATCATCATCATCATCGTCCTCCTCCTCCTCCTTTTCCTCCACTTCCTCCTCCTCTCCATCATCATCATCATCATCATCATCATCATCATCATCTCGCCTCGACGGCTTTCTGACTATTCGTCTTCGTCAAAGTCCCGTCCATTCTCTGTCGCAGGTCATAACCATTTCTGGATGAGGACTTGTTCAGTTAGCTGGCAACCCACTCAGTTAATCACGAATGCCAAATTCTTGTTGTTCTGCGTTCAGGTCAACCTGTTGCCCGCGTGCATAATGCTGAATGTGTGTGTGTGTGTGTGTGTGTGTGTGTGTGTGTGTGTGTGTGGTCCAACGTGAAAGCTCAACACACTATCAGCGGCGAAGAGAAGCGAACGGACAGCCCAACCCAGAGCCCATGAGGCAGACACACGGTCAACCCGATCGACAGGAAGCCGTGTGTGCCTTCAGTGTACACTGCGCTACTCCCAGCCAACGAGAGACGGAGATACTGATCGTGTCTCTCTATATCTTTGGAAAGTTTCAGCATCATCATCACCTCATGCCATGATTACAGTAGTTCTCGCCGCAGTCACCACCTTCATCACCTCATGCCGTGATGACTGTATTTCTCGCCGCTGTGGGGACTAAGCACATACTCCTACGGTCACTTACACCACCCAACATTTGAACAGCGACGACCAATCTTGTGGAAGTTTTTAAAACTTACGCGAGCGACGTAGTCGATCTTTATTGAATATTTACGTGTATATAAGAAAAAGAAGAAGAGAGAAAAAAAAGAGAGAAAAAAAGAAGTGAGAGAGAGAGAGATGGGGGGGGGGGGGGGGAGACTGACACTGACATTGCATAAACATATAATAAACATGTTCACACACACAGAGAGAGAGAGAGAGAGAGAGAGAGAGAGAGAGAGAGAGAGGAGAAGCAAAGTTTAAACAATCTATTTTGTAATTCAGAGAGAGAGGGGAGGGAGACTGACAGTGACACTGACATTGCATAAACATATAATATACATGTTCAGAGAGAAAGAGAGAGAGAGAGAGAGAGAGAGAGAGAGAGAGAGAGAGAGAGAGAAAAGCAAAGTTGAAACAATCTAGTTTGTAATTCAGAGAGAGAGAGAGAGAGAGAGAGAGAGAGAGAGAGAGCTTACAATCTAGTAGATTCTTTCCGTTCTAAAATCCACTTCACCTTGGAAGCAAAGAGGATGAATGTTGCCTTGACGGGCTAGAAGTCGAAGCAGAAATCCTTTCTCATAGTGTTCATCCCATAGTTGTTGTTTTTTTCTCCCTTATTTCTCATGTTCCCAAAATAGTAACATCCTCTGATTGGTCGATTCTTTCTTTTTTTTTTTTTTAAATCTACGCCACTCACAAAGCAAAGAGCTCACTGTGTGTGTGTGTGTGAGAAGAACGCCCTTTATTCTGGAACAACGTTTTCCCCAAAGATGACGTCAATCTCATCACCTAACACTGCTCAAAACAAAAGATACTGACGTAACGTAACAGCTCACAGATTGGGAAGCTAAGGTTCTTCTTACACCATCTATCCCAATCTACGCTGACAAAGCCTATCGCGGCAGATAATCGAACGCAGCCGACAACGGAAGAAGCAAGGGTTTTTTTTTTTGTTTTGTTTGTTTTTGTGCGTGTGTGTGTTGTTGTTTTTTTGTTAGTCTGAGCCGGGCGCGTGGAATAGTTGAGGAACGAACGCAGCCCGGATCTCCGGACCAAGTAGGCTACCAACGCTGAAGTACCAGGTACGTTGCGATTGTTCTGACGAAGAGACATACATGTTCCACCAAGGGGGATACTTTCTGTCCGCGCAGGACAAGTGACGGGAACAGTCGTGGGTGAGTAACACGCGTGACATGTGAGTCATCACATTTGGGCCTGATGACTTGACAGTGTGTGCGTGTGTGTGTGCGGGGGGGGGGGGGGGGGGGGGGGGGGGGGGGGGCGGGGGGGGGGGGGGGGGGGGGGGGGGGGGGGGGTGGGGGGGGGGTGTGGGGGGGGGGGGGGGGGGGTGGGGGGGGGGGGGGGGGGTGGGGGGGGGGGGGGGGGGGGGGGGCGGGGGGGGGGGGGGGGAGAGAACGGCAAAACTGCCTAGCGACCGTTGTCGTGAAGTTATCTGCGATTCTTAGGGAACAGCAGATACAACACTAGTTCACTCATACAAACACACCCATTTGGGGCCTGATGACTTGACAGTGTGAGAGGCCTTAAGGTATATTCAAACCTCCCATGATGATATTACGAATCTTTTGGTGTTGATTCAAAATAGATCTTTGTTTACCAATTGTCAGGCTAACTTTCATACTAGAAGCCTAAAGGAAATAGAGCAGACAATTAATAATCGAAATAAGGCAACATGTTACTTTTCTGATGCAAAAAGGTTCTGATGTAACTTTTGTTGGGTCCCTTCTCATTGTGGTGTTCCAGTGCAAATGAAAGGGCGCAGAATAGAATGCAAGGAAAGGTGTCAAGGAATGCAAATGCTGTCACAACTGTAAAGATCCATTATCTGTAAAAGAGGGATATCAACTCTGAGGCAGTCTATAAAAAAGCCAGCCACAATGTCCCAAACTTTTTGTACAGTAAAGACTCCCTATTGCACAAAAAAGTATTTAATAGAAGATGAGTCCACTCGAGAAGTATAACTCTATTATGGTTTACAGACTAAAACTCAATGCGTTTAAAATGCAAACATATAAACGACATTAGTTGTCGCCCCCTGAGGAGGAGAGAATGTTTTAACGTTCCATATTTTATTTTCATTGTCCTTCACATTAAGGCATAAATTTTTGGCCTATTATCCAGTCAGTCAAAAAACAATACAAAAGATGACGATCTCAAAGCCATTATTGATGATAAATCACTTCTGGTCACAGCACAGCTAAATCTCTTCTTCGGAGTCCTATAGTGACTGCTCTGTATTTGCACGTTTTGAAATAAAAAAAATTTAAATTATAGTATTGTTTATTGGTTTCTTTTTTTTTTTTTCTAGTGTCAAACATGGTATTCGGGTTGATGGGGGATATGAAATGACGCGGGGTATTTACCTATTTGTGATAAAATACTAATGTCATTCAGGATGATTTCAAAGATCCGTCTAAAAACACTATTTTGTGAAAAGACGCTAAATCAAACAAAACAAAACAAAACAAAACACAAGCTCACAGACCCATCTGCTCCGCACATACACGCGCGCACACAACACAACACACACACACACACACACACAACACACACACACACACACACACGCACACACACACACACTCTCTCTCACTCTCTCTCTCTCTCTCATCTGTCTGTTCCTGTCTGTCTTCTTTATCTGTCTGTCTGTCTGTCTCTCTCTCTCTCCACCTCTCTCACAACACACACACACACACACACACACACATTGCAGCACGCACACACACACACACACACACACATACACACACACACACACACACACACACACACACACACACACAACACACACACACACACACACCACACGCCGCACACACACACACACACAACACACAACAACTCACTCTCTCTCTCTCTCTCTCTCTCTCCTCCTCTCTCCACACACACTCACACACGCGCGCACCCCCCCCCCCCCCCCCCCCCCACACACACATGTAAAATAGTTACTAGAAATAAAAATCCAGAAGGCAAAACTATTCCTTCGCCATGAGGCCAGGGGCGCGGATGGAGAAATAGAGGACCGTGAATCTGTGGAACAGAACGTGGGTATAATTATATATAATGATGTGCCCACTAGGTGAAGGTTGTTGATTGCAGTTCGTCAGCTGCAGAGTGTCTGAGTGTCTTGTCTTGTCTGTCCATCTATCAGACTGACTTTATTCTATCAACAACCAGATTTTGAGAGATGAATAGAAATGATTATGTTGACTTTACTGACATTGGCTGTATATCTGATCTCAAGAGAGAGAGAGAGGGGGGGGGGGGGAGAGGAAGAAAGAGAACGAATAGAGAGAGAGAGAGAGAAGACAGAAGAGAGAGAGAGAGAGAGAGAGAGAGAAGACCGAGAGACGTGCCAGCCAGACAGACAGACAGAAGACAGACCAAAAAGAGAGAAACACACACACACACACACCCACACACACACACAGCACACACAAACATATATATAATATATATATATATATATATATATAAATATATAAAAATATAAATATATATATATATATAATGTGTATACCAGACATACATACATACATACACAGCGCACACACATGCATACATACACACAGAGGAACATCCGTGTGCTCCAGCCTCTCTTTCTCTTTTGGTCCGACGTTTTTAAAAAATCTGAAAGTCTCTGAAGGGTACCAATCCAGAAATGGTGGGAACAGGGAAAGGGAGATGGAATGGTGAAGGGGAAAGAAGGGGGGGGGGAGGGGGAGGGGGAGGAGGGGGAGGTAAAGGGGTTAATAAGCCAGGGGAAGTCATAGAAACACGTCTATCAAGAAAATACCCTCTAGACAAGTAGTGCGGATTTATGGCCCCCTTCCTCCTCGCGGTCACAACTTTTTACAGGTGACGAATGAAGGCCAACATCGTTTGCTTTAACGAGCGATAACTCTGCGGCTTACGGACCCAGCCAACTCGCCCCCCCCCCCCCCCCCCCCCCCCGCCACGCCCCTGTCCCCGACCCCAATGATAATACAGCCAAAAAAAAGCCCAGTTCTATGGAAATGGTATGATGATCATTGCCGAGACCTATAAGACGGCCATCAAGCGCGCAAGCGGATTATAAGCACTTGACACACGGAAGGTAGTTTTGATATAAAGGACTTGCAAGAGTCATAATAAATCTTGATGTCATGGTGTGAGGGGTGTGTGTGTGTGTGCGTCGCGTCGGCATGCCGGGGGGGTAGGGGGGGGGGTTGAGTGTGTGTGATTTCACATAGCCTTTGTTAAAAAATTTCTGGAAATTGAAGATTTTGCCTAACAGCCTTGAATTATGTGGGGAAAAAAAATGGCGCTTTCCTCAACCGGAAACACGCTTCACACCGGAATCGCTCGTACGTGAAGAAGAAACCCGAATGAAGACACAAAGCGGGACGAAAATCTGGACACAGTCCGGAACAGGCTTGCTCAATAATTTGCAGTGTACGCACGGATTTTCCCGTTGCAGCTTTTTGTCAGAATAGGAGTGGGGATTGTATTTCCAACTTGACGTAGGAGAGCCGCGGAATTCGTGCCGAGCATTTTTTGTTGGCGCTTCAATTCCTCCGTTTGAACAAGGCTTTCATACAGCGGAACGACGATAAGAATGCCGATTATTCTGTGCACCAATCATTGGACATGCGACTATTTTTTTAGATCTAAGGGAGACAAATGATGGGGCGATGCAGAAGCAAGAAGTTTTTCTTTTTTCTGACCTCTGATGACCACTGACCCAAGTAACGAACACGCGTGGGTTTTGTTTGTTTAGTTTTTGTTTGTCAATGGTTGATGAAGTCATGTTACGCCACGCTGATACAATGACCATGATTTCCGGTTTTAATGTCCGCAACGCGCTCCAGGCGGCGAAAAAATAACCATTCCATGAAAGCGTGGGAAGGGAGGGGAGGGGGACACCAAGCTGACCCTTCACTGTTACCACTGCTCCGAGAAATTACAACACGTTAAGAACGAGTGCCGAAATAGGCATTTGGGATATGGAAAAGTCCCGAAAGACAGGCCCCTGTTTCCTTTTTAGGCCTTTGTTCAGGCGCTTTCAAAATTCATTAGGGCAGAAAACGTCAAACGCCATCCGAAAACTGTTTAACTACCAAATGAATAATAGTAATTAAAAATAATAAATACTAATAATAATAATAATAAAATAATACACAACCACCAGCTGGACAATCCCAAAAAGGGTTTTGAAAGTTGTTCCATTGCTTATCAGATTAATGTGAAATAGAACAAAGATAAGACAAAGCAAATCCCGCCCCCCCCCTTTCGCTCTCCCACCCCCCCTCCCCCCTTCACACCCCCCACACCCCCACACACACACAACACACACAAACACACACGCGCAGACACACACCACACATTTCTCCCCCAACACCGAAAATAAATGACAAGAAAATAAAACGCGCTACCGTGGCCGAGAAAAAATGGGCTTTTGGATATGTCAAAGGTGCCGGAAAACGTGTTGAACTGTTTTGCGACATGGCGTAAAAGTTGGATGACGATTCTGGAAAGCTGTCAGACGACTTTGGAGCGATGAGCCGCGAAGTTCAGTGATC
>CM031623.1:18503327-18510827 GCA_018398815.1 Conus ventricosus
CAAACATTAAAACCCTTCAGGGAAGAGAGAGAGAGAGAGAGAGGAGAGAGAGAGAGAGGAGAGAGAGAGGAGAGAGAGAGAGAGATCTGTCTTAAAACAACCAACCCAAGACAACGTCGCTATCTACACTATATCTACATCAACTAATAACGTAATCACTAATCATGGACGACGTCCTTAAGCTTGTGAGGCAGGACAAAACAGGAAGAAATGCTGAAAGCGCCATACACTCGCGTAAGTAATCACTCCCGAGAAAGAAAAAAAACAACAACAAAAAAACAAAAAAACACAAAACAAAACAAAACAACAAAAACAACACGGAGTGAACGGTAACTATAGCGGCACTACAAAAAAGAAAAGAAAAGAAAAAAAAGAAAAGACAAGTGGACAAGGAAACACTGCAAAATGCACACAACAGTGTCAACTCTATCCAGTGTGTCTACAGTGTCACTTCGTTGTCGGCAGGTGAAAACCAGATAGAAACAACAACAACAAGAGCAACAACAAGAATAACTGCAAAAAAAAACAACAACAAAACAACAACAACAACACACACACACACACACGCACGCACACACGCACACACACACACACACACACACACACACACGCACACGCACGCACACACACGCACACACACACACACACACGCACACGCACACACACACAAACGCGCGCGCACACACACACACACACACACACACACACACACACACACACACACACACACACACACACACACAACACGCTGGCATGCTGTAAACTGTATAACAAGACACGGAAACGGATATGTATTCGTTACAGGCCGCCGTAGCCCCTTCTGGAGGGGGGATCAAGTTCTAAATTATAACTGTGTATCAAAAGATAGATGACACAGCACTGCTTCCACGTCACACCGACAATTGAGTGGTAGTTTGTAATTCAAGCATCATGGCACTACTAGTTTCAGGCTGAGTAAAGGAATAAACTGTAACAAGAACAAAGTGTAAATAACCTTTTTTTTTACGTCAAGAACAGAGACTCACAAAGACTGAAAAACAAAAAAAAGCCAAAGTATAGGGGAGATGATCAAAGAATGGTGGAAATAGAGTGATGGACAGGGGGAACTTTTCAGAAGGTAAGGGATGCAGGTTATACCGAAAACTGCATCTCTGCCTTCTGAAAGTGTCTTCTTTCCATCACTATGTTTACTCCGGCATTGGGGGCCGGAATAGCTCAGTTGGTAGAGCGCCGGACTCGTGATCCTGAGGTTGCGGCGTCGAATTTCGACACAGGGGGATTGTTCCCTCGGAGTTAACATTGGTTCTGACTCCGTTTCCCATACCGTCCTTCGAACGAGACTTATAAACGAGGTGCCGTGTGTGAACGCACGCACAACATCTTGCACCATCACCAACTTTCGGAAGAGAAGGCCAGTTTGCCCGTTGGCATGGATGACACGTTACACATAGCATGCGCACCTTCCCCGAAGATGGAATATGGCTGCCTTAATGGCGGGATAAAAAAACGGTCATACACACAAAAACTCCACTGCCTGTCTATACAGGCAGTGTCCGCAGGAGTATCAGCCTGCGTACGCTGAAAGCAAGGAAAGAAAGGCTCCGGCATTCTTACGGCGGGTGGGAGGGTACGAATGGGAGGAGAGGGGGCTGACTGGTTGATGAAAATGGTCGGCTGATCAATGACTCAGTCATAAATACTGTTTTCATGTCGAATGATCATCATGCGCGTGAAGAAAATGGTAATTTTCACATAAAAACGATGGCATTTTTTTTTTCTTTTTGGTTATTGTAAGGAACAATCATTCAAAACAAAAGATTAATGATCGCGCGTTTGACCTTGATAAGCCGTGAACTGTGGAAAACGGTAATTATGATGGTGGTGGTGGTTTGCCGTCGTCAGCTCTGTGCGCCCTTCTTTTGTGCTTTCAGGGTGCAAGCGCATGAACTGTGATAAGTGTTTTTATCAGTCACAATTGCTGTTGTCATGCTGATGAAATGTTCTGTGAATGTGATAACTGTTTTTGTCAGTCACAATTGCTGTCGTCATGCTGATGATGAAATGTTCTGTGAATGTGATAACTGTTTTTGTCAGTCACAATTGCTGTCGTCTTGCTGATGAAAATGTTCTGTCGCAAGACAGGGGAAAGAAGCGAGAACACAACCATCCATGAAGCCTCGGTAGAAAGAAACTCGTGGAGAGCGTGGCAGCAGAGAGTCCTCAGAAGAGAAGCCCCCTTCAAGCAAGTGTTTCTGCCCTTATTCTCCTGACACTCTAGGGGGGATGGGCCACACCCGGTTCATGACTCCGGATGTCTTTCTGCTGCCACTTTTTTTTCCCATCTTGGGACGAGTCATGGCTGGGATTCGAACCCATGACCCTCTGGACATGCTCATTTTCCACAGACAATCCTGGCCTTGGTCGTCCGACGTCTTATCTGCTGAGCAGTGCGCAGCTGTCATTCAGATGAGTCTTCACACATCCCCATCTTTGTTCTGTGGATCTTCATGCCACGGGTGGTAGCGACACGCTTTCCACAGACACATGGATATTCCATTTGGTCCATGTTCATAGTCCGTTTGGGATTTGCTGTCGTGATTGGTTGAGCACCGATGGATTCATCATTCTCTCCCACTTTCGGTGAATCTTGGGAGCATCTTTTCCTCGAAATGAACAGCTTCGCAATGAAAACTGATCACGTCCGTCACGTCACTGTTTGCGTGAACACGACGGCTAACTGGGGGCTTTTGATGCGCGTCAATGCCGAACTTGGGTGAATGTAGAGAAGTTTGCGCTGCAGCCAAGAGGTTCATACGTAACGTTTGTTTTCTTTTGACACTCATAAGAAGGGAATAACGCTAGTGTCAAAAATAGACAAGATCGCCAGGTTGACGTCAACTAGTCATTGCACTCCAGGGGGAGACAAGAATGAGTAACGGCGGGCACGATTTCTATATCGAGCAACATCGGCCGGAGAGATGAGGTAGAAAACCTTGGCCGTGATTCGGGTTGTCATTTGAATTGAAGGGATTTTATGGGTTTGTTTTTCATGCCCTGGTCCCCGAAACCGTCGTGTCAGGTTTCATACTTTTCAGAAGTGATTCTGCATCCCATTTAAACACACGCGAACGCACACGCACACACACACACACACACACACACACACACACGTGCGCACACACACACACACACACACACACACACACACACACCACACACACACACACACACACGCACGCACGCACATGAACACACACACACACACACACACACACGCACACGCACGCACACGCACGCACACGCACACACACACACACACACACACACACAGAAACACACACACACACACACACACACCACACACACACACACACACACACACACACACACACACTATCCCTCGCCCTCTATCTATCTATCTAGCTAGCTTAGCTATCTACTTTTTGGCCGGACAAAGGGGTGGGGTAAAAAGGCACCGAAAGGGGAGTAAGGCGAAGAAAGGGAGGTAAGGCGAAGAAAGGGAGGTAAGGCGAAGAAAGAAGAGTGATCACAGAGTAAGTATCCCAGCGAGTTTTCTGTGCAATCAAGGGAGGGAACTATTTCGGGTATAGATGGTCAAAAAGGATGTCTGGACATATTTAGAATTTTTTTTTAATTTTTTTTTTTACCTCCAGCCTTAAAAAAAAAACGCAACCTCCATCTTGTTTGTTGGCAAGGTGGAGTGGCTTTTTTTACCTTTTTTTTTTTTAACGGGAGAGGAGCTGAATAAGACAAAATCGTTTAAACCTTGCCCCCCCCCCCCCCCCCCACCCCCCACCCTCCCCCCTTTTTTTCTCTCCCTATTTCAGTTTTCTTCTCTGTCTGTTCTATGGATGAATTTGACTTGGCTCTATATTCGCCGATTCCTAGTGATCTTGCTTTGTGATTGGAAGGAGAGCCATTGGAATTGATTGGTCGTTAATCATCCCGTTCCATCGCTCTTTAGCGGCGTTGTTGTTGTTGTGAACGAGAACAATACGGGGGAGGGGGGGGGGGGGGGGGGGGGCTCTTTTAAACGTCTGCGGTCTCTTGTGGTTATGAGAGAATGGGGGAGGTGGAGGGGTGGGGGTGGTGGTGGTGGTAATGGCGGGATGGGACGACAGTAGGGAGGGAGCTGGAGGGAGGAGGGCAGGTTTGAGGGGGTGGGGCGGTGGGGGTGGGGGTGGGGGGGGTGCAGGATACAAAAATAGGATCCAGGCTAACGGAAAGGACTAAAAAATCTGTTCAGTCAACATTCTGTTTTCCTTCCTTCGCTTTGGGTTTTTTTTTTTTTTTTTTTTTTTTTTTTTTTTTTTTTTTTTTTTTTTTTTTTTGCAGCTTGTTTTCTTCCTTTCTGTTCAGGCAAGCACCAGTTGTCCCTTCTGTTTGCATGCATGCGTTTGTTCCAGCTAGAACACAGACTTCCCACCTTCCTTCCTTCCATCTTGCCCTTGTCTTGAACCATCTGGATCGTTTGGCCAAAGTTCCCCCCCACCCCCCCCCCCCCCCCCCCCCCCCCCCCCCCCCCCCCCCTATTTTTTCCCTTCCTTTTTAACCGGAGTTCAAGCAGTACCATCTCTTCCCCCTTCCCCTTTCCCCCCCCTCCTTTTTTTTTTTAAAACTGCAAGCATCGTCGATTTAGCCCGACTTTTTTTTTTTTTCCCTTTTACCACATTGCTATTTTGTTCGCACAGTCGTACAAACACGCGTCGTATAACCAGCAGCCATTTTCCTTTCTTTCAATCTACATGCATTGCAATTTTTTGTTAAAAAGAAAGAAAAAAAAAAAAAGAAATCGGTGAATCCGCCAGACAAAGGGGGCAAGCAAATGACAAGACAAAACGCGACGCGTTTCGACTCTTTGGTCTTCTTCCGGCAAGATAAACAACATTCAGGACAACGAAAACAACGAACGAGCAGTCACTTTGCGTCGAATTCTAGAAGATAAGACACAGTGTGTTTATTGTACAGCGCTTAGAGCTTGGTCTGTGACCGAGGATAGGCGCTATATGAATACCCAATATCATATAATAAAAAGTGATTTTCTCATTCTTCGTGTTTGTTGCCCCCTGAATGTATGTGTTTGTCTTGCCTGAAGATGGCCTAGAAGGTCGAAACGCGTCGTGTTTTTTTTTTTTTTTTTTTGTCTCGTGGTTTGTTTGTCCCCGGTTGTCTGGCAGATTAACTTATTTGTAATTTTTCTGCATTAAAAAAAAAAGTGTGTCAGTTTCCGGCTGCAGTCATCTCCCTTGTTTTGTGTTCAACCCCCCGCTACATTTCTGTCCTCCTTCTGCCTGTATCCTTCAACTACAACTACTACGTACAACTTGTATTGTTGAACCAGCACTGTACACACTCACACACACACACACACACACACACACACACACACACACACACACACACACACACACACACGCGCGCACACATACGCACACACACACACACACACACACACACACACACACATATATATATATTATATATATATATATATATATATATATATATATATATATATATATATATATATATTATGTATGACAAATATCAGGTGTCCCTGTGGCTCAGTGGTTAAAGCGCGAGTCATTAAGTAGAAAATGAGCATGTCCAGAGGGTCATGGGTTCGAATCCCAGCCATGGCTCGTCCTAAGATGGGGGGGAAAAAAAGGGCAGCAGAGGGACATCCGGAGTTATGAACCGGGTGTGGCCCAACCCCCCTAGAGTGTCAGGAGATAAAGGCCGAAACACTTGCTTGAAGGGGGCTTCTCTTCTGAGGACTCTCTGCTGCCACGCTCTCCACGAGTTTCTTTCTACATTATATATATATATATTATATATATATATATATATATGTGTGTGTGTGTGTGTGTGTGTGTGCATTGAACGGTATGGAAAAGGTATACAACAGTAGAAAAAGTGGGTGAATGTAGTTATCGGTAGGCACCAAACAACTGTAAAATGTCGTCAAAAAGTGTTCTAGCTGAACAAATCTCTTACATCATATCCCCCCCCCCCCCCCCCCTCAAAAAAAAAAAAAAAAGCCAAAGGCACATTCAGAGAGTACCGACACATGTTGTTGTTGTTTGTTTTTTTTAACCCTCTGTTGCACGCTGCCAAAACGAGAGGCCGTCTGTAGTGAAACAAAACACAAAAAAACAAAAACAAAAAAAAAACAAAAAAACAAAAAAGTAGGAAGTCTGCAGTGCTGGGTGAATGCGTTCTTGCAGACAGTCAACGATCTTGACGGACTTTCATTCACACGGTGTTTATGGGAAGAGACTGGGGAGTGACCGGGGGGTGAGTGGGGGAGGTGGGGGGGGGGGGGGGGGGGGGGGTTGATGGGCCCGTAAGTTCCGTCTGCTCCCATTCGCTGCCCCCAGACACTGCTGCACTCCTTTAGTGTACCGTGATTTCCTTCAGGGAGCAACCTGAGTAGGAAAAACAACAACAACAACAACAAACAAGCAAAACAAACAAACAAACAAACAAAACCCGCATTTGTACCCTGTGTGTACGCAAATCCTTCTGTCATGAAGACAGCAGTTTGGGCGAACGTGCTGAATGTGTCATGGATTACTGTTACTCTGGTGATATATGATACATATCCAGCCCAGACAGGGAGCCTCATGTAGGTCAGTCGTAGACTAAGGCTTAAGAGATCAGTGACGCTTCCACATGAGAGGTAACAAGGAAAGGAAAGGGACCTGTAGAATGTAACTCGGTCCAAAAATGTCAACGCCTTTAAGTACAGACGAGTACAAGTGTTTAGAGAAGAAAAAAAAAAGCAGATAAATGGCTGATTGGTTCAGTAAAAAAAAAAAGAAGCCAGCCTAAACTCATTTGAAAAATGGATGTAAACACAAAAGTTACACAGAGCCTATTATTTCTGTTACTCTTTGTTTGTCTTATCTTTTGGCTGTTGTTTAATTTGTCTGAGTAAGGAAATGGGTTGCACAACGTGTTTTTTTTAAAATGTGATAAATTTACTTTTAAAAAAAAACTTTTTTTTTTCTTTAAAAGAATTCCCTGAATGAAGAAATCCCCTGTTCATTCTCAAATGCAGAACAAACAACCCCAGTGTGCTACAGGTCTGCATAGTGCTCAGTATCAGGAAAGAGAATCTGTTTTTAAAAAAAGTTAGTTTCTAAACGAGGTGACCGAGGGTGGAAAATAAAAAAATGCTGTAAAAAAAAAAAAATCATACGTTTGTAGTGCATGAATGAACGGTAACAAAAAATCATTCGTTTGTTGCGCATAAACGAACAGTAACACAAAGTATACGTCTGTTGTGCATAAATGAACAGTAATACAAATTATACGTCTGTTGTGCAAAAATGAACAGTAACACAAATTATACGTCTGTTGTGCATAAATGAACAGTAACAAGAATCGTATGTGTGTGGTGCATAAATGAACAATAACAGAATCGTATGTCTGTTGTGCATAAATGAACAGTAACAAAAGCCATACGTTTGTTGC
>CM031623.1:18515827-18517232 GCA_018398815.1 Conus ventricosus
GACACACGAACGTTGTGAAAAGAACTAAGGCAGAAGTATGGAAAGGCAGTCGTATGCCATTCAAAAGAAGATGAAAGTGGAGAAAAGAAAAAAAAAAGAAGGTGAAAGTAGTGACAGGTTGGCACACACGGTGACAGGTAGGAAAAACGTAGTGATGAAAGTGAGGTGAAAGAAGTAAACAGTAGGCAAACGTAGTCAACGGTAGGCCAAAAAAAAAAAAAGTACCTCTGGCTGAACAAACCTCTACTTTGATGTTTTTTCTGATATTGATTTTGCTTTCAAAGTTACCTTTTGTTTAATATGTAGTCCTGTTAGATATTTACTATCATGTTATACGTAGTAATTATTCCATATTTTGCGTGCACTTCCACACACCTATGCTTCACACACATACTCTTACACACACACGCACTCTCTCTCTCTCTCTCTCTCTCTCTCTCTCTCTCTCTCTCTCTCTCTCTCTCTCTCTCTCGTCTAATATCACACAATTTTGTGAAAAGACGTGAAATGAAAGTACTACTACTCTACTTTGCGTCCATACGGCCAAGAGCAGCTCCAAACACATTTTGGCCTCTTCAGGAAGCTGGCTAAAAGGGATCTGAAGGCAAAAAGAAAACAAAAGAGAGAGAGAGAGAGAGAGAGAGAGAGAGAGAGAGAGAGAGGAGAGAGAGGAGAGAGAGAGAGAGAAGGATAGGAAGAAAAAGTAGTGTTGGGTGAATACGTCCCTGTAGACAGCTGAGGGTCTTTAGCAGAGTTTCATTCACACCGTGTTTATGGGAGGAGACGGGGGGGGGGGGGGGGGGGGGGGGGGGGGGGGGGAGTTGATGGGCCCATAAGTTCCGTCTGGCCCCATTCGCTGCTCTAAGACACTGCTGCCGCTCGTTAGCGTGCAGTGATTTCCTCCCGAGAGCAACGCTGGGAGGGAAAGAGAAACCCCACTGTGTGTACACTGTAAGTAAACAGCTCTTCTGTCATGAAGAGGATGGGTAGGGGGTCAGTGTATTGAGTACCCATACATTGCCTTTTTTTTTTTTCCTGATACAGCCCTGTTCTGTACAGACAGCGCAGCTGGTTTAAGTCAGTTGTGAAGCAAGTTCTGTTTTAAAATAAACAAGGTGAAAACAAAGAGAAAGGCGAATGACATTGGCATTGTGAAGACTTCGGTCACGTCCATTCGCCCAGAATCTTCAACTCGATGAAGGGTGGACACTCAAAGACGGAAGAGAGGAGGGGATTGGATAACATTTTGAGTTCTGCGGCCAAGAAGCGTTAAGAGCATGGGCGCGTGGCCTGTCTGTGCTTCAGTACAAGGCAGAATTCATCACGAATGTTACATGAATACACAACGCTTGCTGCTCCCATGCATTTACTTCTGGCTCACAAACATTTGTCATCACCATAGATC
>CM031623.1:18522332-18530011 GCA_018398815.1 Conus ventricosus
TCTCTCTCTCTCTCTCTCTCTCTCTCTCTCTCTCTCTCTCTCTCTCTCTCTGCCCCACACTCGCGCACGCACGCACACACACACACACACACACACACACACACACACACACACACACACACACACACACACACACATAAGCTACCTGGGGCGGGGGGGGGGGGTGTTGTTGTTTGTCTTTTTTGTTGTTTTTGTTTGTTTGTTTTTTGTTTAGATACATATACAGATATATACACGTATACACTCACATACAAAGGCCTACATACACGCTTATATAACATATAGGCTTATTCACTCAATCATTCATTCCTTCAGTCATTCTCTTCATTCATTCACGTCTAATATCACTCAAAGTGAACAGACGTTAAACAGAAGAACGAACACACACACACACACACACACACACACACACACAAACACACACACACACACAACACACAACACACACACACACACACACACACACACACACACACACACACACACACAAATGCGTGCTCATGAGCACGATCTGTCGCACATTCATATACGCTCACGTACGTGTGCTCACAACATGGGCTCGTGCACGCACGTACCGCTAATTTTGCTTGTGATGGATTGCATGCATGGGGCTTAGAAGAGGAAGGTTGGTGGGGGGGGGGGGGGGGGGGGAGGGGGGAGGGGGGGGTGAGGACAGGGTAACAGAGCACCAGAACACAACTCGCTGTAGAACGAAGTTCCAGAAAACTTTTGATGCCGGGTCCAAGAAGGTGGAACTTGCTGTTTCGGGCACCTCTTGCACATCTCTTGCGAACTCTTCACTATAACGCCAGCTTCGTCTGTTTTGCTGACTTGTCCGGGGCCCGGAATAGCTCAGCTGGAAAGAGCGCCGGACTCGTAATCTGAGAGTTGGGGGTTCGAATCTCGGCGGGTCGTTTTAGGTACAGAGGGATTTTTCCCTCGGGAGTCAACATTGGTTCTGACTCCATTCCCCATACAGTCCTTCGAATGAGACTTTTAACCGAGGTTCCGTGTGTGAACGCACGCACAACATCTAGCACACACGTGTGTGTGTGTGTGTGTGTGTGTGTGTGTGTGTGTGTGTGTGTGTGTGTGTGTGTATTTGCGTGCGTGCGTGCGTATGTGTGTGTGCGTGCGTGCGTGCGTGCGTGCGTGCGTGCGTGTGTGTGTGCGTGTGCGTGTGTGTGTGCGCGCGCGCGCGTGCGCGCTCGCGCTTGCTTAACGCGTGAACTACGCATTCGCGGTAAAAGAACAGATTGAAGACATCGTTGTAACGTAAACAGGTCCGGGAAATTACCCCCCCCCCCCCCTTCATATACCCACCTCCCCCTCCCCTTGAAAAGACGTGATCCTTCCCCCCCCCCCCCCTCCCCCACCCCCCGCCTTCCCCCTACACAGTCTACTCCCCGTTCATACTTTGCATCCAGTGATCACCCCCACCAACTGCTGGAATTATTATTCCAGACTCTGCAGGTAATTACAGCTTCTGCCCCTTTTTTTACCCCCCCTCCCCCCCCCCCCCCCCCCCCCCCACTCCCTCCATTCTTCCTCTCAATCCATGCTTAAAAAAAAGTTTTTGGACAGATCGTGCTGCTTAGGCAATGTGGGTGTTTACACGTCCTTATCCGGCTCGATGGCGTGAATGGGACTAACGCGTTTGATCGGCGCAGGGGAATACAAATCGAATGTTTTTCAGTTTCAAGGCCAAGAGGCCCCATTCGGGAAGGGGCAGACATACAATCGAACAAAATGAATTGAATTAAGGGTACACGTAAAAAAAAAAAAATATGTAGGAAACTCCGACAATGATTTTTAAAGTACATCATTAAGGGGTGTTAGGTTTTCAGCACGCAGTCTTCTGTGTTTCGTAGATCTACATAGCCAGCGTTGTTTTCTCAATCGCCGGAGGGAGGGAGGGAGGGAGAGAGAGAGCGAAAGAGAAAGAGAGAGAGAGAGAGGAGAGAGAGAGAGGGGGGAAGAAGAGGAGGGGGGAAGAAGAGGAGAGGGAGAGGGGAGAGAGAGAGGGGAGAGAGAGAGAGAGAGAGAGAGAGAGAGGGGGGGGGAGAAGAGAGAGGAGAGAGAGAGGGGGGGGAGAAGAGAGAGGAGAGAGAGAGGGGGGGGGAGAAGAGAGAGGAGAGAGAGAGGGGGGGGAGAAGAGAGAGGGGAGAGAGAGAGAGAGGGGGGGCAGAAAGAGAGGGGGGAGAGAGAGAGGAGGAGAGAGAGAGAGGGGAGGGGGGGAGAAGGAGAGGGGAAAAGGAGAGAGAGAGAGAGGGGGGGGGAGAAAAAGGAGGGGGGAGAGAGAGAGAGAGAGAGGGGGGGGAAGAAGAGAGAGGGGGGAGAGAGAGAGAGAGAGGAGGGGGGGAAGAAGAGAGAGGGGAGAGAGAGAGAGGGGGGAAGAAGAGAGAGGGGGAGAGAGAGAGAGAGGGGGGAAAAAGAGAGAGGGGAGAGAGAGAGAGAAAAGAGAGAGGGGGGAAGATGGAGGGGGATGAGGGGAGAGGGGAGGGGGGAAGAGAGAGGGGGAGGAGAGAGAGGGGGGGGGGGAGAAGGAGAGGGGAGAGAGAGGAGAGAGAGAGGGGGGGGAAGAAGAGAGAGGGGAGGAGAGAGGAGAGGGGGGGGGGGAAGAAGAGAGAGAGAGGGGGGGGGGGAGAGGAGGGGAGAGAGAGAGATAGGGGGGAAGTAGGAGAGAGAGGGGGGGAGAGAGAGAGAGAGGAGAGAAGAGTTAGATGAGAGAGGATGAGAGAGAGAGAGAGAGAGAGAAGGGGGAACGCGTCCTCAAACTAAAAAAAAAAAACCCACCAAGTTACGGCTGATGCTTTTGAATCGGGTATCTCTCCGTTTGGGGACCACGTCACTCACATTAGACTGTGACCAAGGTCTTCTGGGGGTGGATGGGCGGGGGGAGGGGCGGGGAGGGGAGGGGAGGGAGGAGGTGTGAGAAAGAGGGTTTGTTCTGATTTGTCTTTCTAAGCGCTATTTTTTTTTCTATTGATCTATTTATGCATTTATTTATTGATTCTGTTTATGCATTTATTCATTTGGCGTTTCATCTTTCGTGCCTGATCAAGAGACGTTTCTTCTACGCCTCTCATACTGTCTCCCCCCCCCCCCACCCCCCACCCCCCCCATACATATTACAGCCCTCCCTCCCGCAGAACCCGACGTGTCGCAGCTGCCTATACGTAAGGCGCACTCAGAAGGTCGGAGGCAACCCATCAGAGGAGAGACGCTGCGTTGCTCTCGGATCACTTCGGTGATGTTTGATATGTGAACCAGGACACATCCCAGAGAGACACCCACAAAGCATTCTACTGACAACAGAAGTTCAAAGCGGAGTTTTTTGTCTTTATTGAAGTTCAGTTTGGTAAGCTTTTCTTTTTCTTTTAATTCGCATTTAAGGGCGGAACTGGACTGCTCTAAAGGCAGATGAGGACAGTGCTTCTCTGGGTCCTCCCCAGCACCTTCGGGTGTTTCGTTTTCTTCTTTGCCTTAACTAGGCTGACCCTGGAGGAAAGGTCCAGTGACGGTGAGAAAGACCCACTGACCACAGGGAAGTCCTGTTGACAGTGGAAAGACTACAACGTTGGATTCTCTCTTGAGGGCCACATAAGACCGTATGGCGAAAGCTTGGCTGTGTCTGGAGTGGCACTGTCTTCATCTGTCCGTGGGCAGGGGTGGTTGGGTCTGTGGGGTGTGCTCGGCAGCTGGAGGGTGGTGTTTTTCGCCGGTGGGCTCTGCAGTCATGAAACACGGGCTGGTACACCCATGGGGATACTAACTTTAAGGCTGTTGTGAGTTGCATCCTGTAGTCTGATTTTCCTCTGTTCAGGAGCAGTTATGCCCCTTGATATCTTAATGGAGTGTCCTGCGCGTGCCTGTACCCATCGTCAACACAGCGCAGGCCTCCAAGGGTGGTACAGGACTGCTCTAAAGGCAGGTGAAGACAGTGCTTCTCTGGGTCCTCCCCAGCACCTTTGGGTGTTTCTTTTTCTTTTTCGTTTCAAAGTGATGATTTTTGTTTGTTTGTTTGTTTTTTCAGAGATTTTTTTCCTCCTGCTACTTTCGATGGATCTGTCATGGGCACGAGAGATTGGTTCTGTGGTCTTGGAGACTTCTTCTCATGCACCTTGTGTTTGGTGACACGGATAGTAAAACCTGACGAGTTCTTTTTGGCCAACGTCTTCGACATGGTTCCGGCAAAAAGGCACATTTCCAACGTCACACGACAATGTTGTCTGACAAAAAGGCACATTCCAACGTGACACGACAATGTTTCCTGGCAAAAAAGGCACATTCCAAACGTCACACGACAATGTGTTTCCCGGCAAAAAGGCACATTCCAACGTCACACGACAATGTTGTCTGCAAAAAGGCACATTCCAACGTGACACGACAATGTTTCCTGGCAAAAAGGCACATTCCAACGTCACACGACAATGTTTCCTGGCAAAAAGGCACATTCCAACGTCACACGACAATGTTTCCTGCAAAAAGGCACATTCCAACGTCACACGACAATGTTTCTCTCATTTTGCCAGAGACTCTGGCAAAAAGGCATATTCCAACGTCACACGACAATGTTCTCTGGCAAAAAGGCACATTCCAACGTCACACGACAACGTTCTCTGGCAATAAAGGCACATTCCAGAGATACGCCAAAGACGTGAGTGTTTTGGAGTTGTTGCTGTCGCTATGGCCATGACGAACATGCCACAAGTTCTGGCGGTGATCAAAATCGCCGACTGTCCGACTGTCGTGCAAACTGAACTGCCAGTAAGGATGCATCAATACAGTCCCAGGTCCATACATATCGGGTCCGATACGTCTCAGGTTCGGTAAGTCTCTGGTCGGATATACCTAACCCGGGGCCGGAATAGCTCAGTTGGTAGAGCGCCGGACTCGTGATCCAGGGGTCGCGGGTTCGAATCTCGACGGGCCGTTTCGGTACAGGGGGATTTTTCCCTCGGAGTTAACATTGGTTCTGACTCCATTTCCTATACAGTCCTTCGAATGAGACTATAAACCGAGGTTCCGTGTGTGAACGCATGCATGACATCTTGCACACACGTAAAATCCCATCACCAACTTTCGGAAGAGAAGGCCAGTTTGGCCGTTGGTATGGATGACACGTTACACTAGCATGCACCTGCGTGAGAAATGGAAAGAATGAAGGAAGTAAGGATATTGAGTGAACGATATTGACTGGATGACACGGGAAACGACTGAATGAAGCGCCAGCTCGCAGCTCTTCAGTCGGCATACCCAGGTAGGCAGCCTGTTGTGTAAATGAGTGTGGATTGTAAAGCGCTTAGAGCTTGGTCTCTAGCCGAGATAGGCGCTATATAAGTATTCATTATCATTATTATTATAACCCTAACCCTTGCTTTTCTTCAAACTGTGACCACACTTTTGGAGCTGTCCATCTCCTTAACCCTAGGTCTAGATGCGATGCATCGGAGGACCCTAACCCTCACCGTTTCCTACCCTGACCCGACATTTGTCCTTAACCTGTTCCCTTCTTCTAGGTCCGATTCGTCCAAAACCTCCTGGCCTATTCCTAACCCTATTTCCACTTTGGGCATCTGAGATGTAGAACCTGTAACTTACAACCTGGCACGTATTGAACCTCGGGAGTTAACGAACCTAGGACGCATTGAACTTTGAGTTATCGAACCTAGTACTTTTGGAACCTTGGAGTTATTGAACCTAGAACGTATTGAATCTTAGTGTTATCCAGCCCTGGAGTTACCGAACCTAGGACGTTATCCAACCTTGGAGTTATCGAAGTTAGTAGGACATATTGAACTATGGAGTTATCGAACCTAGGACGTGTTGAAATTGTGGAGTTATCGAACCTAGGACGTATTGAACTGTGGAGTTATCGAACCTAGGACGTATTGAACTGTGGGGTTATCGAACTTAGGATGTATTGAACTGTGGAGCTTATCGAACGTAGGACGTCGTATTGAATTGAACCTGGGACATATTGAACCTTGGACGTTTTGAACATGGGATATGTTAAACCTAGAAGACATTGAACTGGGGCCGTATCGAACACGTGACGTATTGAACCTAGGCCGTTTTTGAACCTGTGACATCAGTATTGAATCCTGATCTTTTCGGAACCTATCACATCCTGAACCCCTTTGACGTATCGAAGCTGAGACTTGAATCTTGGACGTACTGAAACGACCCTGGCCAGTGAGATCCACCAGCCAGCCTGACTTTGAGTGCCCATGTGTTCTGACTGGTGTTTCTCTGTGTCGTGTCCCGAGGGGTCGTGCCACCTGGGGGGACAAATCGGTCTCAGCGAAGCTTTGACCTTGTTTAAAACAGACCGTCAACTGCCCTCGGGCTGGATTGTGGTAGAGTATTTGACACTGGGCCTTTCCAGTTCTCGACTGCTATTTTCAATTTCACGGGAAAGAGATATGGTCTGCCAGCGACGCCGTACATTGCCTCGTGATGCGAAATCCGAGACCCCCCCCCCCCCCCCCCCCCCCCCATTTTAGCCGAAGAAGAAGAAGAAGGCGTCGTGAAATGATTGTAGGCGCGAAGTTTGCTTCCAGTTCTAATTTCTTATTTAAAAAAAAAAAAACAAACAAAAACAAACAACAAAACAAACAAAAAAACAGTATGCCAATCGAGAAAGGCAGGAATACATCGTGATGCGCATTGATTTCAGCCACGCATTAGATACTCCCCCCCCCCCGCCCCGCACCCTTCCCCCACCCCTCCCCCTTCCCCCCCCCCCCCCCCCCCCCCCCCCCCCCCCCCCCCCCCCCCAGTTGATAATCCAGGAAGAAGCCGAGCGTGGGTTGTTCTGGCTCCTTGTCAACAAAAGCCCATGGTCAGTGTCGACACTCGGTTTAGTGGACAGGGTTTACGGGTGTGTGTGTGTGTGTGTGTGTGAACATTTCATGAATGAGGTGATTTATGACAGGCGGGGCGGGCGCATGGTGGGTGGAGAGGGTGGAAGGAACCAGGGTGAAGGTGGAGGGGGGGGGGGAGGGGAGGAGAGGGGAGGGGAGGAAGACGGCAGTGTAGCAGTTTACTGATTCCACCAGAATGACACCCTTTTTTTTTTTTTTTTAATAAGGCGAACAGCGAGAATTTTGATTTTTTTTTTTCCCTTCTCCTTTTCTGTTGGGCGCGCGAACGCGGCGGGGGATTCCAACTGGCGACGCCTGGCTGCGAACTTCTTAATTTCTTACCATGCAGCCAACCGGGCACACATGAAGGTGAGCGAGCCATCGTTGGGGGGGGGGGGGGGGGGGGGGGGGGGGGGGGGGGGGGGGGGGCTGTGAAAATTCTGCTTTTCCACACCAAGCCCCTTCCCACATCGATTTCTTCTCTCTCTCTCTCTCTCTCTCTCTTCTCGCTCTCTCTCTCTCCTCTCTCTCTCTCTCTCTCTCTGTCTCCCCCCCTCTCTTCTCTTTCCCTGTCTTCTCTCTCTCTCTCTCTCTCTCTCTCTCTCTCTCTCTCTCTTTCTCTCTCTCTCTTTCTCTCTCTCTTTCTCTCTCTCTCTCTCTCTCTCATTCTCTCTATCTGTCTCCCCCCTCTCTCTCCCTCCCTCTCTCTCTCTCCCCCCTCTCTCTTCTGTCTGTCTGTCTCTCTGTCTGTTCTTTTCTCTGCTCCCCCCCCTTTCCTTCCCCTCTCTCTCTCCTTTCCCTTTTCTTTTC
>CM031623.1:18560111-18567611 GCA_018398815.1 Conus ventricosus
AGAGAGAGAGGAGAGAGAGAGAGAGAGAGAGAGAGAGAGAAGGTTCAGAGCGAAAAACAGTTGTTGCCTAGCGACATAAATGCCAGTCATTAGTAAGAGCTCATCCGTTGTGTCACACACACACACACATTCGAGAGAACGATCACTGTCACCGTCATTTCGAGAGCAGTTATCACCCTTGAAGACCTATTTCAGTCCGCAAGCGACAGCTGAAGTTCGTGAACATTCCGTGATCTCGATCAGGAGCTCATTTCGATCAAGGAGCTCATTTGAAATATAAAAGGAACAAAGCCATCTCAGGTTAATAATGAAATGCAGATGTTTTTGTATGAATCCAAGAACAATAACTTCACCGCTTTCATGTTTAGATTTTTGTTCCCTTTTTTTTGTACCCCCAGTTCTTATAGAACAGGGAGTATTTTAGAATGGGAACGAAGAATGCTCTGTTCTGTTTTTCTTTTTATTTTAACAAACTGTCTCAACAAAGAGACTGACTGACACTTTCTGTGCACGTGCGTGTGCGTGTGTGTGTGTGTGTGTTGAGAAAGGAGAGACAGAGACACAAAGAAGACACATGAAAGCGAAAAGGGACTGGCGGGAAAAAGCCCCACTCCTCACTCACACCCTCTCCAACAGAAAATTCCATTTCCTCCCTTCTTCTATATAAAAAAAAATAGTCCATTTCCTTCCTTCTTCTAGAAAACTGAACGAAAAAGATTCCTTGAAAAGCCCAAACCACACACACTCTAATCCCCCCCCTCCACTCCACTCCTTTCCCGCCCCCCCCCTCCCACCTATTGATAAAGGACAAGACGCGCCGACATCGACACCTTTTTCACAATAATGCCGTTCTGCCTCTCAGACTCGCTCTCTCTCTCTCAAGGTCAAGACAACTAAAACTGAGTGGGGCGAGGGAAGGGAGAGCGGGGTGCAGCGGGAAATGGCGGGCGTGGGGGGAGGGGGGATGCAGGGAAACAGGGTGGGTGTGGGGTGGGGGGGGTGGGGTGGGAAGGGGAGGGGGGGCTGGGGCAGTATTCTGTATGGTGGAAGCGACAGTGGCGGGAAGTGGGATTGATTGTGAAGGGAAGGGAAGGGGGGGAGGGGGGAAGGAGACAAGCTCTTGTGCAAAATCAGATATAATCTGATCGGGGTACAAAGTCCAGTCACATCCGGTGTCCTGGTCTCACGCGCTTTTTTTTTTTTTTTTTTTTTTTGAGGGAAGGGGGGGGGTTTTTCTTTTGTCTTTTTTTTTTTTTTTTCTCTTTTCTTTTTCGTGAGGTCGAAGAATTCGCAAACCTCACCGCTATTGTCAGGCATTTTCGCTTCTCGTCTCTTCGTATACCCCCACCCACCCACCCGGCCACGTTCATCGGGATCGTTTCTCAATAGGATCTATCAACCTTTAATTTCCACACCCTGTAATGGATCCGCGGTTGAACGGTCAGTCAGACCCTTTTGACAGTGGTGGGGCTGACAGTGGCGAGTTGGAACCGCCGCTCGCGAGGTCACGAGGTAAGGTACTGTTGCTTATAGCCCGGCCGACCGCCACGGGCCACATCAGGGCTGTCATCGCGTGCCAGTCCACTCATAAGTCATTATTTTCTTTTTCAACCCTTTACAATACACCTAAAAACACAGAAAAATTTGTTTAAAAAAAATCTGTCTTCAGCATAATCTTAAAATACATGAGAAATGTTGATCTTCAGAAATCCAAAAGATCACATCAGCTGTGGGACATATCTGAACAAGGCTTTTTCATGGAGTTCGCTGTAACTGAAGTGTTTTAGGTCTCACCTCATGCAAGTCCCCAACACTCGTGAGGTCAGATTAGACGGGTGCGGGTTGAACACTCTTTCTGACCGTCCAGCAGTAACTCGCTACATGATTCAGATCAGGGCGGGGTAATGCGGCGGAAGGAGAGGGGTCGGACATCGTTGTTTTCCTTACTGATGTGCACTTTGACCAGGTGACTCTTCAACGTTCTCTGATCCATGGCCATAAGTCTATGGGACTTAATCCTTTTTTTTTTCTCTTAAACCTGCAGTATTACAAGATCCATCTCACAACAAGGATTTTTTTTGTTCTCTCTTTTTACCTGTTTCTAGAAGGCTTGGGTGTAAACCTACCTCCAGCAAAAGTTTTCTTGGGTACTGATGAGTTGTTGTTGTTGTAAGTTTTGTTTTAGAGGTGTGTGTGTGTGTGTGTGTGTGTGTGTGTGTGTGTGTGTGTGTGTGTGTGTGTGTCTGTCTGTGTGTCTGTCTGTCTGTCTATGTGTGTCTGTGCGTGCGTGCGTGCGTGCGTGCGTGTCTGCGTGCGTGCGTGTGTGTTTTGAACCCCGAATCCTGTAAGTTTTTTTCCCCTACTACTTAGCCATCATGGATATTTCACTCTCAGATGAGTCGGACTTTGCCACAAGCTGGACACTTTCAAAAGGGAGCCTACTCTCTCACTAAGTACTGAACAAAGCCATTTTGCGTAAAGGAGCCGAGAACAAACTGTTTTCCGTCGAGCGTGCGTTTGTGGTCGTTAACGACTCCATGATCGAGCCTTGTGCCCAGACAATGCAGCCCTGATATGGCCCCTTTGCTGTCGGCTGGGCTATAACACATAAGCAACCTAACCTTACCTCAGGGCTGAGCTTTAACGTTCGCCAACTCGCCAATGGCCCCTAAAATTGGAGTCGGGCGAACTCAATTTACAGTACCATTCGCCGGCTGGCGACCTAAAAATCACCGCCAGTGATTCTGTACCTGTACACAAACGACATGCCCTGTAAAAAACAAACACGCGCCTGCCGACTGCCATCTGTCATCACTGCCGTGCTGGGGCTTTCCCGGCGAGGTTCAGAGTCGCGCGAGACTTGCCATTTCCGCTCTTCCGCTTACTTGTTCAGTCGGTGGTCATGTGGCGCTTTTTAACCGGTGCCTCCAGCAAAAAAAAAAAAAAAAAAAAAAGTCAGAAGAAGAAAAAAAGAAGCAGAATAAGGAATATGAAGAAGAGAAGAGAGATCGAAAGTGGGTGCCAGGATGGAAGAGGACAGAAACAGGGGCCTGAGGAAGGCAGACCCAAGCTGCTTCACCTTTTTCAACATTGAGGATGATGATGATGATGATGATGATGATCTGGCCCTTGGCAGACTGTAGACTGAAGGTGCTTCAGGTACAAAACAGGGACAAATCTTGTCATGACGCTTTTTACTTATACTAGCCAAATGCTTTTGGATATAAAAGATCTCTTTTTCTTTGTCAGTTATGATATACCTGGGTGGCAATATCAATGACAACTGAAAGTAAATTTGTTTTCCAAAAATAATGAGCAGAAACAGTGTTATTGTTGTTGTTGAAAATAAGCGTGTGTATAAGCTGCAAATTTAAAATAGGACTGCATTTTTAATGAAAGGGTCTGGCAACCTGAAAAATTTTCTGGCAACCTCAACCTCCCAGGTTAGGAGCCCGGCTGGCTCCTTAGCCTGGCCTGCTAAATCTCAGCCCTGCTTACCTTACCTTGCCTTGCCCTTTCCTTGCCTTCCTTACCATACCTTACCTTACCTTACCTCCCCTTCCTTCCGTACCTTACCTTACCTTCCTTACCATACCTTACCTTACCTTACCTTCCTTACCTTACCTTACCTTACCTTCCTTACCATACCTTACCATACCTTCCTTACCATACCTTACCTTACCTTCCATACCATACCATACCATACCATACCATACCTTACCTTACCTTCCTTACCTTACCTTACCTACCTTACCTTACCATACCTTACCTTACCATACCTTACCTTCCTTTCCCTACCTTACCTTTCCTTACCTTACCTTACCTTCCTTTCCTTACCTCACCTTTCCTTACCTTCCTTTCTTTCCTTACCTTACCTTACCTTACCTTTCCTCACCTTACCATACCTTACCATACCTTACCATACCTTACCATACCTTACCATACCTTACCTTTCCTTACCTTACCTTACCTTTCCTCACCTTACCATACCTTACCTTACCTTACCATACCTTACCTTACCATACCTTACCTTTCCTTACCTTACCATACCTTACCTTTCCTCACCTTACCATACCTTACCTTACCATACCTTACCTTACCTTACCTTACCTTACCATACCTTACCTTTCCTTACCTTACCATACCTTACCTTTCCTTACCTTTCCTTACCTTACCATACCTTACCTTTCCTTACCTTACCATACCTTACCTTCCTTACCTTACCTTCGTTACCTTACTGACCTGACCTGACCTTACCTTTCCTTACCTTACCTTGCCTTACCTTACCTTCCTGACCTGACCTGACCTGACTTTACCTTACCTTACCAGACACAATGTACGTTTTGCGAGTCTGACGACTCTGGTGATGAAATTGTGTACAAACTGCACTCTTCCACAGACTGCTAAGTACGTGTCAAGAAAAAAAACAACTAATGTAATACATATTCTAACCCTTCTCGTGATTCGTTCCAACATGTGTGTATTTTAGCTTCGAAGAGTATCATAATCCCCATTTCCACATACTCTCAAGCACGAAGCTGTTTTTTCGTTTGTTTTGTTTTGTTTTTTCTTCCTTTTTTGGGTTTTGTTTTTGTTTTTGAAGGGGAAAAAAAACGATATACGATGTATCGACAGTTTAGTCGCTGGCGGACTAGAAAGTAGGAACAATACGGCCAGTGCCATTGGCTTTGACTCTTGTCAGAAACCATCACCCCTTGCTGTGGTGCTTTTTTGGGGGCGGGGGGGGGGGGGGTCAGATTCCCGGCCGGTGGATGGTGCTATTAACGTGCTTAACCAAGACACTGGGGTCCGGACGAAGGGAAGTGGTGGGGGCGGCGTGAGGCAGGTGGAGGTTGAATTGGGGAGAGGAGTGGGGGGGGGGGGGGTGGAGGGGGGGAGGGGGTATCCTTCAGACATGGGTGAAGAAGAGCAGACACGGTGGCTGAAAATCAAGTGATCAAAATTCAAACTGCCATGACAACGCTTGTATGCAAATTATTCCTCCCGCCCTAAAAAAAAAACCGCCATGGTCTTTCAGAACAGTCGGCTGCACCTGCATCCGCGTGCTGCTGTTTGGTGTTTATTCCCCTCCCCCCCCCCCCCCCCCCCTCTCCTCTCCTCTCTCTCTCTCTCTCTCTCTCTCTCTCTCTCTCTCCCCTCTCTCTCTCTCTCTCCCCTCTCTCTCTCTCAAAGTGCGCGTGCGCTGGCAAGAACATTGGTGGAGTACGAGTTTGGGGGACATCTGGAAATGCATTTTGATAAGCAGATGGTAGTCGGTGTATTTCAAAACGAAGAATGCGCGTGCGCGCACGCATGCACGCACACACAGATACACGTGTGTGCGTGTGTGTGTGTGTGTGTGTGTGTGTGTGTGTGTGTGTGTGTGTGTGTGTGTGCGCGTGGGTGCGTGTGTGCGTGTGTGTGTGTGTGTGTGTGTGTGTGTGTGTGTGTGTGTGTGTGTGTGTGTGTGCGTGGGTGCGTGTGTGCGTGTGTGTGTGTGCGCGCGCGCGCAAACGCAATAATGTAAAGCTAAACGAACGAACGAACGAACACACACACACACACACACACCGAACACACACACACACACACACACACACACACACACACGCACTCACACACACACACACACACACACACACACACACACACACACACTCGCACACACACACAACGATTGTGGCAAAGGACACATGTTGCCTAGCTACATAATTGGCGGTGATTATCAGACCACAATAATAGCCGCTAGGGAGAGGGGGGAGGAGGGAGAGGGGGGAGGGGGGGGGAGAGAGAGAAACAGGATCACTGTAACGACTGGAAGTGCGCCCACCGTGCACCGATTCAGTAAAAGGGACATTAGGTGCCGATTAAATCTAGGGCCAGACTGAAACAAGAGACGGTGGTGGGAGCGAGTGTGAGAGAGTGACGGAGAGAGAGAGAGAGAGAGAGAGAGAGAGAGAGAGAGAGAGAGAGGAGGGAGGGAGGGAGAGACAGAGGGAGAGGGAGAGATAGAGAAGAGAGAGAGAAGAGGAGAGAGAGGGGGAGAGAGGGGGGAGAGAGAGGGGGAGAGGGAGGGGGAGGAGAGATAGAAGAGAGGGAAGAGAGAGGGGGGAAAGGGGGAGCGGGAGGGAGACGGAGAGAGAAGAAAAAGAAAGAAAAAAGAGGAGAGAGAGCGGGGGAAGAGGGGGGGAAGGAGAGAGAGAGAGAGAGGGGAGAGAGAGAGAGAGAGAGAGAGAAGAGAAAAGAAAGAGAAAGAGAGAGAGACAGAGAGAGAGAGAGAGAGAGAGAGAGAGAGAGGAGAGAAGAGAGAGAGAGAAGAGAAAGGGAGGAGAGAGAGAGTGGGGAGGAGAGAGAGAGAGAGAGAGAGAGAGAAAGAAAGGGAGGAGAGAGAGGGGGGTGAGAGAAAGAGAGAAGAGAAAGAGAGGGAGAGATAGAGAAATTGAGAGAGAAAGAGAGAGAGAGAGAGAGAGAGAGAGAGAGAGAGAGAGAGTGTGTGTGTGTGTGTGTGTGTGTATGTGTGTGTGTGTGTGTGTGTGTGTGTGTGTGTGTGTGTGTGTGTGTGTGTGTGTGCGCGCGCGCGCGCTTGTCACAGGCAGACAGGCAAACAGGCAGACTAACTGACTGGCAGACATGAAAGAAAGAGAGAGAAAGACAGAAGAGGTTAGGCAGGGATGGAGAGACAGACAGACAGACAGACACACACACACACACACACACACACACACACACACACACACACACACACAGCTAAACACGCAGACAAGCAAACAGGCAGACTGACTGACTGACAGACAGACACACAGACAAGGCACACAGACAGACAGGGAGACAGACAGACAGACAGACTGACAAACAGGTAAACACGCAGACAGGTAAACAGACTGACTGACAGACTGATTGACAGACAGACACACAGACAAGACACATAGACAGACAGGGAGACAGACAGACAGACAGAGAGAAGATAGACAGACAGGCAGACAGACGTAGATGTATAAAACCCTTAGCCCCTAATCTTAGAAGAGGAAGGCCCACAGTCAAACATTAGACAAATAATAAAACAAAACAGTCCCCCCTCCCCCCCCCCCCCCCCCCCCCCCCGCCCAAAAAAAAAAAAAAAAGGCAGGTCGTCATTTGTCAAATTGTCCACCTAACAGGTCGAAAGGAGTGTCGATTTCAGATACAAGCCACACCACCCACTCAGCACTGTCTTATACTATTGTTCTTATTCGATCATGCCTGTGTGAAAGAAAACTAGCTTGAGCACACACAATGTCCTCCTTTATGAATAGCATTTGGGGGTCGGGGGGAATTGCCGGCGAACATCTCACAATCCATGCCGAGGAGGAAAAACACACACACACACACACACACACACACACACACACACACAGTCTTGTTGTTTTTTTCCCCTGAGGAGGAACACCACACACACACACAACACACACACACACACACACACACACACAGTCTTGTTGTTTTTTCCCCCTGGCCTGTAAC
>CM031623.1:18580111-18582611 GCA_018398815.1 Conus ventricosus
CGATTTTTCTTTCTTCTTATGTACACTTCCCATTCACATGCCGTATGAATGGTAGTGGAACACTAAATGTCACTGTCTTAGGCCTAATTCATCGTTATCAGAACTTCATAATGCACGTGCAGGCGATGCCATGTTGAAGTATATCTTCTGACTTGTCGTTGTACCATCTGTAGTTACATTGTTTTTTAAACTGTCTCTTCGCTGAAAGAGCGCAAGTAGGAATGTGAGGAAACAAGCTGATAGTCGGAATGTGAGGGGACAATTAGATTCTTTTATCAACTTGTCTCCAGGACAACTTAAAAGAATCATCTGGGAATTTCTACAAAGCCCTAAAATACATTAACATAAGAACACAAGGTGCACATGTCGCTTATTTTGACAGACAGTATGAAACCGACAAGAACGTTTTCGACTATTATGTCTTCTTTAGACGGTACACGCAGCAAACACAGGGGGAAGTGGTGGGGGGGGGGGGGGGGGGGGGGGGCCCCTTACAAGCCGAAATCGGCGCGGGATGCAGGGACCTATACGTGTATTTCTCTGCACAAACCTTTACGTAGGGTTTAAGCCTAGTACTGATTGATAGGTCGTTCCCCCAACAAAACCTATCTGGTGCAAAAAAACCACACAAAAACAAACCCAGACTCCATGTGAATAGACATCTATCATTGAACTTTTATTTCATACATTTCACTGTGTTTGCCTTCTGTTTTGTCGGCGCCCATGTTGATTTTCTTCTCAATTCATTCATGATTGATTTTATGTCAACATGATTGTGCAAATAAAACATGTTGTACCTGTTAATTAATTAATGACAGCGATTCTCGTTAGCAACCTCGCTGACGACCGCAGCTTTTTTTTTTCTTTTTTTTTTCTTTTTTTTTTAATATTCTTCTTTTTTTTCCTTTTTTTTTTTTTGTTAACTGTCAAGAGGAATTAAGCTATTTTGAGTACTGAGGTAGCCTCGGCTAATAATCGCTGGGAAGTTTACAGATTCATGATTCGTCCAATCACGAAGCCCCAGACATAACATTGCTAAAAAAAGACAAAGTGAAAAGCCTAAGACCAAATTTCAACCCGCTTTATTTCCGATTCTCTGTATCTCCAGAAGGAACGGTGAATGTCGAGGGGGGTCAGCATTTTCTGTCTAACGTCACAATACGATTATGTCCCTTTCCCGGCCACAGGCGCGGCCACTGTACATAACAACGTCCTCTCATTGGTGGACGCGGTGATAGTTGATCTCACCCTCTCCTGCATGGTCTTCGAGCTGAACCTGGGCAAAACTTCCGGCTAAAAAAAGGAAAAGAAAAAAAAAAAAGAAAAAGGAGTGTCTAAATCGGGAAGAGCCACCCAGGGTGTTATTTTGTTTGGGTTTTGTCTTTTTTTTTTTCTTTTTTTTTTATGAAAGGAAGAGCAATGAGAGCTCGTTTCCCCCACTTCCCTCCTCTCCTTCCCAACCGTTTTTTTTTCTTTTCTTTTGTTTTTCTTTTATTTTGTTTTTGTTTTTTTTGTAGTGGGAAAACTTTTTTTCCTGAGTCAGTTTTTAATTGGTAGTTTCGCTCGTTTAGCGATGCTGGAGTAAAAAACAAAAGAATATCGGAGCTTCCTCTCGTCTGGTCGCATGTCAAAGTCGATTTTCAAAACAAAATACCACTGCCATGGAGACGTTGTCAAGCTTCATATGAACGCAGCTGTTGGGCTGGACATAAGCTGTCAGCAAGATGAAGCAACAACAACAACAACAACAACAACAAAAGAAACAACCAAACAACCAAACAAACAAACAAAAACCAAGACTAGGTGGGCAGAGGGAAGACTGCCTTCAAGAACACACCTAGTCAAGTGTTGTTGTGCCCGGCGAATCCATGGAACGGATTTGAACGAGCGATCCAGGATGTAAAAACCAGGGGGTGGGTGGGTATGCGCGTTTTGTGGGAGGGAGGTTTGGAACCGCTCTTCCCCCCTTTCCTTCAAAAAAAGAGATCAATCATTAAAGTATAAATGAATGATTAAATAAATACATGAATAAATAAGTACACAAACTAATGAATACGCAAATAAATGAATAACAGGATTGACACGTGCGAAGTGATTACCTGTTTATCATCAGTGCACCTCATTCACTACGTTGGAAGCCATCTTCCTTCATCCATTTTTTTTTTTTTTTACAAATAATTCACCTCCCTCTCCATCACCCTACATCCCCCGAACCCATTCTCTTGCGCCCCCCCCCCCCCCCCCCAATCCCCCCTCTACTTCCTCCACCCCCCATCGCTCTTTCCAATATTTTGCCTGCCCCTCCCCCTCCCCCTCCCTTTTACTCAGTATGCAACCTCCCCCCCCCCCCCCCCCTTCCCCGCTTTTTACCTAATTCGCGCTGGTACCCCGGCCCACCCCCACCCCCACCCCTAACCCCACCCTTCCCGTTCTCCGTGTAGCTCTCAGCATCCAACCAATTGTTTTTTTTTAAATTACAGTTTGTTATTATTATTATTAT
>CM031623.1:18585111-18590111 GCA_018398815.1 Conus ventricosus
AGAGAGGAGTGGAGATAGAGATAGAGAGAGAGAGAGAGAGAGAGACAAGAGTAATAGGGGAGGGAAAGGTAAGATGAAAGAGAGGGTGAGAGGTGAGAGGAGAGGGGAGGGGGGTGTGGACACAAAGACAGAGAGAGAGAGAGACGAGAGAGTGAGAGAGAGGAGAGAGAGAGAGAGAGAGAGAGAGAGAGGGGGAGTGGAGATAGAGATTAGAGAGAGAGAGAGAGAGAGACAAAGAGTAATAGAGAGGGAAAAGGTAAGATGAAAGAGAGGGTGAGAGGTGAGAGGAGAGGGGAGGGGGGGTGTGGACACAAAGACAGAGAGAGAGAGAGAGAGACAGAGAGCGGAGAGAGAGAGAGAGAGAGAGAGAGAGAGGAGAGAGAGAGAGAGAGAGAGAGAAAGAGTAATAGAGAGGGAAAAGGTAAGATGAAAGAGAGGGTGAGAGGTGAGAGGAGCGAGGGAGGGGGGGGTGGACACAAAGACAGAGAGAGAGAGAGACAGAGAGAGAGAGAGAGAGAGAGGAAGTGGAGATAGAGAGAGAGAGAGAGAGAGAGAGAGAGGAGAAAGAGTAATAGAGAGGGAAAAGGTAAGATGAAAGAGAGGGTGAGAGGTGAGAGAGGAGAGGGGAGGGGGGGGGTGGACACAAAGACAGAGAGAGAGAGAGAGACAGAGAGAGAGAGAGAGAGAGAGAAGAGAGAGAGTGAGATAGAGAGAGAGAGAGAGAGAGAGAGAGAGAGCAGAGAGCGAGAGAGAGAGAGAGAGAGAGAGAGGAGAGAGAGAGAGAGAGAGAAAGAGTAATAGAGAGGGAAAAGGTAAGAAGGGTGAAAGGTGAGAGGAGAGGGGAGGGGGGGGTGGACACAAAGACAGAGAGAGAGAGAGAGAGACAGAGAGAGAGAGAGAGAGAGAGGAGTGGAGATAGAGAGAGAGAGAGGAGAGAGGAGACAAAGAGTAATAGAGAGGGAAAAGGTAAGATGAAAGAGAGGGTGAGAGGTGAGAGGAGAGAGAGAGGGGGGGTGGACACAAAGACAGAGAGAGAGAGAGACAGAGAGCGAGAGAGAGAGAGAGAGAGAGTGAGAGAGGAGAGGAGATAGACAGAGAGGAGAGAGAGGAGAGAGAGAGAGAGAGAGAGAGAGAGAGAGAGAGTAATAGAGAGGGAAAAGGTAAGATGAAAGAGAGGGTGAGAGGTGAGAGGAGAGGGAGGGGGGGGTGGACACAAAGACAGAGAGAGAGAGAGAGAGGAGAAGAGAGAGAGGGTGGGAGAGAGAGAGAGAGAGAGAGAGAGAGAGAGAGAGAAAGAGTAATAGAGAGGGAAAAGGTAAGATGAAAGAGAGGGGGAGAGGTGAGAGGAGAGAGGGGGAGGTGGAGGTAAGATAAGAGAGGGGGGTAAAAGGTAAGATGAGAGAGAGAGAGAGGAGAGGGAAAGGTCAGAGGAGAGAGAGAGATAACAGGTAAGCAGAGAGAGAGAGAGGAGGTAAGAGGAGAGAGAGAGAGAGAGAGAGAGAGAGAGAGAGGAAGAGAGAGAGAGAGAGAGAGAGAGAGAGGTAAAAGGAGACAGACAGATAGACAGACAGAGATGCAAGGGAATCGGAGTTTCAAATGGCAGCTTGCAGCAAATTATGCACGTGTCCCAGACTGAAAGAGGGGGGGGGGGGGGGACAACAAAAGACGCAGGACAGCGAGGAGAAATGAGGGAACCATGAACATTAATTGTTGTAACTGCTGTCCTGAAGCAACTGACAGAAAGAGAGAGAGAGAGAGAGAGAGAGAGAGGAGAGAGAGAGAAGAGAGAGAGAGAGAGAGACAGACAGAAGACAGACAGACAGACAGAGACAGGACAGAGAGACAGAGAGACAGCCAGACAGACAGACAGACAGAGACACTTTTACACATTGATATTTTCTTGTCATCACCAAAGATGTCTTTTGACAAGGGGGGGAGGGGGTAACAGAACAACACCATTTCCCTCTTCCTTTCCTGCAAAGAAAATAGTACACATTCATTTCTAGTGTGTATCAAATCAAAGGTTAACAACAACAAATAAATTCGTAACATTTCCTTTATGTCCTCCCGCACAGGAGTATGCAATAAGGTTAAAACAAAAACAAACAAAACACAAAGCAAAACAAAATCTTAAGGCTGACTTGACCATCCACTCAATCAAATGATGACATTGTGTATCTTACTGATCTCTTCCACATGCGATGAATGATAGTATTCATTCAGATATCTCTTATAATGCATTATCTAAAATTCTACTATCCTTCATCTGTACTAATTTGCAATGCTTCCGCGATAAAATTTCGCAACAGATTTAATTACAAGTTCATCATCTGACGATACACGACAGCGACATTTTGTCTTTTCGCTATATCTAACTGGAAAAAAAAGAGAACAATTTTGTCCCGCATTCATTGTAAGCAGTACAGAGAGAGATACAGACAGACAGACAGAATGAAACTGGCCCATATGCCTGCAATTTTCGTTCTGGCAGTGAATCAACGTCAACAGTCTGTCCCTGTACATAAACCTATCTTAAAGGACAGACTTCGGTTGTTCAGACTGTGTTCAACGGTAATGCTGGCATATTACCACAACGAATCCTGGAGTTCATCCCATATATACCACAACGAATCCTGGAGTCTCTCCCATATTACCACAACGAATCCTGGAGTTCTCCATATTTCCTCACACGAATCTGGAGTTCTCACTATTACCACAATCAATCCTGGAGTTCTCCCATATATAACCACAATCAATCATGGAGTTCTCCCATGTTGCCACAATCAATCCTGGAGTTCTCCCATATTACACAATCAATCCTGGAGTTCTCCCATATCACCAACAATCAATCCTGGAGTTCTCTCACATTACCATAACGAATCCTGGAGTTCTCCCCATATTACAATAATCAATCCTGGAGTTCCCCCCCATTTTTGCCACAATCAATCTTGGAATTCTCCCATATTACCATAACGAATCCTGGCGTTTTACCACAACGAATCCTGGAGTTCTCCCATATTACCACAAATCAATCCTGGAGTTTCCCATACTACCACAATCATCCTGGAGTTCTCACATATTACCACAATCAATCCTGGAGTTCTCCCATATTACCACAATCAATCCTGGAGTTCTCCCATATTACCACAATCAATCCTGGAGTTCTCCCATATTACCACAATCAATCCTGGAGTTCTCCCATATTACCACAATCAATCCTGGAGTTCTCCCATGTCACCACAATCAAACCTGGAGTTTTACCACTATGAATCTTGGAGTTCTCCCATATTACCACATCAATCATGGAGTTCTCCCATATTACCATAATCAGTCCTGGAGTTCTCCCATATTACAACAATCAATCCTGGAGTTCTCCCATATTACCACAATCAATCCTGGAGTTCTCCCATATTACCACAATCAATCCTGGAGTTCTCCAATATTAGCATAACAAATCCTGGAGTTTTTACCACTATGAACCCTGGAGTTCTCCAATATTACCACAATCAATCCTGGAGTTCTCCCATATCACCACAATCAATCCTGGAGTTTTACCACTATGAATCCTGGAGTTCTCCCATATCACCACAATCAATCCTGGAGTTTTACCACTATGAATCCTGGAGTTCTCCCATATTACCATAATCAGTCCTGGAGTTCTCCCATATTACCATAATCAGTCCTGGAGTTCTCCATTTTCCCACAATCAATCCTGGAGTTCTCCCATATTACCATAATCAGTCCTGGAGTTCTTCCATATCACCACAATCAGTCCTGGAGTTCTCCCATATTACCATAATCAATCCTGGAGTTCTCTCATATTACCATAATCAGTCCTGGAGTTCTCCCATTTTGCCACAATCAATCCTGGAGTTCTTCCATATCACCACAATCAATCCTGGAGTTCTTCCATATCACCACAATCAATCCTGGAGTTCTTCCATATTACCACTATCAGTTCTGGAGTTCTCCCGTATTACCATAACGAGTCCTGGAGTTCTCCCATATTACCACAATCATCTCTCTCTCTCTTCTCTCTCTCTCTCTCTCTCTCTCTCTCTCTCTCTCTCTCTCTCTCACACACACACACACACACACACACACACACACACAACACACACACACACACACACAATACACACTTACACACATATACACCGTGCGCGCCGAAGCTAGCCCGTGCGCAGTGCTGAAGACGTAATATTTGCGATCCCATTTGTGACGTGCTGACGGTGCTTGACTTGTAACAATCCACTGGGTTTTGTCATACGGAACTCCGTCCAACATACGATGAAAGAAAGAAAATACAATAACTTCTGAATATTGACATGAAAGTTTCCTTATTTCTTGTAGGTCCCTCTCGTCCTGCGTGTGTTCTAGGTGAATGGATGCCGCGAGCAGCACAAGGCTGCAGCTGTAGTGTGCACTGTAATTGTTTCATTACGGGAGCAAAACCTCACTTCCTGGTTGATTATCCACGAATGGTAAAGAAGAAAAGAAGAGAGGCAACTCCGCTCCCGCGTCGAAACAATTATCTGCCCATAACTGCGAAACACCATGCTGCTTCCGGCCTCCATGTCTCAAGGCACAGCCACGGGCACGAGGCATCCCAGAATAAATAAGGATTTTTTTTTTCTTGAGGAAAATGTTTTGAGGAAGTTTTTTTTCCTTGCTGACGTCTGGTCCTGAAGGACAACATTGGTGCTGTTTGTGTCGGGGTGGAGGACAACATTGGTGTTGTTTGTGTCGGGGTAGAGGACAACATTGGATGCTGTTTGTGTCGGGTGGAGGACAACATCGATGCTGTTTGTGTCGGGGTGGAGGACAACATTGGATGCTGTTTGTGTCGGGTGGAGGACAACATCGATGCTGTTTGTGTCGGGGTGGAGGACAACATTGGATGCTGTTGTGTCGGGGTGGAGGACAACATCGATGCTGTTTGTGTCGGGGTGGAGGACAACATCGATGCTGTTTGTGTCGGGGTGGAGGACAACATTGGA
>CM031623.1:18600111-18607611 GCA_018398815.1 Conus ventricosus
TCCCTACAAATATCAGGTGCCCCAGTAGCTCAGTGGTTAGAGTGCGAGTCATTAAGTGGAAAATGAGCATGTTCAGGAGGTCATGTGTTCGAATCCCAGCCATGGCTCGTTCCAAGGTGGCAAAAAAAGGGGGGCAGAAAAGGGACATCCGGAGTCATGAACCGGGTGTGGCCCAACCCCCTAGAGTGTCAGGAGATAAGGGCCGAAACACTTGCTTGAAGGGGGCTTCTCTTCTGAGGACTCTCTGCTGCCACGCTCTCCACGAGTTTCATTCTACTATTGGCTTGTCATTATCATCAAAATCGCACTCACAATCCCATCCCAGTCTGACCGGGTATTATTCTGTTGGCTTGTCATCATAATCAAAGTCGCCCTCACAATCGCATCTCAGTCTGACCGGGTATTATTCTATTGGCTTGTCATTATCATGAAAGTCGCCCTTACAATCCCATCCCGGCCTGACCGGGTATTATTCTATTGGCTTGTCATCATCATCAAAGTCGCCCTCAAAATCCCACCCCAGTCTGACCGGGTATTATTCTATTGGCTTGTCATTATCGTCAAAGTCGCCCCTCACAATCGCATCCCTGTCTTGACCAGGTATTATTCTATTGAAGGCTATCAGGTTAAAGTCCTCACTGCAGAAATTGGGAGCTAGCGGGTTTGTAGGAACGTCTGCATACAGCCTCATGAAACAGCTCTCAGTTGCAGGGAAGGAAAAAACCAGAGCCCTGAAAGCAATGGCAGAAGCGGCAGAGAGGTGTTCAAGCTGGATCTGGTCAAGGAGGAACAAAAGTGAACTTCATAACTCTTAAATTTCCCTACAAATATCAGGTGCCCCAGTGGCTCAGTGGTTAGAGTGCGAGTCATTAAGTGGAAAATGAGCATGTCCAGAGGGTCATGTGTTCGAATCCCAGCCATGGCTCGTTCCAAGGTGGCAAAAAAAAGGGGGGCAGAAAAGGGACATCCGGAGTTATGAACCGGGTGTGGCCCAACCCCCTAGAGGTGTCAGGAGATAAGGGCCGAAACACTTGCTTGAAGGGGGCTTCCCTTCTGAGGACTCTCTGCTGCCACGTTCTCCACGAGTTTCATTCTACTATTGGCTTGTCATTATCATCAAAATCGCACTCACAATCCCATCCCAGTCTGACCGGGTATTATTCTGTTGGCTTGTCATCATAATCAAAGTCGCCCTCACAATCGCATCCCAGTCTGACCGGGTATTATTCTATTGGCTTGTCATTATCATGAAAGTCGCCCTCACAATCCCATTCCAGTCTGACCGGGTATTATTCTATTGGCTTGTCATTATCATGAAAGTCGCCCTCACAATCGCATTCCAGTCTGACCGGGTATTATTCTATTGGCTTGTCATTATCATCAAAATCGCCCCTTACAATCCCATCCGGTCTAACCGGGTATTATTCTATTGGCTTGTCATTATCATCAAAGTCGCCCTCACAATCGCATCCCAGTGTGACCGGGTATTATTCTATTGGCTTGTCATTATCATCAAAGTCGCCCTCACAATCCCATCCAGTCTGACCGGGTATTATTCTATTGGCTTGTCATCATAATCAAAGTCGCCCTCACAATCGCATCCCAGTCTTGACCAGGTATTATTCTGTTGGCTTGTCGGCAACCCTACTGACCTACACTGTGCTCGTGAAGGCTTTGGGAGCAGGGGGGGGGGGGGGGGGGGGGGGAGGATGGAGGAGGGAAGAGAGCAGAGCAGGGATGAAAGGGAGAGGAGAGGGAGTGAGGAGGGGTGGGATGGATGGGGCGGGGGAGGGGGGGGGGAGATAGGGGCCACACACATTCGATTTTTCTTGAGGCGTGATATGTGACGTTCTGATCGGCTGGACCTTGGGGATTGCACGTGCAGGAAAGTGTGGTGTGTGCACATGTGTGTGATAGAGCACGTGTGTGGAGTGTGTGTGTGGTCGTCGGTTTAATGTCCTTCCACTATAGTGATTCAGACAGTTTGTGTGTGGGTGAATGAAGTATGCAAGTGTATGAACTAACAATAGAATATGACATCCTCTCCTCCCTCCCCCCCCCCCTCATCTCCCATCCCTCTTCCACCTTGACAATTTTAAGTGAGAAGTGATAAAAATCTACAGATAAGGACCAATTGAACTGTTTAACAAACACTTACAAACAGAGTCAAGAACAGAGTAATTGTTTAAAACATATGGTAAAGGCAATGAAGTCGATCCATCAGTGTAACCATCAATACTCAAATGTCTTCGGAGCTCTCTTGCTCTTGGGCATTGAATCAGCAAATGACTGACATTTAAGGATTTCCCACACATACATTTAACATTATGACAATGTTTTGTTTTCAATGCGTTCAAACGGAATCTATGGATTAAGCTTTCAATCTCCCTAGACGAGGAGGAGACTTGTTTGAACGTTTTCCCATTGTACCCACCACTAAATTTTATACAATTGTGATAATATTGAATGTCTGAGTTCATCAATGAGGTTTTAACTTTTTCTCTTAACGTTGAATTTATAATTGAAAAACATTCATTCAAATCTAAGGGAACTTTGAGTGGTATTGCGTCACTGACATTTTGAGCTGCTTTTCGTGCAAGTTGATCTACACGCTCGTTGGGTATTATACCACAATGAGAGGGGATCCAACAAAAAGTGACAGTAATGCCTTGCATGGATAAAAGGTGAATAATGTGATGGATTTCAAATATCATATCAAGTCGGATTGAAGGACATGCAGACTTGATCGAGTAGATTGCTGCTTTAGAATCAACACCTATTAAGATTTGTGAATTTTTTATTGAAAAATTTAGAATAAAATCTAACGATTTAAGTATAGCAAGTAATTCGGCACTGAATATCGATAACTGTTTACCAAGATAGAAGAGCTTTTGTACTTTGAGGCTAGGGATTATGAAGGCTGCTCCCGTGTTATTATTTTCTAGCACTGAACCATCTGTAAAAATTTTCAGATGATGATAGTACTTAGTTTCTAAATGAGTGTAAACAGATGTTCTTACGATATGTGGACAATCCTTTTTTGAAACATCTGTATAATCAATATCAAAGGAGGCTTTACAGTGTTCCCATTTTGGAATAGGTCAATACGTGGGCTTTTGGGCTATGTTATTTTTATCTATTTTGGTATCCTTTAGAAGATCAGCGGAAAATGAGTAAATAGACCTTGCTGACTGTATGTTTTTGGCACGTTTTCCAAAATCCTTCTCTGATTTTAAACATACTTCTTCTGAGCAAAAATTGTTTTGTGAGAAGCTCTTTAAGACAAATTTTGAAGTAGAAGCTTTCCGAAGTTCTGAAAGGGGCAAGATCCCTGCTTCATTGTAGGTCCCTAAGTTAGATGTATGTGTGGGAACCCCAAGGGCAATTTTATACGCTTTGCAGTCAGTGCTCTGAAGTTTATTTAAAAGGTATTGAGGTGCATTAAAAAATACTTCTTGAGCGTGTAAGTTAGTCTGGAGCGAATAAGGGCAGTTGCTAAAATGGTTAATGATTTCGAATCCTGTCCCCAAGATTGTTTGCTAATTATTTTTAGGAAATTTAAGCTTTTTCTTGCTTTGTTTAAAATGTATTCAATATGAGTGTTCCAAGTTAACTTATTGCTTAAGATAACACCCAAGAATTTAACACTTTTTGCATAGTTTAAAACAATGCCATCCAACGTAAAAGTAGGAAGTTGTCCTGGATCGTAACCAGAATTAAAAAGAATCATATTTGTTTTTTCTGGGGAAAGAGAAAGGCCGTTCTCATTTAAAAAGTTATTGATCTTATTTAGTTCATGTTGATATTTTATTTTGATGTAATTTAGTGATCTTGATGATGTATTTTTTTTCATTGTCACTTTTGTCCATAGGCATATATCATCAGCAAATTGAGCCACTTCAATATCTTTAGAAAGATTGTTAGGAAGATCAGAAATTAAAATATTAAATAATATTGGAGAAATTACTGAACCTTGGGGTAAACCCATTTGTAAAGGCCTTGGGTTGGAATATGTATTTCCTATTTTTGTTTGAATGTGCCTACAGTGTAGAAAATCTTGAATAAAATTGTACATGTTCCCGCTGATTCCAATATTTTTTTATTTTGTACATTAGTCGTTTGTGCCACACTTGTTCGTATGCTTTACGAATGTCAAAAAAGGTGGCCAGAATGTTCTTACGCCGTGCAAATTGATGTTTTACGTGTGTTGTAATTTTTACTAAGTGTTCAATTGTAGATCTGCCTGCTTGGAATGCAGCTTGGTTGATAGGAATGATACTGTTTTTGTTGCAATGATGAATTAGCCTTTTTAACACTATCTTTTCCATCAATTTACATGTGTTAGATGTTAATGATATTGGTCGATAGCTATTTATATCTTTGAGTGGTTTTCCTTGTTTATGAATTGGTATAATAATTGAGTCCTTCCAAATCAAGGGCATTTTTCCATTGTCCCAACATTTTTGGAAAAACAAATGCAGAAAATGTATTATATTTTGCGGGAAATGACCTAACATTTCATTTGAAATGCCATCTAATCCCACTGATGTCTTTTTATTCAGATTTATGATACACTCTTGGACTTCCTGCAATGTTATAGCGGTATTTAAATAGTGATTTTCTGTAGGTTTGGATGTCTTTCTTTTCTTCAGTTTCGCGGCGTTTTTTCTTGTCCAAGGAACGCTACTGTTGTTCGCAAATAAGTCTGCAAAGGCTTCAGCTTTATCAAAATTTGATGGAAATTCAGATTGTATTAAATTAATCGGACAATGTGGAAGGTTAATTCCATTTTTCATGTGTGTGTGTGTGTGTGTGTGTGTGTGTGTGTGTGTGGCGTGCATGCGTGCGTGCGTGCGTGCGTGCGTGCGTGCGTGCGTGCGTGCGTGTGTGTGTGTGTGTGTGTGTGTGTGTGTGTGTGTGTGTGTGTGTGTGTGTGTGCGTGCGCGCGCGCGCGCTCGCGCGCGCGCGTGTGTGTGTGTATGTGTGTATGAAATATGAGAAGGGTTCACTTCAATTATGTATACCACAAGAAACGTAATTACCATGCCCTCAGGCGGAGCCGCGCTGACTAATGGAGTGGAATTCTTAGCACTTGGTCAACACGTCAAACTGGATTTGATGTCATGGCTCAGCTCCCGTGCTCGGTGCTTCCTGTCATGAGTGAAGCGAGATTATATGCATGAAAATTCTCACAGTGGTAAATGAGTACCTGACTCACAACAGGGAAGGTGAAAGCAGCAGAAGGAGAGGGATGGGCACCGCCTAAAACAATGCAGTGCCAGAGATAAGGTGAGCCTCTAACTACTCATTACCTTCCAGCTGTTAGGTTAGGGTTGACAGTCTCATCATTTGGGATGGCATTTCTCATGTGGGACATCTTCATTTTGTTGCTGTATTATTGGTCTAGGAAATGTCTCATTTTGAAACACTTTTCTTTCCTTCAGTCTTCACTTCTAATTAAATTCGTTTCTGTCACTCTCATGCCCCGAGGCATTTCAACAGCAAGCAGCCACGGGAACGCCCAAGACCAGTTTCTTGAAAGTTATCGTTATCGTTTCGGGTTTTGGCTGATCCTTTAATCGTTCTGATTACCGCTTGATCATAATCGTTCGTTCATCGCTGATGGATTCAAGGTAATGGGGGGAAATCAAGCTGAAATGGAGATGTGGGCTTGTTGTGGACTAAACAACTGACATTTATCTCATAGTTGCCTCTTCCTGTGCTGCTTTTTGCAACGTTCCATGTCCTGGTGTGAAATTGGTGTTCCTCGATTACTGGCCACCACACACACACACACACACACACACACACACACACACACACACACAGAGAGAGAGAGAGAGAGAGAGAGAGAGAGAGAGAGAGAGAGAGAGAGAGAGAGAGAGACAGAGAGAGAGAGAGAGAGATAGAGAGGGAGAGACAGACAGACAGACAGACAGACAGACAGACACGGACAAACGCAGAGAGACAGAGAGAGAGAGAGTGGCTGACTTGGAAAATTATGCTAGCAATAGGGTTTTTGGAAGAGAGAGAGAGAGAGAGAGAGAGAGAGAGAGAGAGAGAGAGAGAGAGAGAGAGAGAGAGAGAGAGACAGAGAGACAGAGAGACACAGAGAGAGAGAGACAGACACAGAGAGAGAGGGAGAGAGAGAGAGAGAGAGAGAGAGAGAGAGAGAGAGAGAGAGAGAGAGAGAGAGAGAGAGTCGCTGACTTAGAAAATTACTCTAGCAACGGTTTTTTTTTCTTTCTTGTGTGTGTGTGTGGGGGGGGGGGGGGGGGGGGGGGGGGGAGAAAGAGAGAGAGAGATTCGCTGAATTAGATACTTTCACCAGCAACGGGATTTTCTGGGGAGAGAGAGACAGACAGACAGACAGTCATAGAGAGAGACAAAAACAGAGACAGAGAGAGAGTCACTGACCTAGAAAATTACACTAGCAAGCGGGTTTTGGAGAGACAGACAGACAGACAGACAGACAGCTTTGTCGGCCTATACCAGGGATTATGGGCTTTAAAGTTTTTCCTGCAGCATGTGTGAACTGTTGGTGGATCGTGATCCTGCCTCACAGTGAAGGGATGAACGCCTGGCCTCTAGTGTTCTGTTGTCCTGCCCTGTGGTGTTCTGTTGTCCTGCCCTGTAGTGTTCTGTTGTCCTGCCCTGTAGTGTTCTGTTGTCCTGCCCTGCAGTGTTCTGTTGTCCTGCCCTGTAGTGTTCTGTTGTCCTGCCCTGTAGTGTTCTGTTGTCCCGCTCTGCAGTGTTCTGTTGTCCTGCCCTGTGGTGTTCTGTTGTCCTGCCCTGTAGTGTTCTGTTGTCCTGCCCTGTAGTGTTCTGTTGTCCTGCCCTGTGGTGTTCTGTTGTCCTGCCCTGTAGTGTTCTGTTGTCCTGCCCTGTGGTGTTCTGTTGTCCTGCCCTGTAGTGTTCTGTTGTCCTGCCCTGTAGTGTTCTGTTGTCCTGCCCTGTAGTGTTCTGTTGTCCTGCCCTATGGTGTTCTGTTGTCCTGCCCTGTAGTGTTCTGCTGTCCTGCCCTGTGGTGTTCTGTTGTCCTGCCCTGTAATGTTCTGTTCTCCTGCCCTGTAGTGTTCTGTTGTCCTGTCCTGTAGTGTTCTGTTGTCCTGCCCTGTGGTGTTTTGTTGTCCTGCCCTGTAGTGTTCTGTTGTCCTGCCCTGTAGTGTTCCGTTGTCCTGCCCTGTAGTGTTCTGTTGTCCTGCCCTGTGGTGTTTTGTCGTCCTGCCCTGTAGTGTTCTGTTGTCCTGTCCTGCGGTGTTCTGTTGTCCTACCCTGTGGTGTTCTGTTGTCCTGCCCTGTAGTGTTCTGTTGTCCTGCCCTATGGTGTTCTGTTGTCCTGCCCTGTGGTGTTCTGTTGTCCTGCCCTGTAGTGTTCTGTTGTCCTGCCCTGTAGTGTTCTGTTGTCCTGCCCTGTAGTGTTCTGTTGTCCTGCCCTGTAGTGTGTTCATTTGTCCTGCCCTGTTGTGTTCTGTTGTCCTGCCCTGTAGTGTTCTGTTG
>CM031623.1:18617611-18620111 GCA_018398815.1 Conus ventricosus
ACACACCACACACAACTCATGCGTGCGTGGACGTGCACACACACACACACACACACACACACACACACACACACACACACACACACACACACACACACACACACACACACACACACACACACTCATGCGTGCGTGGACGTGCACACACACACACACACACACACACACCACAACACACACACAACACACACACACACACACACACATTGATTTTCCAGCCAGTTGTCTCCATCCTTATCGGTGACATCAACCGAACAACGTGCAACCCATGACCTTTAGCACAGGAAAGAGAACGGGAGAATTGACTTGTACAGGTGTCACACCCCAAACTATCCCTCTATCCTAAGCTGCCACCTGGGCAGTATAGAATTGCTTAATTAAACTGCCCACCTCACTCCTATCCCTCCCTCCCCTCCCCACCTTCATTCACATTCTGTATCACACGGCCGCACGCTCACTTAACACTTTTTGGACTGTCGACAGCCCCGGACTCTCCAGGAGATGGGTGGAGGAGTGGGGGGGGGGGGGGGGGGGGCAGTCTGTACAGCATGGGTTAGCACAGACTAGCCCACCACTGACCGTATATAGGGGCTAGCCTATACTGTTCCCCCAACAAATATTGCAGTCATTGCAACACCAAGCTGCTCTGTAAGTTGCTGGAACGGTGCTCGGTACTTATCCTTGGAATTTATTAGTTTCTTGTATTTTAGTCCCTTGCGGATTCATTCCAAGAACTGGCCCTCAGCACTTGTGTCTTAGAGGATACCTTTTTATATTTTCTACTTTTCACAAGAAAATGTAGCTTGTTTTGCTCTTTCATGATTTTCTTTTGCTTCTTAGATGGCACCTTTGGTTGGTTTTTTGAAAACTCAACAAACATACTACGGTATTGCACACCAGCCTTTTCTGGGATTGCATTCTTCTTAAAACTGAAAAGGCAGAGGAGTCAAATTACCCCTTTCCGCGGTCACTGAGGAGAAACCACCAAGTTTCGAAATATCGGTATATGACCAGGAGTTATATGTTAGTGAGTTTCCCTCCTTATTGGAGGATGTCTCCCCCTTGGAGAATATAAGCTTGCTGAAGGCTCATTTTGAGAAGCATTTATTTTATTTTTCCCCATTCACCCACTCAAACACATACTGTTAGTTAGGCAGAATCATCTACCACTGCAGATATGAATGCGTATCTCCCCCTATTTCTTCAATCTAAGACATAAGAGCAAGCTTTGTTTATAATTCAATATTTCTTGCAGTCATTGCAACACCAAGCTGCTCTGTAAGTTGCTGGAACGGTGCTCGGTACTTATCCTTGGAATTTATTAGTTTCTTGTATATATATATATATACACCGGCGATATGTCTTAATGTATGCCTTGTTTTTCTACATTTACTCATTTTACTCTCCATTGTAAACACCCCCCTCCCCTCTTTTTTTTCCCTAAGGTATGTGTGTGGTTGTGTGTGTGCGTATGGGCGTGTGTATGTGAGTGTGTGTTCGTGCGCGCGCGCACTTGTATGTGTGTGTGTGTGGGGGGGGGGGGGGGGTGCCCGCTCCCCGCGCGCAAGAGCTTTTTCGTGTGTGGGGGGGGGGCGCGAGCCCTGTAGCTCTTAGCTGCGGCTGGCTAGGGTTTTTTTTTTCTCGGGGTTCTCCCGTTTTCCCTCTCACCTCTTGGTGTTTGGGTAGGGTAACCTACCCTTGGGTCGGGTGCTTTAGGCGGCTGATCTCCCCCCCACCCCACCCCCCCGCCCCTTGTCATTTACAATGTTTTTTGTGTGCGTATTGTATTTTATTTATTGTGTTTTCTCTTGTTCATTTCATTCATATGCAACACACCCATTACATACAATCACACCCTCCCCCTCTACTCACCCTCCTTCCCGTCCTCTTCTCACTCTCTCTCTCTCTCTCTCTCTCTCTCCTTTTCCTCCTCCTCATTTCACTCTACCCTCTTTCCTCGTGCCCTATTCCTCGAACTCAACTCACCCTCTCTCCCTCTGTCCCTTTGTCAACTTCATTCACCACTTTGGCTTCACAAAGGGAGTATTGCGCATGTTAATGTCTGTACTTGTTTTTTGTTGTTGTTGTTGTTGTTGTTTTGTCGCTGAGGAAGGCATATTGCCGAAAATTTCTTGTCCTGTTTTGTATCTTGCATTAAAACTGCGTTACTTCACACTTTGTTTTGTGTGCTCTCTTCTGCTTTTTCGTCTGATATATCTAATGAATAAATGGTTCTAATGGGAATCAAACGCTCAAACTTCCCAGCCCAGTGCTTACCATTGCACTATGGCGACTGGGACCAGAACTTTATAATGAGTTCAGAATGCCATTTGATTCAAAGATGGGACCAGAACTTTATAATGAGTTCAGAATGCCATTTGATTCAAAGATTAACTCAGGGTGCATATCAAACCGAACCGACTTTCTAACTTTTAGCTGGGGCTGTGAAACCATTATCTCAAACTATAATGCAGAAATAGCCAGACCTTTAAGCCTGTTT
>CM031623.1:18625111-18627611 GCA_018398815.1 Conus ventricosus
TCCTGTGTATCAATATCTGTGTAACTGGCAACATGGTTGAAGCAGGGCACATCCGAATTCTTGAAAAATAAAACCCTGCACAGACACAAAGAATCCCTCTTCCAGAGCTCGCTTGCTTCAGCTGAACTTTTTTTTTTCTTCTTGTATTTAAAAAAAAAAAAAGAGAAAGAGAGGGGGTTAGTTACCGCCGAGGACATTGACAAAAACAAAGCACAGGACAAGACACAACGCATTTCGACCTCTTGGGTCTTCTTCAGGCAAAAACCGATAACATTTAGAACAGCACGAACAAAGAACGAAGAGTGACTTATCTTTCCATGTATTCGGCACCTAAATAAAATGGCCGCCAGACGGAAACGACAGAGGGGATGATCCTGTATTTTAGATCTATCTTTCTGCAAAGACATACCCCCCCCCCAAAAAAAAAAAAATAAATAAATAAATAAATAAATAAATAAATAAATTTAAAAAAATAATAATAATAAAATAAAAATACAAAATTAACTTGGACTGGAGCCGAAGGTTGCTGTCAGTGTCTAGGGAAATGATGGCTCTGTGTGGATCTTCTTCATGACACAGCAGCGGGTGGATCCAATTCTCTAGATCCTCTGATCAATCATGTATTGGTTCTGGTGGGAAAAGGGGAGATGGGGGTTGGTGGGGAGTTGGGGGTGGGGGAGTGGGAGAGGCATGTGATATTTGTTTCATCTGATAAGTACAGTGGTAGTGACAAATATAGATGTTATAAGCCACGTGGAGTGTGTGTGTGGTGTGTTGTGTTTGTGTGTGTGTGTCTGTGTGTGTGTGTGTGTGTGTGTGTGTGTGTGTGTGTGTGTGTGTGTGTGTGTGTGTGTGTGATCTTCAACATTTTATATTATATATATATATATATAATATATATTTTATATATATATATATATATATATATATATATATATATATATATATATATATATATATATATATATATATAATATAAATATATATATATATATATATATATAGATCAGTATATTTAAAATGCCTAAAACAATTTTTTAAATGCTCAACCCCTTGGGGAGCAACATTAGTTAAAACAAGTTAAAAGAGGAATCTTAAAACTATCTACAAATTTGTTTCGAGCGTGTTGCGCTGTCATCTATATATATATACATACATACATGATTTATGTGTGTGCCGGGAGGGGGGGGGGGGGGGGGGGGGGGGCACGGAACTGGCGTTCAGGGTGCACAGCTTCCAGTCCTTGCATTTTGAAAATGCCATCGCAGCAGTACTATATACCGTCACAGCAGTACTCTATACCGTCACAGCAGTACTCTATACCGTCACAGCAGTGCTCTATACCGTCACAGCAGTGCTCTATACCGTCACAGCAGTGCTCTATACTGTCACAGAAGTACTCTATACCGTCACAGCAGTGCTCTATACCGTCACAGCAGTACTTTATACCGTCACAGCAGTACTCTATACCGTCACAGCAGTGCTCTATACCGTCACAGCAGTGCTCTATACCGTCACAGCAGTGCTCAATACCGTCACAGCAGTGCTCTATACCGTCACAGCAGTACTCTATACCGTCACAGCAGTACTCTATACCGTCACAGCAGTGCTCTATACCGTCACAGCAGTGCTCTATACCGTCACAGCAGTACTCTATACCGTCACAGCAGTGCAGCAGTGCTCTATACCGTCACAGCAGTGCTCTATACCATCACAGCAGTACTCTATACCGTCACAGCAGTGCTCTATACGTCACAGCAGTACTCTATGCCGTCACAGCAGTACTCTATACCGTCACAGCAGTGCTCTATACCGTCACAGCAGTGCTCTATACCGTCACAGCAGTACTACTCTATACCGTCACAGCAGTACTCTATACCGTCACAGCAGTGCTCTATACCGTCACAGCAGTGCTCTATACCGTCACAGCAGTACTCTATACCGTCACAGCAGTGCTCTATACCGTCACAGCAGTACTCTATACCGTCACAGCAGTGCTCTATACCGTCACAGCAGTACTCTATACCGTCACAGCAGTACTCTATACCGTCACAGCAGTACTCTATACCGTCAATCCATTCCAGCAGCAAGTTACCTCAATCACCATATGGGACTATACTTATCATAAGAGGCACCGCCAGAACGGAATCATTGAGGAAACAGCCAAGTTCAGCACGGAACTGCACCGTGGAAGAGAATGGCATCAATTGGAATCACAGATTCTTTAAACAATGAATTTTTTTTTTTTAAAGGACTGACTGAAGATAAGCGTCTCGAGCAATGTGAAGAAAAGTCTTTTGAGCTAAACGTTGACTGCTTGTCTGTCAAGGTATCTGTACTTTCGCACCAAGTCTGTGTGAACTGTCTTTTACTTTGTTGTATACAAGGTCCACCAGTCATCACTTGTTCTTCCATTAATACATACAATGGTTTTGAACGCCTACCACATTTCCTCAATCAGTTTTGAAATCCGGATCTGACACCGAGTCCCAAGTATTGA
>CM031623.1:18640111-18677769 GCA_018398815.1 Conus ventricosus
CCTGTAGTTTATCCGATCACACCTATAGGTTATCCAGTGCGAGAGAGGAAAGGCTGGCGAGAGAGGGTAAAGGAAAGCGGAGGGGAAGGATGGAGAAAGGGATGGTGACAAAATAGGATTTTTGTTTTTCACAGCTCATCCCAGCCACACACCTAGTTTCCGTAAAGATCTTTTTTCTTTTTAGTTTTTAATCCACACTCAAACCCACTGAGACTCTTTGTGTCCTTGACACTTCTATCTTCTTTCACGCTTTGTACCCGGTCTTTTTCCTGCTCCGCTCCCACTAGTAAGTGTCAATGGTTGCTAGCTTGATTTTTTTTTAAATTTCATCCAAAGGAAGTGAGTATTGCCTGCTGCCCGTGATTTCGTCCCTTCTTTAACTGTCAGCAGGATGACATAGAAAAAAAGCCCTACTTACCCTTACAGGCTTGTGGGTTAACCCATTTGAACCAAATCTATGTCAAAGGAAGGACTGTGGCCCGGGGGGGGGGGGGGGGGTTAGGGGGGGGGGGGGTCAGGAAGGAAATCTTATTGAATGATGTACTGCGATTTTATTTTTCCTATGTGCCATAAACAGTAACGTCGTGTGGCTGGTCTTTTAATATCCCGCGCAGTTCATATATTTTTTCATAAAACCAAGACACAGTTAATCCTTATCTATGAATTGGCGCCAGAATCTCCGGACTGAAAACGAAACAAAACTATCTTACGTTCAGCTCTTCAGATTTGTGTCATGGAAAGAGTGGCTTTCCCAATGGGTTAGGAGCAGCCAGAACAACAGGACAATGCCGACACTTGTTCCAACCAATCACGGGGAAGCTTATAAAACAGGACATTAATGCCGACACTCGTTCCGACCAATCACAAGGAAGTTTATAAAACAGGACAATGCCGACACTTGCTCCGACCAATCACAGGGAAGCTTATAAAACAGAACAATGCCGACACTTGCTCCGACCAATCACAGGGAAGCTTATAAAACAGAACAATGCCGACACTTGCTCCGACCAATCACAGGGACGTTTATGAAACTGGACGAATCGCGCAGCCTGACGTTTGCAATAACATTTATAAATAAAAGAGACAGAAAAGAAAACACACTTTAAACAATCTAGAGTCTCCTTTCTTTTAAAACCCACTTCATCTTCGATATAAACAAGATAGGTGTTCTCTTAAAGGGCTGGCAGTCAAAGAGCAAAAATCTCTGGATCATGATTAGTCAGTACATTTGTCCCCATGCACTCACAATAGTAACGTTCTCTATATTGGTAGGAGAGTTCTCGTCCTTTGTCATGCTCTGGAGGGGCGGAATAGCTCAGTTGGTAGAGCGCCGGACTCGTGATCCTGAGGTTGCGGGTTCGAATTTCGGTACAGGGGGATTTTTCCCTCGGAGTTAACATTGGTTCTGACTCCATTCCCCATACAGTCCTTCGAATGAAACTATAAACCGAGGTTCCGTGTGTGAACGCACGCACAACATCTTGCCCACACGTGAAATCCCATCACCAACTTTCGGAAGAGAAGGCCAGTTTGGCCGTTGGTATGGACGACACGTTACACATAGCATGCACCTTCCCTGAAGTTGGAGTATGGCTGCCTTAATGGCGGGATATAAAAAAAACAGTCATACACACAAAAGTGTCAGAATCTTCAGCTCGATGAAGGTGGACACTTAAAGAAAGAAGAAGACACCTGGATGTAACTGTTTAAAAGCAGATCGTCATCGCCCAGCGAGACGTAAAACAACACACAACTCAGAACAAGTTCATTTTACGATCATAGGGTCGGTAAGAGGAGGCTGGACAGGGAGGAGAGGGTGAAAAGGTATGTGCAGAAGAACATAGGAGGAGGAGCGGGCGTGAGAGTTGGGGGGGGGGGGGGGTCCCTTTTTTTCCAAATCTGTCCGAGCCGGAGTGTATACACTTACTCCTTGATCACGAGGTCTTTGAGCTTTCGAAACATTACATATCGCGGGCTAATAATCTTACTCTGTCCGCGTTTGAAACCCCACCCCACCCCCCCCCCCCCCACCCCCCGTCCACCCCCCCCCCCCCCCCCCCCACACACACACACAGGTGCTATAAAGGAACTTGTCCCTCCATTTCCAGGAATAGTGAGGTGTTGTTTGTCTGTTTTCAAACAGTCTCTGTCAAGATTTTTTTTCAACAAGTTCTGTTCGATTGATCCAGGAATGATGAAGTTATGTTGTTGTTGTTGTTGTTGTTGTTGTTGTTGTTGTTGATAGTTTGGTTTTGGTCAGGTTGAGTTTTTTTTCTGTTGGTTCTAACCTTCATTTTGTTTCCTTTGGATCATGGGAAATGAGCCTTTTCCAGCAGAAAATGACACATAGAATTTTTCGTTGTAGAAGCGAGACTGGTTTGTTGTCCGAAAGCTGCACTATGCATTTATGCTATATTTTAGTCGTATTGTTGACAGAGAAATGAATAGGGAACGTCAAGTGGCGCAAAATATTAACACTAGTAGCTCCCCTTCCAAGCAAGCTGGAATTTTTTTTTTTAATCAGCGGATCGATTTATATCTAAAACTATGATCAGTATCAATGGAATGAAGACGTAGGTTGAAATTTGTTGTTGTCACCAACTCACTTAGTATACAAGCGTTTCTTTGTTTATTTATTCTCTAAATGAACATAAAAGTAAGCCCTAAGCTCCAACAAGGCGAGACTGAATGGCCCAGTTATACTTTTTACTGGGTGGCTGGATGGACATGTGGGAGAGGCTGGACTGGGGAGGGGGGGGGTGATAAGGGGGTGGGTTGAGTGAGCATGGACATGTTCGTGTAAGGGAAAATACTGACCGCGCAACATAAAGAGTACGTTTCACGTAGATCACAAACGAAAAACGATCTGAGCACATTAGGCGAATGCAACACACACACACACACACACACACACACACACACACACACACACACACACACACACACACACACACACACTCACTCACTCACTCACTCACACACATGACTCTCACTCAGTAAGAGCACTGGCACACTATAAAGAAACACGCGATTTGTATTGTGCTTGTGGTTAGACCTGTTCGACGTGTGATACCATCCTCTGGGGTGTGAATTAAGCAACTCCTGTTGACAAAGTTAGTTGCTCAGCAGCGTAAAGAAGCTTTGTCTGTCTAAAGATTTAGAGGGGACAGAATCAGTATTTTTTTTCCATTTCGCTAGTAGGACATCCATCGCCTACATTGAAACCATTCACCACATTCCGTTGTCCTGATTCCCCCTGTGTCTACCTCCTACTCCCTGGGTTGGCTGTCTGTTGACCACATTTCACTGCTGATAGTGTCAATCAGTCAAGGTTGAAACACACACACGGTGGATAGCACTCAGGTAAAGGCCACGTGCAGGCCGTAAGCCGCCCTCTTGGTGAACAGCAGACATGAAGAAGCTGGCATACGCGATGACTTGAAGGGGCAGCTCAGCCAGCTGAACAATACCTTTGCCTTGACGTGATACTGACCAGCGTGAGGGGATTGGACGGAACTCTGACGAGGGTGAATAGTAGGGAAAAGAGGCGACATATTGATCCTCTTGTCTATACATCTTTGGTCTCTCCTCGCCCCACAGTGTCTGTCAGCGTTATCTACACACAACTATGCTGCCTTTTTTTTCCGCCAAAAATCAAAATCCCCAGGTCCTGGGTGTGCCCTTAAAAATGCATTCACAAAAAAAAACCAGGATGCAGCTGATAAATGAGGGGATGTCCCGGCTCAAAACCAATAAAACTTTGTGTGTGATATCTTCTGTCCCCGAGAGATTCAGGTTGTAAAAGGGTCATATATTACACTTGAACTGCTGCTTGACTTGGCATGGAAATTAGTGTGTGTGTGTGTGGTGTGTGTGTGTGTGTGTGTGTGTGTGTGTGTGTGTGTGTGTGTGTGTGTGTGTGTTAGCGTGCGTGTGTGTGTGTGTGTGTGTGTGTGTGTGTGTGTGTGTTTTGTGTGTGTGTGTGTGTGTGTGTGTGAGGAGATTTGCTGTTTGTCGGTGTGCAGATTTTGTCAGTCTCTTGTAAACTGGAAATTTGTTCGTCATAACAAAGACTTGTCCTTTTTTCCCCCTGGTCTGGCGATGACTAATTAAGCAAATGCGTTGACAGGTCCAGCACAGCTGAGGTGACATGTTTCAACAGTATAGTACCGTACTTGGTACTTTCATTTTATGAAGGCTTGGACTCCGTAGGGCCTGTCTCCTTATTCAAAGCATACATGTTTGCCTTACAGAATGGCCCTACGTGCATGCACACACACACACACACACACAGTAAAGGTAGTGAGCATATTACTTGAGAAAGCAGAAAGGCGTTGAGAACATTCTTCTTCTTCTTCTTCTTCTTGGTCTTCTTCTTCTTCTTTTTCTTCTTCTTCTTCTTCTTCTTCTTCTTCTTCTTCTTCTTCTTCTTCTGTTGGCTGGGCTGTAAGCAACATTATCTTATCTTATCTTATCTTATCTTATCATGTCTTATCTTATCATATGTTATCTTATCTTATCTTATTTTATCTTATCTCACCTTATCTTATCTTATCTATCTTCTCCTTCTTCTTCTTCTTCTTCTTCTTCTTCTTCTTCTTCGTCTTCTTCTTCTTCTTCTTCTTCTTCTTCTTCTTCTTCTTCTTCTTCTTCCTCCATGAGGAGTCACTGGGGCATGGTACTGAAGAACAGTTCATCAGGTTCCTCCAGACCTGCTGGGATGTGTGCTGAGGCCTGGGTCTCTGAACAAAGTCATGTTTGCTCTGTCCACTGTACAATGTTGTTATTTCATTGTTTGCTCTGTCCACTGTACAATGTTGTTATTTCATTGTTTGCTCTGTCCACTGTACAATGTTGCTATTTCATTGTTTGCTCTGTCCACTGTACAATGTTGTTGATTCATTGTTTGCTCTGTCCACTGTACAATGTTGTTGATTCATTGTTTGCTCTGTTCACTGTACAATGTTGTTGATTCATTGTTTGCTCTGTCCACTGTACAATGTTGTTGATTCATTGTTTGCTCTGTCCACTGTACAATGTTGTTGATTCATTGTTTGCTCTGTCCACTGTACAATGTTGTTGGTTCATTGTTTGCTCTGTCCACTGTACAATGTTGTTGATTCATTGTTGGCTCTGTCCACTGTACAATGTTGTTGGTTCATTGTTTGCTCTGTCCACTGTACAATGTTGTTAGTTCATTGTTTGCTCTGTCCACTGTACAATGTTGTTGGTTCATTGTTTGCTCTGTCCACTGTACAATGTTGTTGATTCATTGTTTGCTCTGTCCACTGTACAATGTTGCTATTTCATTGTTTGCCCTGTCCACTGTACAATGTTGTTAGTTCATTGTTTGCCCTGTCCACTGTACAATGTTGTTATTTCATTGTTTGTTTGTTTTTCTGTCTGTCTCTCCGTTTCCTTTCTTCCACAGTTCCCAGGAGGACCGTGTTAGCAAGGCCACTGGATTTTGTTCCATGGCCACACCATCGTACCTGTCTCCTCCTAACTGATGTCAGTAGATCCTCGAACGGTCTTGAGTGCTGCCGGATGGGCTGTTGACACACTTGTTGTCTGGTAACGTGATTAGTGTATCTGATGTTTAACCTCTCATTTCTTTTGGCTTAGATTCTTCGTTCCAGATCTGCTGTGGGGCTCCCATGTCTTGTCTGTCTACAGGAGGATAGGAGTATACCAGCGCACGCAGGGGACTAAGCTTGTGTTTTAAGGGGATGTTCTTGCCCTTCCACACAATGGGCAATGCCATAGTTGTCTTCACAGCCCATGAGAGGATTTCTGGTTTAGGTCTCTCTTTGGTGATGATGGATCGGATCCCAGGTCAGTAACTCATTGGAGAGATTCTAGCGTCTGGCCATGGATAGTCAGTATGCATGGTGATATTGTGGCCAGCCATCAGCTTCGTCTTCTCGGGTTTATTTACCATGTCATATCTTGTTGTTGTTTCATCCAGTCAGTCGTTCAAACAGTTTTGCAAGTTCTTGTTCAATACCTGCCAGCCCATCGACGTCGTCTGCAAACGACTAACTGTACTGACATGATCTTACAGTGCGTCAGGCATGATGCGTTCTTGGGATGTGTCGAAAAAACAAAGGAGATAGGAGGCCGCCCTGCGGGACTTCAACTGAAGTCTGAACCCCTCTCCAACAGCACCTGTCTGAGGTCTGCACTTGAAGTCTGAACCCCTCTCCAACAGCACCTGTCTTAGGTCTGCACTTGAAATCTGAACCGGACCCCTCTCCAACAGCACCTGCCTGAGCTCTGCACTTGTAGTCTGAACCCCTCTCCAACAGCACCTGTCTGAGGTCTGCACTTGAAGTCTGAACCCTCTCCTACAGCACCTGTCTAAGGTCTGCACTTGAAGTCTGAACCCCTCTCCAACAGCACCTGTCTGAGGTCTACAACTGAAGTCTGAACCCCTCTCCAACAGCACCTGTCTAAGGTCTGCACTTGAAGTCTGAACCCCTCTCCAACAGCACCCTGTCTGAGCTCTGCACTTGAAGTCTGAACCCCTCTCCACCAGCACCTGTCTGAGGTCTACACTTGAAGTCTGAACCCCTATCCAACAGCACCCTGTCTGAGCTCTGCACTTGACGTCTGAACCCCTCTCCAACAGCACCCTGTCTAAGGTCTGCACTTGAAGTCTGAACCCCTCTCCAACAGCACCTGTCTAAGGTCTGCACTTGAAGTCTGAACCCCTCTCCAACAGCACCTGTCTGAGTCTACACTTGAAGTCTGAACCCCTCTCCAACAGCACCTGTCTAAGGTCTGCACTTGAAGTCTGAACCCCTCTCCAACAGCACCTGTCTGATGTCTACACTTGAAGTCTGAACCCCTCTCCAACAGCACCCTGTCTGAACTCTGCACTTGACGTCTGAACCCCTCTCCAACAGCACCCTGTCTGAGGTCTGCACTTGAAGTCTGAACCCCTCTCCAACAGCACCCTGTCTGAGCTCTGCACTTGACGTCTGAACCCCTCTCCAACAGCACCCTGTCTGAGGTCTGCACTTGAAGTCTGAACCCCTCTCCCCTCCACCAGCACCTGTCTGAGGTCTGCACTTGAAGTCTGAACCCCTCTCCCCTCCAGCAGCACCTGTCTGAGGTCTGCACTTGAAGTCTGAACCCCTCTCCCCTCCAGCAGCACCCTGTCTGAGCTCTGCACTTGTCGCTTGGAGTACAGTTGTTGGATGGTGCTGAAAAACTTCGTTGAATGTTTTCATTGTAGCCCGTATTGCCTCCAGCCCGTTTCTGTTAGACGTCTTCTTGAAGTCTCTGAAGATGTTGCAGAACTCCCTCTGGTACTGGAGGTCCCCCCCCCCCCCCCCCCCCCCACCTTCACGAACATTACGTACATTTAGAAATCAATGCGGTGGTACTTCTGACTTTGTGGAATCCAGCCTATTCTTTGGCGATGGTGGCATCTGCTTGTGGTTGCTGTTTATTCCGAGATGGTTTAGGACATTCATTATAGTGAAGAACAGTGTCTAATAATGAAATAGTGTGGTTAAACTAAGCATGCTGGACTAAATTCGATTTATGATGTTCGTTCATCAGACTGATAAACTCTGGAACATTAAGACGATGAAGGTAGCATTTCGGCTAATCCTGAGATCCAGAGTTACAGAGATACATTCAACAAATGGTAAAAGTCATCACCTATGTCATCAATGTCATACAATGACAAAGTCACTCACCTCCAGGTATTGCCTGAAGGCAGCTTTCCTGGATAGGAAATGTGAATGATATTGAGAACAAATATCTATGGACGTGCTGAACTCTTGAATAAACAACAAAATCTAACGAATTACAAAAACGGAATAACTAGAAAAACTCTATATCAAAATTCAAACATCAATCTCCATGGTGATTCAATTTTCTGCATCGATTCCACTCCTCTCATCCAGAACCCCCCCCCCCCCCCTTCCCACCTCACCCATCACAACCCACTCCCCCTTCCCTGTCAACACACACACACACACACACACACACACACACACACACACACACACACACACACACACACACAAGGTGGCCAGTAAACTCTTGTCGATACCACTCCACTTAATAGATTAAAAAAAAAAAAAAAAAATATATATGTATATATATATATATATATATATATATATATATATATATATATATATATATATATATATATATAACCCATGCTTTTGCCCTTTCTCCTCCCCCTCCTCCTCCCCAACTTCCCCAAATATCCCAGCTTTTCCCTCTTCCATTCTGTCAATACAAAGCCAGAGAGCCAAAGAAACTCAGAGCAGCCAATAAATCAAAATATTTTTGAAAAGGTTTCCGGTGTGACCGTTACCGAACCAGCACATTATTGATCAGAAGATCAAGATACATGATCCTCTCGTCACTAAAGATCCATTCAGAGCCATCATTACTTTAGAACCTAACAACGGCCTTCTGCTCCAATCCAAGTTGTAAGAAAAAAAGTAAATATTTAGAGGAGAGTACCTATTTGTTCAGAGGTAGAGATCTAGAATACAGGAAGAAGATTAAAAAAAAAAAAAAAACTTTCAAGGGAAGCGAGCGACAGCAAGACTCTCGAAGAGGACGTCTTTGTGTTTACTCAGAATTTTATTTCTGTAGAGTCTGGTTGTGCTCTGCTTCCGCCATTTTGCCATTTACACAGATCACAGTGTGCGGCCACTGTTCATAAAAGGGGGATAACTGACCCATTTCTAAAAGGTCAGCTTTGTACGTTTGACAAAGGGCGCTTTTCTTCTTTGAATGAACGGGGGAAGAACGGATGGGTGCATGGGGGGTGGAAGAGAAATGGGGGGTGGGGGGGAGGGAAGAAAGGGAGAAGTCAGAGCGGGGTGGAGGCAGGGAGAAGGGATTGAATGTCGAGAGACATAAATCGTTTGGCAAGATCTAACCATCATCATCATCATCATTTCTTCCATCATCATTCTATTCATCATCGCTATCCTTGTCAGACTTCTCATTACCATCACTGGATTCCTCTTTGTTTATGATAAACTTTGTTTCAGCATGTCTTTTATTTCCTGCTGTTGATTCGGCGCGGACTTCAGTGTTTGACCTTTCACCTTTTATGCAGTTCAGAGTGTAACTTGCTGGCTGACCACAGGTCCGGATGGTCTTACACCCCGGGTCCTCAAAGAACTTGCTAGGGAAGTAGCCCCCATCCTCACCACCATATACACCTCATCTCTCCTCAATGGACAAGTCCCCTGTGACTGGAAACTAGCCACAGTCGCCCCCGTCTTTAAGAAGGGTGAGCACTACAAACCCTTCAACTACCGCCCCATCTCCCTCACCTGCATCTGCTCCAAACTCTTAGAGCACATCTTAGTGAGTGCCATCATGACCCACCTCGAATCCAAAAACATCCTGTCCAGCCAACAGCACGGCTTTCGTAAACACCGTTCATGCGAGACCCAGCTACTTGAGTTTATCGAAGAAGTCTCTGCAGCCATGGAACACGGTACTACAACGGAGGTCGTGGTGTTGGACTTCGCCAAAGCATTTGACCGTGTCAACCATAGCCTGCTCTGCCACAAACTCAACCACTATGGCATACGAGGAAACACCAACCGCTTCATCGCAAATTTCCTCAGCGGCCGCACACAGTCTGTTGGGGTGGATGGTGCCCGATCCGGCTATGTTGACGTGAAGACCGGTGTCCCCCAGGGCTCCGTCCTGGGACCATGCCTCTTCCTGTGCTACATCAACGACCTCCCCTCCAAAATCTCTTCCCCATCAAGACTCTTTGCCGATGATACAGTTGTCTACAGGTTCATCACCTGTGCAGAAGACCCAGCCAAGCTCCAGGAGGACCTCCAGCGTCTGGAACAATGGGAGAGAGAATGGGACATGGCCTTCCACCCAGACAAGTGCTGTGTACTGTCCTTCACCAGAAGCCACTCCCCCGTTCTCTCAAACTACACCCTCCACGGCCAGACACTGGAGAGAGTCACCTCCACAAAGTACCTTGGGGTCATACTGGAGACAAAGCTGGACTTCACAAAACACATAGAGAACATCTGTGCTAAGGCTAACAAGACACTGGGATTTCTGAGAAGGAACTTGAAGGTGTGCTCCAGCCGTACCAAAGAGCTAGCCTACAAAGCAATGGTTCGTCCAATTGTGGAGTATGCTTGCTCTGTATGGGACCCACACACCGACGATCTCACCAAAACCCTCGAGAAAGTCCAGCGAAGAGCTGCCAGATTTGTCACCAACCGCTACCACAACACTTCCAGTGTCTCAGACATGATGACGCTACTCGAGTGGCCCTCGCTTCAACAACGACGTCGCTGCGCCAGACTTGCAATGCTCCACAAGATCATCAACGATCAAGCTTGCGTCTCCTGCACCGACCTCAAGCAACAGCCTCAAAGTGGTCGTCGCAGCAACCACAATTACCAACTACGACGATTCCAGTGCCGCACTGACTACAGGAAGTTCTCCTTTTTCCCGAGGACCGTTGTCGACTGGAACTTCCTCCCAGCTGATGTTGTCGAGGCCCCCTCCCATAATGCCTTCTGCTCGAGGGTATTGAGGGCCCTCCAGGCACAGTAGAACCCGCCTCCCCCCCCCCCTGCCCCCTCTCCTCCCCCCCTGCCCCCCCCCCCTCCCTGCCCCCATCCAGTCCCTCCCAGCTCAACCCTGCCCCCACCTACTCCCTCCCCGTCTCAAGATTTCCTGCACACACTCGCGCTTCGCCACTAGTATGTTAATAATGGTCAACCTGATGACCGCTGAACATTACTGGAAGAAGAAGAAGAAGAAGACCGCATGGGGCCTCCTCCCCACGGTCAACTGGCCGGCACACATCATCATCTGACTTCCCCTTTAACGCCGTCAAACACATACAGACGCACGCACACACACACACACACACACACACACACACACACACACACAACACTTAGACTTGACGTTGAGGGTGCGAATGCTTCTGAATGTTTGGTCTTCACTTACTCTGGGTTCTAATGCAAATGGTTGCAGTTGCCCTCTCAGCTAGCTGCAGATTGTTAGTAGACTTGTGCCATGTGACACTGTAATTTGTCTGGCGGACGTGCTGTCTCATGTGTCAGTTTCATCTGTATCCTGTCTAGACAGCAACCCTCCACGACCCCCCCCCCCCCCTCCCCTTCCCTCTTCGTCTCCCTTCCCTTTCTTGACATGAAACTAGAGACAGAGAGAGAGAGAGGGGGGGGGTGAGGGAGAGAGAGAGAAAGAGAGAGAGAGAGAGAGAGAGAGAGAGAGAGAGAGAGAGAGAGAGAGAGAGAGAGAAGAGAGAGAGAGAGAGACAGAGCAAAACCAGGTACTTCCGTTGCAGCTGCCTCATGCTCTTTTGCACATTTAAACTGCCTCCGCGGGCAGCTTCGAGCATCATCATTTGACTTGTTCTTTATCGCCATCAATGGTATTACTATCACGCGCACTTGATGGACGTACATCACAAACATACACACACATACACACACAAACGCGCGCGCGCGCGCGCACACACACACACACATACACACACACGCACGCACGCACACACTCGCACGCACACACACACACACACACACACACACACACACACACACACACACACACACACACACACGTGCACGCACACACGCACACACACACACACACACACACACACACACACACACACACACACACATTAAGCAACGTATTATGCCAAATACTAAATACTCGAATAAACAATCATTTGGAATCAAATAATCTTTTATCTAATGTACAAGCAGGTTTCAGAAAAAAAACACAGAACTGCAGATCATATTTTTGTCTTAAAAAGTATAGTAGACCATACATTAAAATCGCGTAACGGCAGATTGTATACATGCTTTGTCGATTTTCAGAAAGCATTTGATAACATTTCCCACGAAGGGTTATTAATAAAATTACACAGATTTGGCATTCGCGGTAGATGGTTTGATTTAGTCAAAAACATGCACACAAATGCACAAATCTTTTCAGTTGGTAAAAACGGAGCCTGCTAAATTCAGTATATGTACGAAGAGGAATTTTGCAAGGAAACTCCTTGAGTCCAACATTATTTAATATGTTTATAAACGATCTAACAAACAAGATTCCAACTGAGGATTCACCATCACTGGATCATTCAAGCAATACAAGAGTATCTGCTTTATTGTATGCAGACGACCTTGTACTCCTTGCAACATCGAAACTAGGTTTACAATCAAAATTAGACCAATTACATTTATATTGTAAAGAGTGGGGGTTACTAATTAACATAGAAAAGACGAAAATACTAATATTTTCCAAAACAGAACCCAAAAGTCGTTTTTGTGGTACAAATTTCATTGAAACAGCAGAACAATACAAATATCTTGGAATAATATTCATAAATCAGGAAAACTTGACATCGCAGCGGAACATCTAAGTAACCAAGGTAATAAAGCAACATATTCCTTAAAAAGAGCGTTTTAAAAATCAAATATCGATTTTAAACTTGTTCTAAAGTTGTTTGATAGTCTTATTTCACCAATATTAATGTATGGCGCGGATGTATGGCTACCTTTTTGCTTAAAATTAAATGATAATTTCAATTTAGATAATCTGTTTAATCATTGCCTTTCAAATAGTTTACCACATGAACATACTCAACACAAGTTCTTCAAGCAAATGGTAGGTGTACACAAAAAAGCTATAAACTTAGCTGTAATTGGAGAACTCGGAAGTTTTCCAATTAGCTTAACAATAATTCATCAGATAATAAAGTTTTGGCATCATATTTTAGAATCTGAAGACAACTCGCTTATTAAAATCATATACACTAACATGTTAAACAACGAAGATCAGCAAACACCTTGGTTTAGATTTGTCAAACAAATTCTCAGCCTAATGGGATTGAAGCATGTTTGGAATAACCAGCATACTTTTAATATTAACAAGTTGTGTTATGTGGTCAAGAATAAACTAAAAGATGAATATGTATTATTTTGGAAAAGAAAAAAAATCAGAAACAGAATCAAAACTAAAATTTTATGACAATATTACTACAGATTACAGAATGGAACCATATTTAGCAAACTCTTTCATAAGCTTCTATCAAAAGCAAGCACTATTTAAATTAAGGATTTCTTGTCACGATCTTAAAATAGAAAAAGGTAGATATACTAAGACACCAAGAGAAAGAAGACTGTGTTTGGAATGTAATGAAGTAGAAGACGAAATTCATTTCTTAGATAAATGTACTAAATATAACGATATAAGGCGGCAGTTTTTTAGAACACATCAAAGACAAATATAATATACAAAATGCGCTGCCATCTATCTTAATATCAAATGACATGCTTATCAGCGAGATCTCAAAATATGTGCATGCATTTCAAAGTGTCGATAAGGTAAAATGTATGACAAGGACAACTTGATATAACATGATGAAAGTTGGATACAACAACAAGCATAAATGTGTATTTCGTCATTTGGTTTCGTTTATCTTTTCTCTATTTATTTGTGTCATATAAAACCTGTTACGGTTTTCAAAGGCATTAAACTATTGAATCTTGAATCTTGAATCTTACACACACACGCACGCACGCACGCACGCACGCACGCACGCACGCACGCACACACACACACACACACACACACACACACACACACTTAAAACTGTGGTTGAGAGTGCAAACGCTTCGGTAGGTTTGGTCTTAACTGACTTTGGTCTGTCGCAAAATTTTGGTTTCCGTTGCGATCTCTGATGCAGATTGTTAGTATACTGACTTCCATAAAAAACGCGAAAGCAAAACAAGCTGAAGGTTAGGGGCGAATTTTATTGGTCACAATTGTACAGAGTGGAAGCGAGAATTCAACGTGATTTGATTCATTACACCGGTAATGTGTGAAAATGTCATCAGCAATATGTCTTTGTGTGGAAAATCCAAGGTCACGTGACAAACCAGCTTGAAGTCCAAGTACCGTGTGTGGCCACCATTTGCATGGACAACTGCTTGACACCTGCGGCTCATTGAGTGGACCAGGTGGTTTATGCGTCCCCTTGGCACACCAGCCCACACATGGACGATGGCCTGGTGAAGTTGAGCAGCTGTTGCTGGTCGTGGACGCAGGAGGTCCAACCGTCTGCCAAGTTCATCCCAAAAATGTTCTATTGGGTTTAAATCGGGACTGAGGGCTGGCCAGGGCAGCACATTGACGTTGTTATGCTGAAGAAATTGCTGGGTGGCCCTGGCTGTGTGTGGTCTTGCATTGTCCTGTTGGAATGTCCAGTTTGGGTGTTGCGCAAAAAAAGGTACGACATGGGGTCTGAGCACCTGGTGGATGTAGCGCTGTGCATTGACACCCTGTCCGCGACCAGGACCAATGTTCTGAAAGATGACTGGTCCTATGGCGTGGTTAATGCCAATTGCACCCCATATCATAACGTTCGGGCCTCCCCAGGGGTTCCGCTCTACCACACAGGAGTCAGCATAGCGTTCACCAGGTCGACGCCATATTCTGACACGACCGTCAGCCGTGTCAATACAAAAACGGCTCTCATCTGAGAACAGTATGCGTCCCCACTGCTGCTTGCGCCAGTTGATTCGGGCTTGTGCCCACTGCAGCCTGTCCTGCCGGTGTCTTGGTGTCAGTACCGGACCTCTGTGAGGACGCCTATATGCCAGCCCATTCTCCTGAAGACGCCGCCGCACAGTGTTGAGGCTGATTCGTTGCTGGAGATTCCAGGCACCTGTCGAGCAGTGTTAGCGGCTGTTTGCCGCCTGTCCCGCAGATGGGTTCGAACAAAATGGCGATCCTCTCTTGGTGTGGTGACCCGAGGACGGCCTGGCCAGGGACGATCATCAGTGGTACCAGTGACTCGCATGCGGTGCTGCAGACGATAGATGGTTGAGATGTGGACGTTAAAGATGTTGGCGACCTGCCTGGCATCCACACCAGCCTCCAGATGGCCTAGGGCACGATTGCATTCCTCTGCTCGTAGTCTTGGCATCTCTGTAGCGCTCAGACGGCAAGTCGTTTTCTGAACCTTGTAGCGCGGCTTTATAAAGGCTGCATGCCTGTCGCTGGTTAACTTTGCTCTGCATGGTGTGCACGTGCCTCACATGCAGCAACCAGTTTGCCATTTTTGTTGACCCTCCAATGCCGGGAATGATGTGTTGCTCACACATTTTTTTCACTGCACGTGAGTCTTGGACCCAAACAACTTGCCACAATGGTTCAATATTGTATATTCACCCCTTTTCACCCGAAAAATAGCCTATCAATTTTTCGCGTTTTTTATGGAAGTCAGTATAGAACTGTGCATGTGACACTGTCAGTTGCCTAGCGCAGGCGCAGTTCCCATCGTCAGTCTCATCTGCATCCTGTCTAGACAGCAACCCTCCAACCCCCCCCCTCCCCTCTCCCCCCCCCCCCCCTCCCACCCTTTTCATCTCTCCTCCTTTTCTTGACATGAAACTAGAGATACTCGGTACCTACCCCTACCTTCTAGTCCTTCTTTTGTGTACTGTGTACCCACCCTTACCTTCTAGCCCTTCTTTTCTGTCTACGTACACACCCTTACCTTCTAGCCCTTCTTTTCTGTACTGCGTACCCACCCTTACCTTCTAGCCCTTCCTTTCTGCACAGCGTACCCACCCTTACCTTCTAGCCCTTCTTTTCTGTACTGCGTACCCACCCTTACCTTCTAGCCCTTCTTTTCTGTCTACGTACCCACCCTTACCTTCTAGCCCTTCTTTTCTGTACTGCGTACCCACCCTTACCTTCTAGCCCTTCCTTTCTGCACAGCGTACCCACCCTTACCTTCTAGCCCTTCTTTTCTGTACTGCGTACCCACCCTTACCTTCTAGCCCTTCTTTTCTGTACTGCGTACCCACCCTTACCTTCTAGCCCTTCCTTTCTGCACAGCGTACCCACCCTTACCTTCTAGCCCTTCTTTTCTGTACTGCGTACCCACCCTTACCTTCTAGCCCTTCCTTTCTGCACAGCGTACCCACCCTTACCTTCTAGCCCTTCTTTTCTGTACTGCGTACCCACCCTTACCTTCTAGCCCTTCCTTTCTGCACAGCGTACCCACCCTTACCTTCTAGCCCTTCCTTTCTGTACTGCGTACCTACCCTTACCTTCTAGCCCTTCCTTTCTGCACAGCGTACCCACCCTTACCTTCTAGCCCTTCTTTTCTGTACTGCGTACCCACCCTTACCTTCTAGCCCTTCCTTTCTGCACAGCGTACCCACCCTTACCTTCTAGCCCTTCTTTTCTGTACTGCGTACCCACCCTTACCTTCTAGCCCTTCCTTTCTGCACAGCGTACCCACCCTTACCTTCTAGCCCTTCCTTTCTGCACAGCGTACCCACCCTTACCTTCTAGCCCTTCCTTTCTGTACTGCGTACCTACCCTTACCTTCTAGCCCTTCTTTTCTGTACTGCGTACCCACCCTTACCTTCTAGCCCTTCGTTTCTGTACTGCGTACCCACCCTTACCTTCTAGCCCTTCTTTTCTGTACTGCGTACCTACCCTTACCTTCTAGCCCTTCTTTTCTGTACTGCGTACCCACCCTTACCTTCTAGCCCTTCTTTTCTGTCTACGTACCCACCCTTACCTTCTAGCCCTTCTTTTCTGTCTATGTACCCACCCTTGCCTTCTAGTCCTTTTTTCTGTACTGCGTACCCACCCTTACCTTCTAGTCCTTCTTTTCTGTCTACGTACCCACCCTTGCCTTCTAGCCCTTCTTTTCTGTACTACGTTCCCACTTCTACCTTCTAGCCCTTCTTTTCTGTCTACGTACCCACCCTTGCCTTCTAGCCCTTCTTTTCTGTACTACGTTCCCACTTCTACCTTCTAGCCCTTCTTTTCTGTACTGCGTACCCCCTTCTACCTTCTAGTCCTTCTTTTCTGTACTGCGTACACACCCGTACCTTCTAGCCCTTCTTTTCTTGCGCTCTCCGTATTCAAAATCCCACAAGTAACTTCCCTCATCTTCTTCCTAGGATCAGTTGAGCTAAAAAAAAAAAAATCGCCAGCATGTTTACGATCACCTTATATTTAAAGAAAACATTTTCCAGATACATTCATTTTGGTCTTTGATGGAAAGAAAACACGAGAAAGGTCCGTGTGAAAAAACGATGGACGAATGAAAATTGTGTATGGGTGTGTGCGTGATTGCACAATACTGCAGTTGCCTTGTCGCATATTACGTTCATGGAATGACATCCTCTTCAGCAACCTCAAACGAAAGTACATGGCTTTTCGTGCAAGGTTAACGGCTTGAATTGTACAACAGGGGATCTGCAGTCTTAGTTCGTACTAATTGCAAGCGGGGGCGGGGGGGGGGGGGTAATTAAACAGACTAGTGTGATTCAAATTCTTTCCCTTTGAACTTCTCGTCTTCAATACAATCAAGATCTATGTTGTCTTCAAGACTAGGGTTCAAAAAGATTATTTTTTCCTTTTTTTCTTCTTTTTTTTTGTGTGGCTCATGCATCATAAACAGAAACGTCCTCTAATTGATCTACAGAATTATTGGCATTCTCATTCTCTCCATGATCTCTTAATCTTTAGCTAGGAATCACCTTCCTAGCTGTGTGTCTCATCATCACCTAAAGAGCTGTGCCACATGCTCTACTTGCTGTGAACACAGAGAGGTCTGTGGTTGTGGGCAGTGTAATGATGTAGATGACACTGTGTTTTCGACGGTGTTGTTTTTGTGTCTTGAACAGAGTGAGATGTTCTGTATTGTGTCGGCTTAATAGTCATGACGTTCCATATTCGTGATTAGTACAACAATTATTCACCTTTGTGTGCCCCGCTGTCGAGGTCAAGATCTTTGTTATCATTTTATTCATTTTGCTACATTATGATATCTTTACGATAAGACGACTGTTTGTTGTTTATATATCTATTCCTAAATGGTCACGTGACAAGAAATTCAGGCTTAAAGGCCTGGCTGTTTCTGCATAATGGTCTGCGGTGATGGTTTCACCTGAAAGGATATCTTTCTCAGATTATAATTAGAAAGTCGTTTTAATGTGCACTCTCAGCTGATCTTTTGATCAAAAGGCTTCCTGAACTCATCATAACGTTCCTGCATCAGTCGCCGTGGTGCAGCCGTCGTAGGCGTCGGGCTTGGAGGTGGAGCGTTTGATTCCCATCAGAGCTGAAGAACTGTGGGATTTTTCAGCCCAAATTGGCTCCTACCCAGAGTTTGCTGTGGACTCGTCTGGAACGAGTGGAACCACACAGTCGACGTTCTGCCACTGAATACATGTGTCTCTGAGGGTGTACTTAAAATGTCCTGACCAGCACTGCAGGTGTCTGTATCTTGCGGGTCTAGTTAACGCTGGAATACCTCATGAAAGTAAGTGTGGGGTACAACCCGGACATGTAGTCTCAGACCACAACGGAACTACATCCCATCATCTTCATCATCCTCATCTTCATCGATCAGCAAGAAAAGAAAGTCTGAGTGTCGTGGCCTTTCATGCCCTGCTTTCTTGGTGACCTCGGTTTTGATTTCCTTTTGACGGTTATGCCCTTGGTGAATTCGTCTTTAGGTCGCCGGCTCGGCACATTCATGGAGACTGTCGTTGCCTGATGGACGAGGTGGCGCCCACGGGATCGGGATGGGAACGCCCATTCACACTGGCTCTGCGACTAGGCAATGATTGCCGTTCGTAGGGGACTTCGTAGAAAAAGTCCTGCGTGTGTTGAATCAGAACTGGCTCCACTGACCACTACGGCTCCACCTCTGTGCAGTGTCTCCTCTGGTGGGTTGCCTCATGACGACTCGTTATTGACTGCTCCTTGTGGACTGCCGGTGACGTATATAATACTGTCGCCGTGGAATTGTATCGCAGCGATAGTATTTCACGTGAAATATTGTTGCAGCGACAATATTTTCTGGAAAAAAAAATTGTCGCGCGACAATTTTTCACGAAAAATGTCCTATAGAATATTGTAGCTGTCCATAAAATACTGTCGCTCGAAATTTTGCGGCAGTTTTTTTGCGACAGGACACTGAAGTATTGTAGTCAGTGAATGCTGTCGCTTGCGACACATTTTCACGTGAAATCTTTCTGCGAGAGTTAACCTCCTGTGAAACATGGTCGCAGCGTTAATATTTCACAGCGACGATTTTTTCTGCAAAGTGAAAAAACGTCGCCGCGGTTGAGCGTTAAAATATCACAGAAAATAATGCAGCCTGCCATTGAATAAAAAAAAATTGTCGCAAGTGATTTTTTTTATCATAAATGTTTTTGACGAAAGTCAAATTTCCATTCGCGCGCGCGCGCGTGTGCGTGCGTGCGTGCGTGTGTGTGTGTGTGTGTGTGTGTGTGTGTGTGTGTGTGTGTGTGTGTGTGTCTGTGTGTGTGTGTGTGTGTGTGTGCAGTGAAATGTGATGTCTTTATCAATATTGTAGGCCTAGGACATTAGCACAACGAACGTAGGGGAAGACTGGGTAAATTAGAACCCCTGAGAAATGCAGCTCTACCTCCTTCACTAATTTTACTTCACTCAATGTTAATTATTTGTAAAGCTTATCATAAGAGCCTCATATAGTACAGCCATCAAATGGCTATCTTTATTTCAAAAAGTTCTATATAAGAAATCATAAAATTCTTTATAAAAAATTTTTTTTTTAAAAGGAAGCCCACTTTAGGCATCATTTCGGGTTAAATGGGCCAGGGAGTGGTAAATATTGGGCCACCGGCCTATATTAACAGACACGCAAACCAATATTGTTTAGCTTGTTCGATAATCCATTTAAAGGCACCTAAGGTCTCAACACATTCATAAACTAAACTTAAAGAGTAAATGATTATCCCTAATTGTCAGAACAGAAACACAAACATAATGGAGTCTAAAAGCTAATACAAGCCAAATCGCAGAATAGACAGTTTCAGTTGTCTCTTCAGGAAATGTTGAAATTTTCAGAAAGTTCACAAACGCGAAGTACTCGCCGGGTTGCATTCCACTGTATTCATAAGCAGTAGCCATCGTGGAAAACAAAATGGTACAGACGAAATTATTGTCTTACAGCATTTTAGTCGGTCGGACGACCTCGATTATCTTTTACTCTGTGGCACATGCTTGAGGCAAAAAAACATTTCAAATGAAACACGTTCGTCAACCCATGTTATTATTAAATCAAGGTTGTTACATTGCCGATATGGGTGCAACAGTGCATAAAATGAGTTTGAACAGTCATAAAATTGCCGAAACCTGTCTTACCTGTGCGCCCCACTCAAACTCCCTGACAAAGTGTGTCGAACGGTGTTAGCCAATCAGAACAACGCGCATCGCTCGACACTTGACAACAACAAAGATGGCGGCGTGCGCAGTCAGTGGTAATAATAGCAAAACTTTGAGATGTTGTCTGCATTATTCGAACAGCAAGGATCAAATAGTAAAGTCATTCACAGTTATTACTTTCGAAAAACCATGTTCGTTTGCGCGAGAGTGGATAAAGTATCCCTGCCAACAGAGAGACGCTGCAAAAAGTTTTCTTTCCACTACATCAAGTTTAGAAGATGCGCTGGAGAAGGGATGCGGATCTTACAGATACCGTTATTAACAATTCACCCGAAAGGATCGGTAAGTGGGACACTTTCTGTCACACTGTCACTTTTGCACACACGCATTCATGACAGCATTTACTCCATACGCACACGCAATCTTTCCAATCAACCAAAAGGCGCACTACCGAATGTTTTTTCTTCTCCCCCTCTCCTTCGGGAAAAACACTTTACTAAATCACATCAAACAATTTATAAACAGATTTTATACATGCATCCTTGTAACCAATTTTCCCATTTACATCAATACAAGTTTCTGTAAAGTCATGGCCTTCACATAACCCTGGCCCAAGATCCAGACCAGGAGAATAAGTAATTATTTCAAGCATTGATGCTATGCCTGCATCAGATATAAGACTCGATCCATACTGTCATGATTCCCTGTCTCTCTCAGACAGCGTATCGCCCCCTTGAATTCTCCCGTCACTGGAGATATGAGTTCCCACTCCTCTCCCTTGAATTCTCCTGTTACTGGAGAGGTGACGAGTTCCAACTCCTCTCCCTGGAGTCTTTAATTGCTGGGGCTGAACTACCGGTGTGTTCCCCACACCATGGCCATCTTTAACCACCTCACGGGGTGAAGAGTGAAAGGTGAAGGGCGAAGGGCTGAAACACGAATAAGGTTCGTGTAAGTAACCTGCTTCCCAATTTAATTATGAATTCTTTCTTTCTCTTTTCTTTAGGTTTTCCCCCTGTAGCTTTCCCCAACTATCTATGGCTCACCTGGTAATGACTGGTCAGCAGTGAGGACCAGCGTCCTGACAGGTTCGAGTCTCTAGGCCATCTGCTGGCTAAAACTGATTCTTTCCTCCCTCCTCCTAGTGAGTGCATACTCAGTGTTCAAAACACATAACCAGCACCTTACCAGCCCTTATTAAACTATCTCTCAGTGGTCACTTTCACCCAATGACCACCCCTTTCTTTAATGAGTCATTCTCACCATTATTTGGGGACGCCCGCTACACTAGTCAAGCCACATGAATATTCTTCCTTTTTAGTAGTGGTATGGGGAAATGATTCATATCACTAACTACATGTGATGGAGCGTCACATGCCTTGATGTGAGGCTACGTCACATGACACTTTCATATGTTGAACTGCTAATAAAAAAATATTGAAACTGCATTGTACTTTCAGCCCAGGTGTTTATTGTGTTATCTGCAAAATGTCTCCATGTAGATACCTTTGTGGCTACCCATCTAGATCGAACCTAATGGAAAATTGTTAGGACAAAGTGGTGGCTTTTTAGACTATTGTTGCGCTCTCCCTCTTCCGTCGTACTTATAGCCGTTGACTGGCGTCTGTGACGTACTGATCCAGATCTGTCCAGATCCAGATCCAGTCTCTGCTCCCAAGTAACATGTTTCCCACTTGGGAAAGAAAGGTTTGTGTACATTGTGTCTGCAATTGTCTTTTCACGTACTCCGACATGTTTGTGTCTGTCTCGGTAAATTATGTATAACATTGTATGTGTTTTGGAAAAAGTGTGTATGCAAGAGTATACATAAAATTATCACTAGCTGAGGTTTAATTAAATATTAGTTGTGTGTGTGTGTGTGTGTGTGTGTGTGTGTGTGGTAAAGTTTGTTCTTCTTCACAGTTGAATGAGAAAATCTAATGGTGTTGGGCATCAATGCACATTTGGAGTTGGGCATGGGATATTGTGATCTGGGCAGCTTCTTTAATTTTTTTTTTTTTTTCTGTCCCAACCTCTGCGCTACCTCAGAGGCAGTGCACCCACGCCGCTCATTCCGACACCCCGTCCACAGCCATAGCCCGGCTGGCCCCGCCGCAGCCCCGGCACCAGCAATCCACAGGGAGCAGTCAATGTCAAGTCGTCATGAGGCAACCCACCGGAGGAGACACTGCACTGCTGCCGAGTCACTTCGGTGGTGTTCAGTGGCGCCTGTTCTGATCTAACATACGCAGGACACCACCTACTAACCCCCTACTGACGACAATAATTGCTTAGTCGCGGAGCCGGCGTGAGTGAGCTCTCCCTCCGGAGGGCACCACCACTTCCGTCCAACGACAGCCCCCATGGACTCGCCGATACCGGTGACCCCCCGGAAGCAAACCAAGGCCACAGACGCGGAGAGGACATCGAAACTGAGGTCACCATGAGAGCAGGGCATGAAGGGCCACAGAATTTGAGACTTTTTTTTTTTAATGCTGATCAATGGGAATGAGGATGATTAAGATGATGCTACGGATTTCCATTTCGGTCTGAGACTACATGACAGGGCTGTACTCTACGCTTCCTTTCATAAAATATCCTGGCGTCAACCAGGCCCGAGAGATACAGGCACCTGCAGTGTTGGTCAGGAAATTTGAGCCACACTCTCAGAAACGCATCCATTAAGTGGATGAAACTCGACTGTGTGGTCCCAGTCTTCCCAACTGAGTCCGCAGCAAACTCAACTCTGGGTAGGAGCCGGTCGGGGCAGAAAAAACCCACATGACTCTGATGGCATTCGAACCCACGACCTCCCAGCCGGGAGTCCGCGACGCTAACCACTTCGCCATGGCGGCTACTTCTTTAATTTATACTACAATATTGAATTACACCCTTCCATCCAGGTCCCACTCGCCCATTCACACTCACTCTCATTCACCCATCCCCTCTATAAGGAGTAGGAAGGGATTTACAGAGGGAAAGGGATAACTACATTGTTTGTATGTAGTGTGTGAAACATAATATTTCTTTTTGTGCTGTGAACGTGTGGTATAAATATCTAAATACACTTTATTTATACGCATTTATTGATTACAGGTTGGAGCAGCTTCAGCGACGGAATGAAAAGGGCATAGGAGAGGCATCTGATGACAGTGAAGATTTTCAGTCAATGAAAAGACTTAGAAGTTCAGACATCCTCATCACAGATGCAAGCATTAAAGCCAACCAACGTAGCCAGCATATTCTGCCATCTGTCTGCATATTTTGCAAGAAGGAAAGAAAGGTCAAACTGGACAAACACACGGGCAAAAAAACTGACCAGCCCTTCAGCACTGTGACACAGTGCACAATGAAAAACTCATCAATGCTGCTCTACTGAAGCAGGATGAAGAACTTCTACAACATAATCAAGGGAAGGATTTAGTGGCTATAGAATTAAGATACCATCCATGCTGCTGTAAAGCCTATATTAATGAAGCCCGGACTCCTGGCACTAGTACATCAGAGAGCACTCAGCGTACCACAAAATCATTCCATCTCCACTTCTTTGAATGTCAAGTCCCGGAGAGCAGTGTTAAGCCACCAACAGGGGCCGGGACAGCTTTGATCATTGATGGAATGGCCTGGATCCAGGAACTTGCAGACAGAATACCTGGAACATTTGGTGAGATGAACATTTTTGTTTTTGAGACACATGGTTAAGCTTGCCTTTTTCTATGGTGCATCCCGCATTGATTTTGATTGTGACAGATACTTTGCTACCAGCATCAAAAATGCTGAACGAAACAGGAGAGCAGGTGGAACAAACCAGATATTTCAAAGGGCTCTCCACATATGCCAGAAAACACCACAGCAACTCCGAAAATTTCCGTTCTTTGGAAAAAAAAAGGAATCACTCAGTCACTTCATCATATGCCATTGGAAGACTCTACCTAGTGAAGAACTGAGTGAAAGAACCCTATATGCCACACTTGAAAACAGCTGCTTGATAATGTCAGCTGATCCCAGTTCTACAGCGATCCTGACAAACAAGTGTTCCAGAACTCGATTGTGATCATGAAGAGGCAGATACTAGACTTCTGCTTCATGCCAAACATGCTTCTGACTTACATGCCATCGTTGTGATCAGAAGTCCTGACACTGATGTGTTTCTATTGTGTGTTGCCAGTGTGAATCATCTTTCATGCAGACTCTACTTCTCCACTGGATCTGGAAATAACTCAAGGCTGTTGAATGTCAATCCTATCATGGAAAAGCTTGGTCAGCATGTTTCAGAAGCAATAGTTGGCTTTCATGCATTCACAGGATGTGACAGCACCAGTTCACTGAAAGGAAAAGGGAAAATCAAACCTTTTCAACTCATGGTCAGTTCTCCAGCGCACATTGCAACCTTCACTGACGTAGGTCAAAATTGGGTGTTCACCATATTGCAGATGCAGAACCTGGAAGCCTTTGTATGCAGCCTGTACAACCAGAACACAAGATCTGTCAATGAGGCTCGGCACAATATCTTCAGAGTGGCACGCAAGTTGGACCACTCACTACCACCAAACAGTGACTGTCTTACGCTTCATTCTCAAAAGGCTAATTACCCGGCAGCAATCTGGCGACATCGTTTCAGCACAGTTATATCCGCTCCATCACCTCTGGAACATGGATGGCAGATCGACAAGACTGACCAGAAGTCTCTATACTTATCCAGAAAATGGATGGCAGTCTCACCTGCTCTCTCATCCCTTATCCAACTGGTGAAGTGTAGTTGTAAAAAAAAAAAGACGACTGCTCTTCAAATAAATGTAGCTGTAAAAGTGCAGACATGCCTTGCACTGATCTTTGCCAGTGTGCCCAGTGTGCCATCATCATGACAGATACTTTGTACAAGACTGACACAGCTAGCCAATTGGATGACAATGACAGCGACTCAGAAAATAACAGTTCAGATGTGGATTATGTTTGAATTCATCATTCTGGGATGACAGTCAGCAGAGTTTGTATATAACATGATTTCCTTGTGGATGTGAGACAGTTTCTAATGAACTCTTGCGTGCTAACGTATGGAACTATCATTTCCTGTGGATTACTATCGTCTGTGGATTAGACCTGCTTCTTCTTCTGTGAATTACATAACTGTGGAAGTTGGGGTGCAGGCAACATCACTTTGTGCTGATTAACAGCATGTTTAATACATGTCTTAACATATTATGTCGAATTTAATCTCTTTATCGGGAAATTTGGTGGTTTTACTTTCCGAACATTCATGACTTACAATTAGGAATTGGCCGCTTTTTCAATTAATTATCAGAAGCTTTTATAAGAAAAAAAAAAATTCTGAATCATCAATAAATTTTAACTACTTTGGCAACATAACCAAGCATTAACATAACTGCTGGTAAGACACCCCCTGTATATGCCTAACTTGTCTTACAGCCCCTCCCGATTTACATACTCAATTTAGAAGGTATTGGCAAAGACTAGTTTGGTCAGAAGCAGCAAGGAAGAATAACAGATTTAATTTTTTTTTAAATAATGAGTGCCCCACCTCTGAAGGGGTCAGGTACTCAGTGTCATCATATAGGATAGCCAACTACACCATCACGGAGAGGTTATGGAGCCAGTTCCAATGATATGTGTATCTTGAAAATTGGCCCAGCGGTTCCCGAGATATTCCCAAATCAACATTACAATACACTGACACCATTATGTCGCACGACAGCACAGATACACCAATCGTGATATACCATCCCTACTCAATACAGACTTCCACACAAAAATTCATCAAAATAGACCCATAAACACCAAAGATATTAGTACACACACACACACACACACACACACACACACACACACACACACACACACACACACACACACACACACACACACACACACACATTCAAACTAGGCAAATCCAAGATCCCCATTCCCCTTTAAAGTGGACTGGGAAGGTTATTGAATGCTTGTCAGCGTATAAAATCCAAATTTTGATTGAACTGATGTATAACATCCTATCCTGAAGATACCAGAAAAAGGGCATTTTTTTCATTTTTTTCTTAATAAACTTCGAGTCAAAATTCCTAATTACTCCACCTATATCCACAATGTAACACATTGATTTATTGATATATACCAAAAACCCTACACAGAACACCAGTTGTTTTCTTATCTCAACGAATTTGCTACACTTTACAAAACAAGGCAATTTAGACCTCCTTGGCCCAAGGACTATTTATAGCATTTCGATGATTCTGACAGCTTGTCAGTCATTAATGCTCAAATATCCAATCACATTTCTTTTCCCCAAACGTTTTTAAGCCTGCCACCTCCTCCCAAGCAACTCCTTTTATTTGATGAATTATTGTATCTAACTAGCCGCAATTCTTAAACATTCAAAGGTTTTGGTCAAAAGAAGCGACTGTTGTCTCCTATTTCAAAGCAAGGAAAGATCAGATGTTGCAGAGTCACTGTCTTTGACGCCTTTCCACAGTCACAGAATACACAAACAAGTTCAAAAAGTTCCGAATCGTTTGAAATTCACTGATGTCATATTTTCATGTTTATTGTATTCATTTGATGCTCTCTCTCTCTCTCTCTCTCATCTCTCTCTCTCTCTCTCTCTCTCTCTCTCTCTCTCTCTCTCTCTCTCTCTCTCTCTCTCTCTCTCCCTCTCTCTCTTTGTGTATGTGTGCCGGCGTGTGTATTCCCGTATTTGTAAAACCATATAAACATACGCCGAGAAAGTGACGGACGTTAGAAACTATGCTCTACGTTTCTACTACATAGCGCGCGCGCGCGCGCGCACACACACACACACACACACACACACACACACACACACACACACACACACACACACACACACACACACACACACACTGCCGACAAAGCTGGATCTTGAACCTCTCAAGTCTTGCGGTAGAAGACGGAACCGAAATTTTCAAAAGATGAAGTTCCTTCTGACCAAGATCAAAGACACGTGTTCGTTTTGTGGTGCCGCTAAGTTAAGAAGTAAAAAGGTCACATAGTCCAATGAGATCAAAGGGGTTAAATAGCTAATAAAGCAAATTTCTCAAATATCATTGTCATAATTATTTCTCTTTGTTCGTCGTACACTGTTTAGGCCTGTTAATAATGAGCTGTCCAAAAGCTGCAACTTGTAATAAGTATACTATAATGCCATGGAACTACTACACATCATTTTCCTTTTTGTTTCTTCTTTAAAATAAGATCCAAATCAGAAATTCGGAGACATTTGAGGTAGAAGGAAAGGAGTTTTAAGAGTTGGGTGTAGCATGTAATGAATTAGGATATCCATAATATAAGAGTGCGGCTATTATACGATTTCGTGTCTCGCATTGTCTTCCCATGACTATCCATATGTCTTCCCATGACTATCCATATTGAGCCCTACAGCATTATATGTTTGGTCAATCAGTGGGAGATTGCATCTCTTAGGAGATCCAAGTAAAGGTTGTTCTGTGCAATTCTTAGCCACTCACAATGCTTGGGTTTTGAACAGCAGAGCTGACCACTCAGAATGTTCCATATCTTTTGATCTTCCTTGCATCCTTGAATGGATCCTCAAGCATAGGCTCAAAGATTGTCCCCTACATTTTATACTGTTTGAATAATGATTTTAGTTTTTCAGCGACTTTTTTCCTCTCCACACTTTTGTTTTGTTCCATTTATTACCCTTCACTGGCTGCTTTGAGGCTGCTGTTGGATTCTTTTTTCGAACCCTTGGTGGTGAGAACACCACAGAATTATGGACTGTGGTGTGTCTCTATTTGACACCAAGAGCACAGACACAATAAGCTGTGTCTTCCTGATGAGTCCGATCCAGCGGACGAAAGGCCTAGGAGCAGGCAATACAAATAAATGTGCCTTTGAGAGGGATTACGATGGTTCCCTCAGGCAGCTAGTGAAGGGCTTCTCATATTTATTATATATTCCCCCATTTTCTTCATCTTCAATATTTTTTTTAAGTTGAAATTTTTGCCAAGTCATTACTATAACGACTGAAGAATTGTTAGCCTGCATTTGTTTTCCCCCGCTATTTAATTGTTCTGGACTATCCATATTGACATTCACATAGCCCTGTCACACTATTATGTAATATTATGGGGATATTTGACCTCCTCTCTGCCCCATCCATCCCTGACCTATCATACCTCCTTCAACGGTTTGTGTCCCTCCTGTACTGTAAGGGAGTGCATGAGTGAAGAAATGTGTTTGTGTGCGTGTGTGCCCACGCATGCTGTGTGCATAGTCTCTCTCTCTCTCTCTCTCTCTCTCTCTCTCTCTCTCTTTTACACACGCGGGCGTGTGAAACGCGTAAACGTGCATGCGCGAGTATACACAAACAAACTCACATACGCTTCTACAAAGAGATTATTGTGTAACTTGCAGGGTTTGTGGGGAGAAGTCTTAAGGGTTCTATTCAGTTGGATAGGGGAAAGAGTATCGTCCCACGAGGAGATGTTCAGAGTGGGTGGGATATGTAAAGTGATAGCTGACACGGGGGTATCCTAGGAGAGAGAGAGAGAGAGAGAGAGAGAGAGAGAGATTGCGTGATTATGGACAAATGAATCACAAAAATATTTGAGCGTGAATGCAGTTGTTTCAGGGCTCCCCCCCCCCCCCCCCCCCACACACACACACTGTCGCTCTGTCTCCACATACACGCACACATGCTTGCACGTCCACAGAGAGAGAGAGAGGGGGGGCGGGGGCGGAAAGGCAGAGGCCAACTGACAGTTTGATGGACAGGGTGAAACTAAAGAGAGTCAAACAGATAGAGCGAGGGCGATACACAGAGAGAATGAGCAGGAAAAACAAATAGAGACAGAAAGATAGACCGACAGTCAAGCAGACACAAATAAGATCATAGACAGAAAGACAATGGGGCAACTGATACGTAAAACCATGAGAGAGAGAGAGAGGTGGGGGTGAGTTGGGGCAGAGACCGATCATGTCTTCGACGTCGTATTTTTACGGGAAATGCTGTCTCGGGGCGACAACTTTTCTACGGCAGCAATTTTTTTTTACCTGAAATGCTGTCGCTGCGACATGATTCTATTTCTAGGTAACGACACGATTTTGTGGACATTTCTCGTGAAATCCTGTCGCGCTACCAATTTTTATGAAATTAAGTCGCTCAGCGATAATTTTTCATGAACCAGCTGCAGTATTTACCGGGAAATACTGTCGCTGCGACACGATTTTATGAGCGACAGTATTATTTACGACACTGGTGCCACGGCTGTGGTAAGCCATTCCAGGGTCTGGCTGTGACGACTCGTTATTGACTGCTCCTTGTGGACTGTCGGTGCCAAGGCTGTGGTAAGAGATCCCAGGGTCTGGCTGTGAACAGAAGGTAGAATGAGCAGCATGAGAGAAACGCTGCTGAAGATGGGACAGGTATAAATCAATAACAATGATATAAGTAAAAATAAATACATGGATTAATAGATGAATAAATGAATACATGAAAAAGAATACAAGTAATGAAAATTTTTTTTAATTCTGCCACAAATATTCACGCTTGATAATAATTTATAATGAGCATAACTGAATTATGGCTGTAAAGACTGATCTTTCAGTTCATCCCGTACAACGCCATTGCTTTATGTCTAATTTAGTCAACGTAGAGTTCCATGGGTCACCAATAAAAAAATTAAAAAAAGAAACGTCAGTTTTGTGGCTTAAAACCATCTGATATACACATTCACATTCACCTTTCCAACTTTGGCAGGCCATTATAGCATACGTCGTCCTGTTCACTGGGTTAGTTTTGAAATATAATTTCTGTGTGTTCTGACAGAGCCTGTGTCAAAGTTAGCAAAGAGGGACAATGTACTGTACGTTGGTGTCTAATGGCCAGTGTGGTGTGGAGGCTGTGTATCGTGTTCTCTCCCCCTCTGGGCCTTTCTCCCCACACATAAGCAGTGATGAGTCACAACGCTTCGCACAGGTTGCACACGCTGATTTTCACAGACACTTCAATTCAAAAGAACTAGGTTGACCACCTTCTCTACTTGACAGGGTCTTTTTCGCCTAGGCTGTGTGGAAACCCTCATTTTTCCTTTGAAAAACAGGGAAAGGGGCTTTTGGGCCATCCGCCCCTCACCCGTTTGGGGGAAGTAACCCAAAATGCCCTTTCCCCTTTTCTCTGACAATAAGATTCAATAACTAAAAAATAAAGATTATCTCAAAAAACGTACTGCGTGGGTTACCCGTTTTAATAAAATTTTACTAATTTTTTTAGATTTCATTTTTTTGCTTAATCCTGGTTTTCTGGTCGTTTTCAATAATCATTTTCCGCAACATTCTTAAAATGAGTCTCTGTCTTTCATGTGAAAAAAAAAACTACAGTCTTTCTGTTCTCAAAAGTTTTTTTAAAACTGAGTTATATTTTTGAAAAAATCCCCCCTTATTCGCATGTCTTCCGCTGAAAGCTGTTTCGAAAAAGTGTTTTCTTTTTTACTATTCTCTTTCTGCTGAACGTCATTATAATAAATAGTGTCTGCGTTCCTTCAAAGTCTATAAAACGTTTAAACACCCCACTCAGTTTATTGCTAGGATTACAAAATTATTACTTCTGCCCATTTAACCTTCTTTGTTATGTTTGTTCATTTTTAAGTTTTGGCAGAAAACCACTTTGTTAAAATTATAAGATAAATGTTTGTAACGGGTTTAAAGGATAAATATTTTTTTCCCACAACCGTTTGTCCAAAAATTTAAATGAAAATGGGGGTTTTTGTCATAAATTTTTTAACTGCCCCATATTTTTAAAAAAGAAACTAATTAATCCGTTATTGTTTTTATCATGCTCTCTGTTAAATTTGGTAGTATAATAAAATCCAAATAAGGCTAAATTGAAAATTTTATCCAATTCTTTCTGTAAGATTTTTCTTTTTAGACAAATTTGATTTTGTTGCTTGTTGTTAAAAACCTTAATATCCTCCCCTTTGTTAAAAACGACGGGGTAACTTTAAGTTTTCAACGTCTAGTTTTGCAGCTAATTAAAATTCCTTTTTAAAAAGGACGTCATGACCCCCACACCCCCATTCCTCCCCTCATTTTTTAAGACAGAAATTTCAAATTCATTGTGAAGCTCATCTAATTTCTTTGTGGAAAGAACTGAAATTTTGTAGAAGCGTTTTACAACTGTTTTTTTCTGGGGAGGTGAGTTTTTTCTAAGGTGTTATTTCATTTTCTTCCGATATTGTCATCTGGAAAAAGACTTACATTAAAAGGGCCCAGGTTGAATGCTTTTCTGAAATTTTTTTTGACGGCTAAAATTGTAAAATGGGCTTTAAATTCAAATTTTATTTCCCTTCTAATTTGGTTCAAAAGTGCCATTTGAGGTCAGGTTTTCGAACTTTTTTAAATTTTCTTCGGCCAACATTATTTCCCTTAGTTTGCGCGTTGTTCTAGTTTAGGAAATTTTTTGTTGTCGCCAACCCTCTTTGGTTTAAAATCACCTTTTAGTGTCCAAACCATAAAAAGGCCTATCCCCCATTCTGTTAAAAGTCCGCAACGCCCGCAAGGTCTTTTAATTCTAAATTTTTACACCTTACGGGCTAATGTAATCCTGGTTTTTTGGTCCACGCGCATTTTTTTTTTGAAAAGCTTATTTTATTTCCAAAACAATGTGCAGGTTACACTTTTCACGATTTTCCCTGTTTTGTCTTTGATTTTTTAATAATGATCTGACCCTCCAAAATAATTTTTTTAAACTAAAAAATTAGGGAATTGTATAATTCTATCGAAATATGCAGTTTTCCCCTGAGGAAAAGGCTTTTAAAAAAACAGTTGAGGGCCTTCATCATTTTGTTTTCATCGGCTTTAGTTCGTCCAAATGAACTAGATAGAATGTAATGCAAGATCGAGGGGGTTTTTTCCCTCATAAGTGTTTTGTCTGGCAAACTAAAAATCTTGATTGTATCTGCAAGTAACATTTTAGTAGCTTCATAAAAGGTATGTGCTATTCTTCTTCGGGTTTTGAATTTTAAAACTTGTTTTTAGATTTGCATTGTTAAGTTTGAGGTAATGTCGAAATTACTCTTGCTTCTTTTGGGAAACAAAACCGTAAAAACCCATCGGGTTTGGGTTTAACCCCGGCTAATACCTTCCCTTCTTTTTTAATTTTAGAACTGCTTTTTTTCTTGGTTTTCAGTTATATTAAACCATACGATTTGTAAATATTTATGGAGTGGGGACCATTTTGGTTCCCGCATTCGTTATCAATAGCATTTTTAAAAAAGAAGGGGGGTTTGGGGTTTGTTTTGTTACAACTTTTTTTTAAAACGAAATAAAATGAGTGCTTTAAAATTTAGGGCGCAAAATATTCTGTTGGCCGCACTACAATTTAAAAAAATAGCAACTGATACTCTTGACATTGCTGTGACCAGACTCCTCTTTTCAAAAAAAAGGTGAGTCTCCTTTGAAGGCTATTTTTAACCCCCTATTGAAAACGCCACATAAGAAAGCGTGGTTTGTCATCCGAGCATTTTATCAGAACATTTTTAAACTTTGCTGGTTTTGGCATAACGGGTGTGGAGTTCGTTGCTGATCATTTAATCCCATGCCTTTGGTGGGGTCGTGTACAGTTTTCATTTTTATTACACCTTCAGGTATTTTGCTGAACTGCAAGCGCCATTCCCAAAATGACAAACTTTTAATCACTCAGCAAAAAATTTTGACATGAAGGTTTTTTAAAAGGGATTTGTAACGAATTAAATTTTCATCAAGACGGCTTTAGACAAAATTTGGTCAAATCAGGCCCCTAGGCGCCCTTTTTATTTTCGGGGCACGCACAGAAAGTAAAACTTGACTGGCATCTCCTTTCAAATCTTTTTTTTTGGCAAAAACTTTTGGGGCCGGGTCCCACAAGCAAGAGCATAAAACAGCATGGAAAACTTTTTATCTTAGACCTTCAAAGGGCCTAACTGGGGGGGGAAATTGAACGAAAAACGCTCTTTTTCGTATTAGTTTGGGTTTGCTAGGTTGAAGCCAGGCAAGTCGGCATAATGACCTTCTACGGGTTTTTGGCACAAAAACAATATTAGCAAAATTTAGGGACCCCTTTTTATTTCAGTTGATTTACCTTCAAGTTTTCAAAGGTACCAAATGTTTTACAATCGCAAGATCGAAGTAGACTTTGTGTTGGATGGTTTATACAGCTGCCTTCTGACCTCAGACTCCGAAGGTACAATAATAAACTATAATAATGAAATTCTTATACAGGCAATGAAAAAAGGTTGGGGAAAAAAAAAAAACAAAAATTTCGAGCCAGAAATTTAACAAAAAAAAAAGAAGCCAAGTTAAGTCTCTAACCCCCGAAGCCCAACCCCCCAAAAGTCTTTGAAGACTCAGAAAAAGTTTGCGGCTTGTTCGCGGACCATAAATTTGAAAAAGAAGCGCTTGTTCGGTTAAACTGGCATAGGATTATTGGCTTTATTTATAAATGTAACCCAACTATTACAAGAACTAATGCCCATAAGTGCTCGGCCAAAAAGCAATCTTTGCTTGCAGAGACAAACCCAGCTAAAAACCCCCCCTAATCCCCGGTAAAGCTTTCCAGGCTTTCTGGAAATTTTTTTAAATAAATTCGCAAGTTGATCAAGCTTTTTTTTTTTTCCCCTGATTTATCAGGCGGAGTGGAGGCGATGGCGGCGGAGGACTGAATTTTCTTCCACCCCCCCGGGAAATACCCACACCAGTGTACTTATTGCAACCCTAAGGCAGTTAAACGTTTGCAATGGACCCCTTGCTCCTAAAAAGGGTTTTTATTCGTTTGCAGCGTGGGTTCATATAAAATTTTTTCGTAGTTTTCTTTTTATTCACTTGAGTTCGTAATTTGGGTCTGGGGTTAGTATTTGGGACTTCTGTCTTGCTGATCTTTCTTGCTAAAAGATCTTTTAGTCTTTGGGTTATTTTTTTTAATATCATGCCTAAGTTGGCGTCATCAGCCTCAAGGTTTTTCTTTTTCTCTTTTTTTTATGTCATCTAGTTCACCCAGTTTTTCTAAATTGTTTGTTTAAATTTGCCTTGTCCTTCTCAAAGCAGATCAAGGGCTGCTATTTCTCGCATGGGTAGCGGGGAGTCGTGTATGGGCTTTAAAGCTGTTTCTCTGAAAAACTGGTTTCGTTCATTGCTTTTTTTTTTCATTTGCCCATTTATTTTTCTTTAATTCCCGTTTTGATTTGGTTAGCTGTTGGGAGTTCTTTTAGTGTGTTTTTAAGTTTGAAAATGCCCCCCTATCTAATTTTTGGTCTAGCAAGCAAGGCGATTTTGATCTTTCACACTGAGTCTTTGTTAAATTTTATCTTGGCTAAAAACTTTTTGGGTTGGTTTTTGTTGTAAGCCGAACGATTTCCTTTATGCCCTTACAAACAAAAGACCATCTTTAATTCAAAAACATTTTTGGGGCTATAAATTGGGGGGGGGTTCTTGACCTTAAAAATTTTTTAAAATGCTCCCCCGCATTTTGTTAATTCACGCCGCATTTAGAGCGCTGAGCGATGCCCTGTCAAAGGGATCATTTCATATGTCGTTCCAAGATCAAAAAAATCATAATCTTTTGCTCTTCAATGCCTGCCATGGTTTTTAAAAAATTAATTAATTTTTTTTTTTTGCTTTATAAAAAAAGTCCCAAACACATGGCTCATTCTTGACCCGCATAGAAGACTGAAAGAACCCTTTGGGTGAGGGAAATAAACGGGGCTTTTCTGTTCCCCAAAAACCATTAATGATGCAGACAAATTTTATGTTAAATTTCCCGACCCAGGAGCAAAGACGTGATTGTGCCGGCCTGCGCGTCTTTCTTTTAAATAGCGCTCGCTTCAAAAAGACCCAAACAGGGCAGTTGTACAGAATTGGGACGGGCAATCGTTAAGAAAAAATTTTAAAAACTTTAGGGGGAAGAAAAAATTTTTTTTAACCCAAAGCAACTATTTTTAACCATTCTGATCTATGGTAACCCGGGGCTGAAAGGGCTGACTTTTCGTTTTAAGGAAAAGAAAAGAAGAAGCACTAAAAAATAGATAGGGGCCGCAGATACTAAAGACGGCCCCAAAAAATTGGGCTGTAAATTTTTCGTTTGGAAATCGTTTTCCCTTCCCTTAGATTTTGGGGGGGTTTTTAAAAGCGCTGCGCCCTACTTTCAAGGAGCTTAAAAAAACAGTTTTTTATGAATAAACTTTTAATGAATACAAAGGGTTATAAAAACATCAGCACCGAAGCAAAGTACAGTTTTGACATCCGTTAGAGTTTTACGTTGTTAGCCCCTAATTTTGCAAAGGTGATTGAGCAAAAATATCAGTCAAAATTAGAAATTTTTTTACGAAAAGTGGGTTCCATAAAATATCCCAAAAGCAGGGCGACACTAATGGAAATTTTAGTTTTGTGCGCAGCAAATGCTTAAAGGGTTTTTTTGCTGTGGAAGATGAAGAACCATTCAAAAGAGGAAGTGAAAAGTTTTTTAATCCAAAAATAACGAAAGTCAAGTTCGATTGGGGCTTCCCAACCAAAACTATGCTGCGGGGTTTAAAATTATCAGCATTTTTATGAATAAGAAAAAAATGTTTGGAGGGGGGAGGGGGTAGAAAACCAACAGTTGACCCTTTTGGCTAAGATTACACCTTCCAGTGTAAGACTTGATGATTATTTAACAACAAAATACGGTTTAGGGGTTGACCTAAGGTCAACGGGGATAATCAGTTTCAGGAACGGGGGAGAAACTGTGAGGACGTAATAAAAATTCAAATTGATAAAAAAAGAAGAAGCCGATTAAACCCCTTAAAGACATTTTTTTTTTTAATTTATGTGCGCAGTGAAAATTGAAAAAAAAAGATTAAAAGATTTTTCTAAATTTTTTTTTTTTATAAAAAAGCGCTGTTCCGTTTACCAAAAGACCCACAGCGCCAGAGTTTCCAAAAAGAAGGGATGTAGAAACCCCCGACCAAAAAACCCTTAGTTAACAAAACATTGCGCAAATGCAACAAAAATAGGCAGGCCTTCAAAAAACAGCAAAAACCAACGAGGTTTTGTGCCCCTTTTAAAGCTGTTACATTGTCATACTGGAGCATCGACTTAAAGGCCTATCAGCAGGAACGGTTTAGTCTCTTTGCAACGGGATAGGGCCCCGCAGTTTACCTCTAAGGCAGTTTGTCTTTAGCTCTTGGCCCGTGTTCATTAGCGTTGGTGCTGCTAGCAAAAAAATTAAAAACTAAACTCCAAAAGCACACAGCTATGGTTCAATATAACGGCTAAATTAGTTCGTTTTAAAATGACAATAAAAAACATGCTGACTCAAACATCACGGATGAAGAATTTAAACGTTTTTAGGCCGTTTTGATGACTAAAAAACAAAAATTTGATCTTCAAAGAAAGGCGGGACAACTTTTTTCAACAGCCCCGACCCCGAGCAGATAAAAAAGGAATGCTTAAAAAAAGTAAACGAGACATTAAACTCTGTTTTTTAAAAAAGCTCACGTAAAAAAACACGAAGGGTGTTTATACTTTAGTTTATGAGGCCAAACGCAAAAGCCGTTGTATTGGTTCTGATTAAGTATTTTTTTTTTAATTTAAATAAATATTTTGGCTTAGAAAAGAAAAAAAAAGCTGGCTAAGATATATGAAGGACAAGACGAATTTTTTTGAAGGAATGCTCGGGAGAGCGTTTTTTCAAGAGACGAATGATATTTTTTTGAAGTCATTTACCCAAAAAAACGTACAGGAAACGTTGTTTATGCTAATTCTCAAGTTAAGTTTAAACTAACAATAGACCCCCCGTTAAAGTAATGTTAGGGTGTTTTAATCGACATGTAACAAAAATGAAGAAAAAACTGAAGTCTGGGTCTCAAAAACGCAGATATTCTTTCTCGTAAAGACTTAACCCCGGTTGGGCAGACGAATGTTCCCAAATTTGACGCTTTCCGCTGAAGAAGCTAAAATGAGAGGCTCTGGTTGGTCGAGGGCGAAGTCTTAGGATTGTTAAAACAGGCTGTATGCGCCGATTGTGGAAGGCTTCATTCGCTACCTCGGGAGTTGGTTTTTAAAAAGAGAGTTTTAAACAAAAAAATTCAGACAACAAATGTTTTTATGTGGTGTGTTTTGAAGGCTGATCATGTCCGCGAACACGCAGAGAGAGTGATAATATCGGCAATACGCCAAAGATCTTATTTAATGGAATATCCTTTTTGTTAGTGTAGCCAAATTTATCGTTTGAAGAAACAAAACAACCCAATAATGTTAATGTTAACATGGGTGAGGAAACAAATTTGGGGGCCAATTAAAGTGTCAAAAAACGCAACAATAGGCGAACCGACAAAATTTTATGTTGCTTACTCCCCAATTTTTCACCAGTGGGGCTACCCCATTACAATTGATACGCA
>CM031623.1:18687361-18712748 GCA_018398815.1 Conus ventricosus
GATCCCCGTCTCGATAGATCCCCCACTCCATGCGGACGAATTTCCGTCTCGATAGATCCCCGTCTGGGTAGATCCCCATCTCGGTAGATCCCCATCTCGATAGATCCCCGTCTCGGTAGATCCAAAAACAGTAACGGGGATCCATGGAGTCAGGAATCAATCGAGACGGGGATCCAACGAGATGGGGATCTATCGAGACGGGGATCTATCGAGTGCCTCCCTCCCAGGGCTGGTAGGTCTGAAGGCTGTGAGAGTTTTCAGTTTCATCCTCATTTTCTTGAGGAATTTCTTAAGGGCTAGTAGATCTGTGAGAGAGTAGGCTGTGAGAGAGAGAGAGCTAGTTCCATCCTAGCCAGCAGACCGTACAGGACCACGTCACAAGGGAAAAATAACGAAGGGGAAGTCATTTAGGTCCCTTGGAGAGGGTGTGTGTGTGTTGGGGGGGGGGGGGGGGGGGCACTTAGGCTGTACACAGTATAAGAAAATTACAGTATTCAGGAATATGAAACGGGTTGCAGCATTACAGAAATCTTGTCAAAATACAAATGAGCGTACAAGAGAAGGTACAAGATAACGCAGATTTCATAAACGGTATAAAAGAGATCGGTGAATTTTCAACGAAAAACTTTCTTCAGACATCGCTAAAAACGAAAAAGTCACAACACACAAACACACAACACACACACCACACACAACACACCCCAACACACAACAAAAAAAAAGAAGGAAAAAATTCCCTGGCAGCTATCAGGGGAGTTTGCTTTGGCATTTTTTCCCTGTGTAAGTCTAAAGAGGATGTATTTGTCCGAATTCACTTGAAATTTTTTATTTTGTAACTAAATCTGCATTATTTATCGCCTCTCTTCACTTTCGGAGTAGTGAGTACAGGCCGCGCTCCCCAAAATGTCTTTGGCCCCCAGGCACCCAAAGGTAGGAAGTGAACACAACACTCAACAAAAATTTTTAAAAGACCCCCATCACGAAAATTAATAAAATCAAAAAAACAGTTGATAAAAACAATCAGTAAAGGTTAATACTTGACATTTTGTTTTACTAAAAAAAACCTAGTTTGAGGGGTAAGTACAACACCCTTTTTTTCACCCTACTGTTCCCTGCTTGCTAGTGGCCCCGACACGTGAAGTGCATCGTGGGCCCGGTACCCGACAGATTGTCCTAATTCTATGCGGCTGAACACTGTTCCTAATTTGCCCAAATTTTATCGACAACAAGTAGTTACCCAGCAGAGATGGAAAAATTCTCATTCCTGTGAGTCAGCAAGAATGACAAAAGATCACAAGACTGAACTTTGAAAGTCAGCGAGACTGACGAAATGGCCAAAGAGGCCTGCTGAGCGGCAAGAGGCCGCGATGTGGATTCGCGGATTGCGTCACTTGACGCAAAAATTTGGCCGCTTGGATAGACTTGAACCCATGTGCGGGAAAAATGCTACCCAAAGCCATTGGGTGAACAACAGCCAACAGAGCAAAAAGCGTGCTTTGTCACGACGTTCAGATTCAGTTATGTAGAAAAGGCGACTCCAAAAAAAACCGGCACAAGGGGAAAAAGTCGCACGCAAAAGCCAAGGAATTGCAGAGTGGGAATTAAAGGGGGGAGGTAGCCTAGTGAGGGCACGTCTCAGCCCCGGCTCTGACAAAGATTTGCTAGGGAAATAGTAAGATCTTGATGTTGGTGAGGAGCAGCACCCCCCAGTCTCCCCTCCCGCACAAATATAAAAAAACGTTTCCCAGTCGGGACTGTCAGGGACAAAACTGAAAGACGATCGGAAGTTCAAAAGGCCAAAAATGTAAGGTGATAGTGCCGGAGTCAACAGTGAAATTTTGGGGAAAAGTTTTCCCAGCAGAGGCCAGAAGAGCTGACATCAAAAGTCCATGTGAAAAAAGCCCCAAAAAAAGCGCAATAGCTTTACTGACAGACACAAAAAAATACTCGGGGCACAACGCAACCGACTCACGAATCTAGAAAAAAAACGCCATTGAAAAAACACAGCAGTCTTGCCTTTTGGGGCATGCATACATCAGCTTCATGAGCGAGACGGGCCCATTCGCCACTTTGCCCCCCCTCTATCAAGGCATTTGTAAATTCTGGCCAGTCACAAAAGGGTTGTTTGGTGAAACTTGGCTGCTTCACTCAAGAAATTAAAGAAAGGAAGTTGGGGCAATACTCTTGTGCGGGGGGGGAAAAAAAATATAAAACATTAAAAACCCGCAATACAGAGGGGAAACCCCCCTTTTTTTAGGACAGAGGCATGGGGCTATGGCTGGGTACGAGGGGGCCCGTGCAGTTACAGCAAAAAGGCGCAGCCATGCGAGCTCGCGCGCCCAACAGGCCAGCAAAAAACTGGAAAAGTCTAGCCCCGGCCCCCACCCACCAGGAAGTGGTAAGTGTTTTATTTCACGTCTTGCACAGCTAAGGGCGAATTAGAGCAGAGTTGGTATGTTTCAAGGGGGCGGCCCCAACATTTTTGCCCGTAGGGAATCACTTAAAACAGCCCAAGAAATCTTACAGTGTAAGAGGACCCAACTGGAAAATTTGTGAGAAAACCTTTTTTCCCTCACACTTGTAGTAGTACACAAACGGTTGAACCAGGGGGGAAACAAATATCATAGATTTGGGTGATAAACCAGATAAAAAAGGGTTATACCCCTTTGTAACCTTACACGATCAACACGTGTCGCTGTGTTTAAAGGGCCCAAAAAAGGATGGGTAAATCGCATTTTTTGAATTTAAAGAACTGAATCAAGATATTTTTCACCATTTCAAAATGGATCTTGCATGTTGCATTGAAGTTTTGACACCTTTTTGTTTCGGGGTTCTATAACCAAAAAGATCCTATACTCCATCCCCATTGCACAAGAAAAAGGAAGAATCTAAAGATTCAGGGGAAAAGGGCAATCGGGAATAAACTGTTCCCAAAGGTCTGGCTTTTGCCCCTAGGAAATTTACCAAAATTTTTTAAAACCCTTTTTTTCCCAAACTGAGAAAAGAAAATATGCCCACAACTTTTGGATTTTCTCTTCCCCTTTGCCGAATCAGAATCAAATGCATAGAGAATATCCAGCCACGTGCAGCTTTTTCGTTCACCGGCTTCATGTACCCCAAAGAGAAAATCGGTTTTAAACCCAAACCCCAGGTTATTCAGTATCTAGGGGTGATTTGTTCCAGACAATGCAGTCATTTGGGACACCAAAAAGGAAAAGACAATTGAAACCGGGTTGTGTCCAGTACTGAAACCCAAAAAACCCAATTTATCAGGAACTAGCCAAGGTTTTAAAAAAGGGTGGCAAGTTTCCCCAGTGAAATTTGGGCCCCCTAATTATCGCACTTAAAAGGAGAGAACGGGGAAAGGGGCATTCGGGGCCACTTCCCCCCTCACTCTTCGGGCGAAAGTAACCCAAACCCCCTTTCCCTGTTCTCTGACAAGTAAACTTCAAAACAACACATGCACAAACACCCCAAAAATGCCCCCACTCAAAAAAACAACACACTTAAAACCGAAACAACAACACACACACACCCACACACACACACCACCACAAAAAAACCACACACCACAAAACACCACAAACACACACACTTTTTAAAAAAAATGTGCCCTGGTTTCTTAGCTCCCCCCCCTCATGGCGTGCTTCCTGTTTCATTGCAGGGTGTTCTGGCCAAAAAATCAATATGCTGCACTCCCCCACCCCTTCCCTGCCTGCTTGCTCGATCGCCCATATACTCGCCCGCGGGCGTCGCTGTCACAGCTACCAATGGGGGGCGCCACGACTAGATTAACTCACACATTCTTCCACGAAGCTGTGAAAGCGGGGTTGTGTTTTGGGCCTGTGGGGCTAACCGGTTTACTGAAGAACAGAATTGTGTATCAAAAAGGGTTTGTTGGCTCGTTAAAGACAATATTTTTGACAAAGAACGCCTTTTTTAATACGTTTTTGGTTTTCGATGGAAAAATGGGCGCATTGTTGAAATTTGGGGCCGAGCAAAACAATCCATTAGCTTTTGATTGTTGGGAGCTGGTTGAGCAGCAAAGCCACGTTTAAAAAACTGGCGTTATTTCTTAGGCGAAGGAAAACCCGGGCTGATTCGTGACTTGTTGATTGTTAACTACTTTTCTTGTTCATGTGGCAAGCTGATCTGTGTTTAAATGTTATACTTTTCTACTTTTTAATTTAACCAGTTCATTTGCCTTTAGGGTCCCCTTATGAAAACTGAATGGCGTTTTCGAATTTTCTGGAAAACAAACAATGGGGTTAGGCGCCTTAGACATTCCCAGTATGGGAGGAGTGTGTGGGGCCCCCTTTTTCATAAAAATGCTTAAATATACATTACGGATTACTAAAAACCTACAAAATATGTGAAACAGATGGCCGACCTTTTTTACACACCCCGGCAAAGCGCCAAAAAATCAATAAAGGGGTGATGGGCTTGCCAGGTGGGGGGGGGGGTGGGGGGGGTGTTTCATTTAGGTTGACAGCGCGCAGTGTCGTTTACGTGTCACTCCCTTTGGGGCCCCCATTTAAAAAAAGACTGGGTTGATTGTCATAAAGGTGTGGGTTTTGGAGAAGATTCAGTCGGGTGTACTACCTTGATTCAAAAAACTTCTCACCTTGTGGTGTTTGTGAAAAAAACGGCAAAGCAGACACACGGAACAGTTTTGGGCCGGAGTTGGAAGTAGTTGAAACCCCCACGTGTTAGGGTATACGGCAGTAAAACTTGTGCTCTACGGGGTTCTAAATTGAACGAACATGGAAATGGGGTTTAGCCTCTTTGCTCTGACGCGGCTCTAAAAATTTGAAACGTCATGCTGTCGGTTTAAAATAGTAATGACGCGGCTCAAAATATAGAAACGATATGAATTTTGGGTTAAAAATATAAATGACGTGGCTCTAAATTTAACGCATGCATGTAGGTTTAAAAAAATTTGTAAAGAGGGCCAAAATATAGTAACGATAATTTGATGTACGGTTTGCTGCTAGAATTTGCCCTCTCGTTTTGGCTGTTGTTTTTTTTTGTGTGTGTGTGGTTTTGTCCTACCCACGCAGCCCGTCCCCCCCCCCCCCCCCACCACGCCGCCCCCCCACCCCCCCCCAGCACGCACGTCCCCCCCCCCCCCACCCCCGCACCACGTCCCCCACCCCCCCCCCCTTGAAAACCCACACCTCCCACCCCAAGTCACCCAAGTTCTTAAATTTTTTTAATTAAGTCCCCCCAATTTTAATTAATTTTTTAAATTTAATCTTCAAGTTTTTTTAATAAGTTCTTGATTAATTTTTTAATTTTAGTTCTTGTTAATCCCTCAATCATCAAGTTATCCTCTAAGTACAACCAATTTCTTATAATTTTCAAAAAAAAATACAATTATTTTTTTTATCTTAAATGAAAAGTCTAATAAGTACACAACGCCTCAAAAAACGGTCATCGTTGAGGATGTCTTGCTCAGCTTTCTCTGCATAGTCTTAAGGAAGGTCTTACCCAAAGCAACCAATTGTTTAAAAATTCTGGTCTATGGAAATGTCTTTTATAGATCTAGTCTTTATTATTGACTTTTATTTTAAAATACGCCATGTCTTTTTTATTAAAAATTTAAATATTTTCCTTTTTTAAAGGATAAAAATGATTTTTGTTTTTGGGGGTTTTTGGCGTGCAGTTGTCTTTTCGTATTTAAGGGTTCAGGTTTTTTTACTTCTTTGTTTCTGTTGCCTTTGTGTATATTTTTTTACCCATAATAACTCCCCCCAACAGCAAAAGGGGCGCAAAAAGGGCAAAGTTTTAAGTTAAAATATTCCATGAAGACTTTGGGGGCCCCTTAAATTTCACAGGAGTTTTTTGCTGGATTGAATAATTGTTTGGCGTTGGCGGTGTTATTTTTCAGAGAGTCATATTCTGTAACATTAATTTTTTTTTTTTGTTCCACTTCTAAATTTTTTTTCCCGTTCAACCGCCCGGATTTTTAAAGGTCCCACCCGGTTCAGGTTTTTGCTGTTTTCTCTTGGTTACTTTCTCCCCCTGATTCAATGTTTCCTGGTTCTGTGATTTTTCCCGCTCGTTTATTTTAAGGGAAAAAAAAATCTTTATGATTAAAATTTTAATCCCTGATTAATGGCGATAACAATGTTCCAAAATTTTAGTAAAATCACATCTAGAGACTTAAAGACTTTGTTAAAACGGGTCTTTCGTTAAATCATAGTTGATTTGTTCGAATCAATGGGAGCAAATCTTGAAGTTTAGTGTACAAACTAAAACCGTTTTTTCCCCAACTTTTACCTTCTAGACCCCCGCTGGTTCTCCCGTTATGATATTTAAAAATGTTTGTGGGGCATCGTTGAATCTGTTCAATGCTGAAATTAGTTCCAGGAAATGTTTTTTTTTCCCACACGCTGCCCAAAAAATACAACCCCTCCTTTTGGGGCTAATAGCTTTATCATTAACTTGGTCATTATAAGTTCGGAAGGTTTAGGCCCCCTTTAGCTGTAGGAGATCATGTTTCTGTTTTTTTTAAATTATAATTATTTTTTTTAAAAAATGAGCACGAAAAAAAATGTTGCTAACCTTTTAAACCATTTTGCTTTATTGGAGGGGTAATGTAGGATACCAATGCTTGGGAAAAACCTGTTAAGAATTAAAACCGCAGTCTTGGGAAACTGACTTTGGGGTTTGCAAAGTAATTGCTATAGAGCTTCGGTTGCCCGAAAGATTTTTAGTTAAACAAGGAAAAATTCCCCGGAAATAAATATTAAAAAAAAAAAACATTTTTAAAAAAATGCTTCATGCAATAATGATAGCGGCGCTGTGGGGAATGCGCTTGTTTTAGCGGCAGTAATTTTGCTTTAGTTAAATGGGGAATGGCGGGGAAGAAAAAGGCATAACAAAGCTATGGGGAACTAGCAGCTGCAAAGCGCCTATGAAAGGGAGACTTGAGCAGTTGATTTTTTTAAAGACACACGGGAAAAGGGGCAGGGGGTGCAGCTTTAAAAATTTTAAAAAAGTTGATCAAGAAAAAAAAAAAATATTATCTAGTAAAGGCAAAAAGTCCCGGGGGGCAATGCCCCCCCCAAAATTCTTGACTTTTATCAAACCCTAAAAAAAAAAGATGAAAAAATTGGTTTTTGTGTTGGGCATGACCGTCGTGTATTTTGTTTATTTAAAATTGGCGAATAAAAATTTAACAAAATCTTTTTTTTTCACCCAAAAGGATATTGGAAGGGATCCAGCATTAAAAAGCTAAGCCAACAGCGGGAGTCTGAACAAACAGCAAAGGGAAAGGTTATCTAAACAAGCGATTTGGCAAATTTATTTTCCCGCCCCAAACGTACAGGACACACTTTGTTAATCAATACCCAACGCACCCATCAAATGGATTTTGTATTTACCCTCTGATGGATTAGACAAAAAAATTAAGAAGCACTCACAGTCTTGACATGGTTCAAGATAAAAGAAAGCGAACCATTAACACAAAAGAGTGCTTCTGCTGTTGCTGTTGCCCTACAGTGTTACCCGGGTCACTAATTACCCTGATGATTCAAGTGATGATGGGGAAAAAATTTTAAAAGGGCCCAAGTGAATATTATTGTTGAAACATAGGTTACCATTAAAAGGAGGGATTCCAGGATTTTTAGTCACGGCTTTTGTTAAAACTTTAACAAAAAGTTAGCCCAAAATTTTTTTTTTACCAGATAAAAAAGGGGCTGATTGACATTTCGCAACCGAATGGGTTAGAAAAATGCCCCCAGTTTTGGCGCAAAAGAAAAAATGAAGAAAATTTTAAAAGGGTAAAGCCATCAAGCAATCAAAAAAAAACAATAAATGTTGCTGAAACTCCCGTACCCCAGCAAACTTTCCCTTTTGGGTTTAAAAATAAGGTACCTTTATTTTTCCGGGGGGGCGAAGGGGGGACTGCATCAGGGCAACGATCCAATTTGGGGTGTTGACCTATGAAAAAAAAAGAAATTTTAAAAATGAATCCGCCCTGTATTATTTCGGAAAATGCACAACAAAACAACCCGCTCCCAAAAATCTTTTGTGAAGGAAGAACTGAGATAATCCCCCAGACCTGTTCCCCTTTAATTTTTTTAAAAGGTTCCCAGGCCCAATTTCATTGAAAACTCTGGGTTAAAAAACACCCTTTTTTGTTTTGTTCTATTAATGACTTCTTTGTTACAAATGTTGTGTTGATCCATGTGATTAGATCGCGTTTTTTTTGTCTGTGAAAAAACTTATTTCCAAAACAAAAGCTTTTTTGTAGTTGTCATGTATATTTTGACTGCACAACGCTGCGAGATATTCCCTTTGCTTTTTAATGATTTTTTCCGGGTCGAAATACTGTACTTTTTGACCCTTAACCCCAATTATTTTTACCCCTTTCCCGATAATTCATCCCTTCATCTTTCTAAAACCTTCTTGTTGTAAATTTAATGTAAAGGTGAATCTTTTGGGTTTAAACTGATGTATCATACCATCCCCCATGTCTTGCTACTTCGATTTCTGTTTTTAAATTTCAGTAGGAATATCTATAACAAAAAATATCGTTCTGTGTAAAGTCTTGGACTCAGGATACGAGGGGTTAAAGTGTCTTTAAAAAAAATTCTAACATCAAAAAATTTGATAATTCTAAAAAGTAAACCCTTTTAAAAAAAGGGGTTTGTCCCAAATTTGACTTTTTTTTTTTATCATTATGCCAAAAAAACTGATCATGAAAACTTTAAATCCTGATAATTTGGTTTGAAGTCAGCTTTTTGCTTGTTCTCTTTGGTGCTATCTAACATTTTGCGCTTGTGCGGATTTCCTAGTCTTTCCAAAACAGCGTTTTAAAACTTAAAAAAGTCTTTTTCTGAAGCATCTGTGGATTTGGTTTTGAGATCAGTGTTCTTCATGATGTAGGTTTATGAAATGTTCTTTATCGAAGCAATTATGCGATGAAAGCTGTTAAATTTTAAAACCCTGTCTTAAATAAAAATTTTGAAGTCTGTAAAGACAGACATAATTTTTTTGCCTCGAAGTTTTGGCACAAGTTTGGGGGGTTTTTGGATCCTCTTTGATTTTTTGCTGCTTGGATAGTCATTATGCAGGTCTGGGGTTCATAGGTATCTAAATCAACTTCTAGAATGAAACCCGTGGTGATCAGGCGCAAATCCCAACCCCTTTTAATGCCCTTTTTAATATTATTTGACCTGGTAATTTTAAGTTCGTAATGGGAAACATTGGCCATAGCCCCCCCTACAGTTTTTTTCATTAAATAATGAGATAGTTAGACCTTTTACTTGGGTCATAGTCTCTAGGGATTTTGTTGTTTGCTTTACGTAATGGTGCGACGCCCTCAAAATTCCCCCCCCGCAATCCCTTTTCAATCATCTGAATATTGGTAAATTGACAAAAAATCAAACTGTACTCCCGTAAATTAAGAAAGGGCCCAGTCATCCCGGGCGCAGAAATGTAATTCGCGGGATCCCGGCTATAATGTTTTTAGAGGTCTTTCTATAGTTTTAAGACGGCCCCCAACAAACAGATCTGCCTCAAGTGGGTCATGATATCTCCCATCGTTTTTACACCTTAAATTTTTGCCCTCTTGGCATGTGGTAATCAAAAACTGATGTCCCCTTTCCCCTAAGACTAGAAAAGAACGCGCCCTTTTGGAGGAAGTGTTTTTTTCGTTAAAACCCTTTCCCAATGTTTATGTACTCATAAAGGATAAAGCCCTTTCTAACAAGGGGTTGGGTCAAAATATTTTTTCCTTATTGGGCAGGGCTTTTAAAGGCATGCCGGACTCTAATGAACCCCTCATGTTTGCATAGGTCAAAAAAGACATGTTATTTAGATTAAGACATGTACTTTTTTTTAGATGTGCAATGCATGCACCCGAAGGGATGTCCCCTGTTTCATTAAAGGGGGAGTGTAACCTGCAGTTATGAAAAAAAGTGGGGAGCTTCCTGTCTTAGGTTCAAATTTTGTTGAAATTTGCATTTGTTTGCGTGCTCCTTGAAATTCCCCCTAATTATCATGGCTCTTACTGTGGGGGTTTTCACTCTTGGGGGTTAGCTCTAAAACCCCAAAACCAACAGTGAGTGGCTGGGGATACTGTTGTTGGTCTTAGGGTCTCATATTTCAGTAAAATTTAAATTATTGAACAGCATTACGCACTTGTGCTGCGCTGTAAAAATCTTCTAGCCGCATTTGGGGCCTCTTATAATTTGGTCTGAATAAAGCTATCCCCCCTGACAATAATGAAGGCAAAAAACAAAATCTGATGATTTCTCATTAAGAGTTTTTTTGAAGTTTTTGTGGTGCGGCCCTTTATAAGGAACAAAAAAGCGACTCGAAGTTGCGTAAACTCGTATGGACTTGTTTGCAGTTTTTTTCCCGTTTTTTAAAACTAACTTTGATCCTGGGGGGGGTAATTAGTTCTGTATTGTTCAGAACTTTTACAATGTTTTATATGTTTCATCGCAGCTTGACGATGAATTCTTGTTAAACTTTTTTTGCAGAATTCTTGTTTGCTATGTTTGTTTTGTGTATAAACCCTAATTACTCATTTTGCTATCAATGTGTAAAGGGGTAGCCCGCTGGGAAAACATTAGTAGTAAGTAAAGTTTTTGTCTGGTTCGCCTATTGTTGGGCTGTTTTGGACCTTTAATTGGCACCAAAATTTTTTTCCATCCCTGTGTTTCAAAAACAGTTTTGGTTTGTTTTTTTTTTCTTCAAACTGTCAAATTTGGTTACACTAACAGGAAAAAAATTCCATTTAAATTAAGATCTTGGCGATTTCTGATAGTTGTCACTCTTTTGCGGGTGTTCGCGGACATGATGAGCCTTTTCAGAACGACCACATGAAAATTTGTTGTTGAATTTTTTTTGTTTAAAACTGCTCTCTTTAAAACCAAATCCCCAGGTAGGGAATGTAAGCTTGCCTACAACGGTGCATATTAGCCTGTTTTTTTCTTCTTAAGACTTCGCCCCTTTACCAACCCAAACCCCTTTATTTTGCTTTTTCGCGGCAGCGTCAAACTGTGAAAGAGTTCGTCTGCCCAACCGGGTTTAAGTCTTAGGGAAAGAATGTCTGTTGTTTAGTCGAGACCCAGACTTCTAGATTTTCTTCATTTATTGTTACATAGTCGATTAAAACAGCTAACATTACTTTAACTGGCGGGTCTATTGTTAGTTTGCCTGGAACTTGAGAAATAGCATGAACAACACTTGCCTGTACGTTTGTTGGGTCAATGACTTCTAAATCAATATCATTCAGTGCTCTTGATAAACGCTCTCTCTCGAGCATTCCTTCAAACAATTCGTCTTGTCCTTCATATATCTTAGCCATGCTGTCTTTCTTTTCTAAGCCAAAATATTTATTTAAATTAAAAAAAAATACTTAATCAGAACCAATATCAACGGTCTTTTTGCGCTTGGACTCATAAACTAAAGTATAAACACCTTTTGGTGTTGTTAATGTGAGCTGTTTAGAACAGAGTTTAATGTCTCGTTTACTTTTTTTAAGCATTCCTTTTTTATCTGCTCGGGGGTCTGGCTGTTGAGAAAAACTTGTCACCGCCTTTCTTTGAAGATCAAACTTTTGTCTTTTGTAGTCATCAAAATCGGCCTGTAAACGATTAAATTCTTCATCCGTGATGTTTGAGTCAACAAGCGCTTTATTTATTGTCAGTTTGAACGAGCTAAGTTTAGCTGTTATTAGTTGAACCATAGCTGTGTGCTTTTGGAGTTTAGTTTTTATTTTTTTGCTGGCAGCACCTACAGCTAATGAACACAGACCGAGAGCTAAAGACAAACCTCCTAGAGGTAAAGCCGCGGGTGCGCCTATGCCGTTGCTAAGAGACCAACACTCGTTCCTGCTGATAGAGCGCTTATAGTCGATGCTCCAGTATTAACATATGTAACAGCATTAAAGGCAGCAGAATACCTTCGTTTGGTTTTGCTGTATTTTGAAAGGTCTTGCTCTAGTACTTGCTGCATTTGTGTAATGTTAGTTAATCTGAAGGTTTTTACTTCAGGGGTTTCTATAACAGCAGAATTGCCTGCTATCTCTTCTTTTGGCGGCGCTGTAGGCACATTTGGATAAACCTGAACAGACATGCTTTTTATAAAATAAAAATAATTTAGTATTGTATATCTTTTAATCTGTTATTTTCAATATTCAGCTGCGCATCATATATTAAAACAAATGTACATTAAGCGGTTTTATCGGCTTCTTCTTCTTTATCAATTTGAATGTTTATTACATCTCTCCAAGTTCTCCCGCTTCCATGCAACTGATTATCCTCTGTTGACCTTAGGTCAATCCATAAACCGTATTTTGTTGTTAAATAATCATCAAGCCTAACATTGTGAAGATGTAAATCTTTAGACACAAGGTCTGCTGTTAGACTTCTACCCCTCCCACCCCCAAACAATTTTCTTATTTCGTCAAAATGATGATAAGGTCTAAGCCCGCTAGCGTAAATTTGGTTAGGACTACCCTCAATCGAACATTGTACTTTCGTTATTTTTGGATTAAAAAACTTTTCACTTCCTCTTTTGAACGGTTCTTCATCTCACACAGCAATAAAATACCTTTAAGCGATCTTGCTGCGACGCTAAAACTAAAATTCCATATAGTGTCTGCCCTGCTTCTGGGATATGTTGTATGATGAATCACTCTTTCGTAATATATTGATAATTTTGACTGATATTGTTGCTCAATCAGCCTTGCTAAATTAGGGTTGCTAACAACGTCAAACTCTAACGAGATGTCAGAAATGCTGTACTTTGCTTCGGTGTCTGATGATCTGATAACGCGTTTGTATTCATTAAAAGTTAGTTCATATGACAATCTGTCTTTTAATGCTCCTTGAAAGTACGGTGCATGCGCTTTTAACAACTCAAAATCTAAGGAATGGAAAAGCGATTTCCATACGCAAAATTTACAGCTGCATGCTTTTTGTTGTCTTTAACATCTGCGGCGTCTATTCTGTGTTTTAGTCCATCATCATTTTCAATTCCTTGAAACGCAAGATCAGCCCTTTCATTCTCGGTTAGCCATAGATCAGAATAGGTTAAAATATGTCTGCATTGTGTAAAGAAATACTTCTTGCCCCTCAAGTTTTACAGAAATTTTCTTAACGATTGCCCGTCCCAAATTCTGGACAACTGTCCTGTTTGGGTCTGTTTCTGATGCGAGTTCTATTTGAAAGTAAGTCGTGCAGAGCCTGGCACAATCACTTCATCCGCTCCTAGGTCCGGAAATTTGACAGTAAGAATTTGATCTGCATCATAGTAGATGGATTATTTGGAACAGTAATATTCCGTTTATTTCCCTTCACGCCAAAGGGTTCTTTCAGTCTTCTATGCGGGTCAAGAATCGAGCCATATGCATGTAACATTTTTTTATAAAACAAAATAAAAAAATTAATTATTAAAGAAACATGGCAGGCATTGAAGATGAAGATTATGATGTTTTTGATCGTGGAGACGACATGAGTGATTCCCCTTGGGAGCGGCATCGCTCGGGGTCTCATTGCATGATGAATTAGCAGAAATCGGGAGTACATTACCAACAAGTCGGTATAAATTAACAGAAAGTAAGGTCAGATCATTATACCAAAGTTTAGGCCAAGAACCTCCCGAATTTATAGACCCTAATGATTTTGAAGTAAAAGATGACCATTTGTTTGTGAGGAGCGACCAAGGACAACTTGTTCAGCTTACAACTAAAAAAGACCCATCAAAGTTTTTAGCCGTGGGTTCAATTAGAAATAGACTCAGTGTGAAAGATCAAAATCGCCTTGGCCTTGTTAGGCCAAAATTAAGGGCGGAGGCAGTTGCTAAACTTCAAAACACACTGCAAGAACTCCCAACAGATAACCAAATGCAAAACATGGAACTTAAAGAATTAAATCAATCAGCAGGCGAATTAATAAATACAATAGAAGCAGAAACCAGTTTTTCAGAAGAAACAGCGTTTAAAGACTATACACGACTCACGCTACCCATGCGAGAAATAGCGGCCCTTGATCATGCTTTAAGAAGGATCAGAGGCGAATTAACAAACAATTTAGCAAAACTAGGTGAACTAGATGGGCATATAAAAGAGAAAAAGAAAAACTCGTTGAGGCTGATGACGCCAACTTAGGGCATGATATTAAAGAAAGAATAACCCAAAGACTAAAAGATCTTGAACAAGAAAGATCAGCAAGACTAGAAGTGACGACTACTAACCGGGACCAATTACGAACTCAAGTGAATAGAATAAGAGAAACTATCCGAAAAATTTTATATGAAGACACAACGCTAGCAGAACGAATCCGAACGCTGTTTAGAGAGCAAGGCGTCACATTAGCAAGCGTTATAACAGCCTTAGGATTTGCAATAAGTACACTGGTGATGGCTATTACAGGCGGCGGTGGAGGGCAAAGTTCAGTGCCTCCATCGCCATCTCCTGATAAATCATGGGTAAAAAAACAGCTTGATCATCTTGCGAATTTATTAAAAAAATTAGCTGGTAAAGCCGTGAATGCTTTACCAGGAATATTGGGGAGTATTGTCAGCTGGCTTTTGTCTACTGCAAGCAAAGTAGTTGGCTTTATGGCCGAGCACTTATGGGCATTAGTTCTCTTAATAGTTGGGTTAATTTTTAGTAAGATAAAGACCAAGTAATCCTAGGCCTGTTAATCCAAGAACAAGCGCTGTCTTTTCATATTCATGGTCATCGCGAACAGAGCCCGCGAGCTTTGCTGAGTCTTCAATGGCTTTTGGGGGTTGGGCCTCGGGGATTAGATGACTTATTCTTGGGTGTTCTTTTACTGCTTGCAATATTACTGGCTCAGAATTTATGTCGTTTTTCCCAACCTTCTGTTCATTGCCTGCTATAAGAATTTCATTATTATAGTTTATTATTATTCCTACCTGGAGTCTAAGGTCAGAAGGCAACATGTATAAACCAGTGCCAACAGCAAAGTCTACTTTCGATCTTGCGTATTGTAAAACATGTTGGTACCTTTGAATACTTGAAGGTAAATCAACTGTAGAATTAATGGCGTCCTCTAAATTTGCTAAGTATTGTTTTGTGCGTCAAAGCCAGTAGAAGGATCAGTTATGCTTGATCTTGCCTGTGCTTGCGACCCTAGCAAACACCAAACGTAAGTACGAATAGAGTCGTTTATTCGTTCTATTCCCGCCCTAGTTAGGCCCTTAGAAGTGTCTAAGATAAATGTTGTCCATGCTGTTTTATGCTTTTGCTCTATGGACCGAGGTGAAAAGCTGTTTCGCTTGAAGAGAAAGATGTGTAAGGAGGATTCCGTCAAATTTAAACTTTCTGTGCATGCCCAAAAATAAGGGGTTGCCTAGACCATGATTAAGATCCAACTTTTTTCTAAAGTCCGTCTTGGTGTTAATATTGAATTCGTTACAGACCTTTCAAAAGCCTTCATGTCTATTCTGTTGCTGATGGTTTAAACGGTTTGTCTTTCGGTAATGGCGCTTGCAGTTCGTTAAAATACGTCTGAAGGTGTAATAAAAATGAAATCTGTACATGACCAAACCCAAAAGGACAGGATGATTTAAGTGATTAGCATACGACACTCCACACCCAGTTGATGCACAAAACACAGCAAAGTTTAACTGGTTCTGATAAAACGGGCATCGGATGACTAAACCACGCTTTCGCGATGTAGTTTTTTTTAAATTTAGGGGGTTAAGATAGCTCTTCAATGGAGTACTCACCTTTTTATGAAAAGCGACAGTCTGGGTCACAGAAATGCGAGGGTGTCAGTTGTTATATTTTTAAGATTGTAGTGCGGCCCAAAACAGAATATTTTGCCAGTATATTGAATGCATCATTTTTAATTTGTTTTAAAAAATGTTTGTAACAATAAAAAACTCAAGACCGCCCTTCGTTTTTAGAACATGCTTTTAATAACAAATGCGGAACCAGAACGGTCGCGCCCCAATGAAATATTTTACAAAGTGGGTATGGTTTAATATAAGCAAGGGCCCAAGAAGAATAATAGGTTCAAAAAAGTTAACGAGCGGGGACCAAATGAGCCGGGTTAACATACCTGATGGTTTTTACGGGTTTTGCTCACTAAAAAAAGCAATGAGTACTTTGACATTACTCTCAAACTTAACAATGCAAATTTCTAAAAACAATTTTAAACATTTAAGCTTGAAGACAAAAGGAAATCTTATTTTTTTGATAGAGAGCTAGCTAAATTTTTGGCTTTACAACTAGCAATTTAACCCACTCATAGTTTTATTGCTGAGCCAGACAAAACTATTATGAGGGGGAAAATTCCGCTCGTTCTTGCTTTACATTCATTACTCTAGTTAAATTTGGATGAGCTGAGCATGATGAAAATTTTAATGATGGAAGGCCCTCAACTGTTTTAAGGTCTTCCGTCAGGAAAGCAGCATATTGCGATTATGAAATTATACAATTCCCTAATTTACTTTTTTAAAAGATTAGTTTGTGGGGGGTCGGATCATTTAATATAAAAATCAAAGACAAAACGGGGGAAAGTCGTGAAATGGGGAAAAACCTGCACATTGTTTTGGAAATAAAAATACGCTACTAAAAAATAATGTCGCGTGGGCCAGAAAAACCAGGAGTTACTGCGCCTGTGAGGTGTATAACTTTAGAATTAAAAGACCTTGCGGGACGTTGCGGACTTTGAACAGAATGGTGAGATAGGCACTTTGTATGGTTTTGAGTACACTAAAGATGGTGATTTTAAACGCAAAGAAGGTTGACGACAAAAAAAAGGTTTCCTAAACTAGAACAACTACGCAATCTAGAAGCAAATAATGTTGGCCAGTATGAATATAAAATAGTTCGAAAACCTGGGCCTCAATGGCACTTAGAAAACCCTATTTTAGAATGGGAAATAAAATTTGAATTCATAAGCCCCCTTTTTCATTTTTGACCGCCAAAAAAGTTTCAGAAAAGCATTCACTCTGGCCCTTTACATGTAAGTCTTATACCAGACGATAATAGTCGAAAAGAATTGAAAAACGCCGTATGGGAAAAAACAGTACATCCTCCACAGAAAAGAAACAGTTGTTAAAAAAAGCTTCTACAAAATTTACAGTTCTTCCAAGCAGAAAATTAGGAAAACACGTTCACAAAGATTTTTTGAAATTTCTGTCCCTTTAAAGATGTGGAGAGGGATGGGGTTGTGGGCGTTAGTGAGACCTTATAAAAGGAATTAATATTGCTGGCAAAACTTAGACGTTAACGTCTTAACGTTGTTGTCGTCGTTCTTTACAATGGCGAGGATATTAAGATCATAACTCAAGCAACAAAATCACTGTTGACTTAAATAGAAACACATCTTACAGGACTAAATTGGATTAATCTTACCATTTAGGCCTCATAGGGTTTTATTATACTGAACAAGTTTTGACGGAGAGTATGATAAAATAATAACTGAATTAGATTAAACTCTGTTTTTAAAACTATGGAGCAGTTAAACTTTATGACAAAAACCCTCATTGCTCATTGATTTGTGGGCAAAACTGGTTGTGGAAAAACAATATTTATCCCGACCTGTTACAAACAGTTTTTCGTATAATTTTAATCATATTGTGGTTTTCTGTCCACACTTAAATGGAACAAGCATTTTCATAATAGAAGGTTTATATGGACAGATGATGACATATATTTAGTTAATCCTAGCAATAAACTGAGTGAGTGTTTAGAACAGTTTTATAGACTGTTTGAAGGAACGCAAACACTATTATTATAGATGGGCTGCTCGGCAGAAAGAACATAGTTAAAAAGAGAAACACTTTGTCGAAACTAGCTTTTAGCGGAAGACATGCTGGGAAAAAGTGTGTGGATTTTATGCCAGAAATATAACTCGGTTTTAAAAGACTTTAGAGAACAGTTAAAGACTGTTTGTTTTATTTCACATGAAAGACAGAGACTCATTTGAAGAATGTTTGCGCGAAAATGATGTTATTGAAAATGATCAGGAAAAACAAAGGATTAAACAAAAACTGAAATCTAAAAAGTTTGTAAATTAGTATTGAAAACGGATAAACCTACGCAGTACGTTTGTTTGTAGATAATCGTTATTTTTTAGTTATTGAAATCTTACTTGTCAGAGAACAGAGAAAGGGGCATTGGGTTACTTTCGCCCGAAACTGGGTGAGGCGGAAGTTTGGGCCCCGAATGCCCCTTTCTCTGTTCTCTGAGGCAACAAAAATGCTGCACTGAGAAAAAACAAAGGGAAATTTTTTGATGGGATATACCACACTGACCCCACAAACCCCAAAAAGAGCTTAAGTGGTGGATAATTATGTAGATACTGCTTACAAAAGACGTCACACATCCAGATTTTGACGTTACTGTGCGTCAGATGCCAGTAAAGACAGGATGGGGATGTGCATGTAAGACACGAGCTCCGGAGGATTGTGGCTACCAGTTGAAACTCGCTTCCACATTAATTACCTTGAAATTAAGGCAGCTTATTTCGCACTAAAGTGCTTCCAGGCAGACCTTGATGGAAAACAGTGCGCCTGCTGACTGATATTCCACAGCAGTAGCCTGTATTAACAACATGGGCACAAGCCACTCTGACAGCTGTAACGAGATGACAGCCACTATCTGGCAGTGGGCTGTGGGCAGAAATGTCTGGCTGAGTGCATACCACATCCCAGGGAAAGACAATACAGCTGCGGATGAAGAATCAAGAAAAATTAATGTGGATGCAGAGTGGAAACTGGACAGTACTGTGTTGACAGATGCAGTCAACAAGTTGCAGATTTCCTTTGAAATTGATTTGTTTGCTTCCAGAATAAACAAACAGCATCACTGTTATGTCCTCTTATAGAGCCGACCCTGAGGCACATGCGGTTGATGCTTTCTCCTTAAATTGGGGAAAACTACAATGGTATGCTTTTCCCTTTCAGCCTGCTGCCCAGTGTTTTGCAGAAGATACGGAAGGAGAGAGCACAGGCCTGCTCTTTTCTCCCCTTGTGGCCACACAGGTTGGTGGCCTGTTGTACAGAAATGTAAACCCAGGAACCGTCCGTCTACCCTCCACACTTCCCCTGCTGCCTGCCCAGCCCACCCGGGTCGCACTCACCGCTGCTGCCAAAGCTACAATTCTGGTTGGCAGTGTATCAGGAGCACGTTTGAACAGGAAGGATTCTCCCCTGTGCAGTAGATATTCTCATGAACTCTGGAGGCCCACCACCAAAAGTCGTAAATACATACATTAGTGGGTGGATAGAATATCCCTCAAAAAACGGCAAAGGGCAGTGAGATCACCCACACCGCCACAGGTACTGTTGCAAATTTTTTAGCTTCCTGTTACAGATGGGGCAAGCTATAGTGCTGTAAATTCTGCAAGAAGTGCATTATCAGTTTTTCTCCCATCGTGAGAGGAGTATCGTAGGTAATTTTACCAGAGATTTGCAGACTTGTCAAAGGGGTTTTTGAGGAAGACCTGCACTGCCAAGGTACAGACAACCTGGGTGTTAGTGTAGTGTTGGATTACATGTGCTCACTTCCAGATGTAAATATTTGGATTTGAAACAATAAACATTGAAAACTGTAACTCTAATGGCACTTCTTACTGGGCAAGAGGCCTGCTCTTAAATTACTGAAAATCAGATGTGCATGTCAGTGAAAGGAAGTGTTTTTTTACATTTTTCTAGAAAACACAAAAACCTAAGCCAGGCAGTCACACAGAACCAGCAGAAATTCTCGCCTATTCGCAAAACACCAAATATGCTTAGTGACGCACTAAAAACTGATCTGAAGAAAACTGAAGCGCTCGGGAAAGGGCCAGAACTCTTTATTGCATTCATAGACCACATGCTCCCATTTCAGAAACACATTTTCTCGGTGGGTCAACAAGTGCTGGCTGCGGCAGGAAAGTGGACACAGAGACATATGGTGCACACACAACGCGTGCTGCGAGTTGTTCGGTGCTGCAAGTGAAGGAGTGAACCTTGCCACCATCTAAAAGCGTGGTGGTCGGCAGAAAATACCCTTCACCAAGTTTTATAAGAAAGCGGTACTGTTCTAACCAAATTTTGGACAGGCAGTATTGGACAAGTTTGTTAAGAAGTCGTGACTTCTGTACAGTATGTAGTTGGCAAATTTCAGACTTACTGGGGAATGTGCTTACAAATATTCTGCATTTAACTGCATGTGAATGCAGGCCAGTAGGCACTGCAGTTGGAATATGTTTCAAGTTTGTGTTCAACATGTTATGTTTGGTGATATTCACCTTTACTGAATCAGATTAAATTGATGTACATGTATTGATGACTGCAATTGGTTTTTTCAATTATGTGAAATGCTGCGTAGTCACTAGATGCTCTAAAATCTCACGGACTCCGTATGACTGAAGAGAGGCGATAAATAATTGAAAAATTAAAATAGACTTACGTAGAAAGGTGACGTTTAATTTGAATTATTTAGAGCCTATCGTAAGAGGGAGATTTTCGTGCCCTCCCTATGTATGGCTCTGAATGTTCAAAGTCACCGCTATGGTAAGTCTAGTGAACAGTTTGTTCGCCCTCCCAAAGTATCTAGTGACTACTCGCAGCTCTAAACACTGACTATTCCCTTTGGGTGACGCGCGCTGATACTCACGTAACTCCTCCCTCCTTACGATAGGCTCTAAATAATTCAAATTAAACGTCACCTTTCTACGTAAGTCTAGTTTAATTTTTCAATTAATTTACATCTTGGTTTTTGTATTTTGACGTGTACTTCGCCTAGCAGTAATTTAAGTAATACAGTCCTTATGGTGGATCAGACTAGGCTGTGGTAAGTATGCCAATCTTTCTGCTTAGTTTAGGACTATCAGACCTAGAACAGAAGAAATTGTTATGAAAGTGACTTTGAGTACAACAAAAATCACATGAAGAAAAAGAAAGAAAGGTCAGCAAGCATCATCACAGAATAAGCTGCTAGTGCCCGTTCCAGCTAAACTCACACCTCATAGTTGCCAGAGTACAACATGAAAACGAGCATAATATGATTTGTAATCAGAGAAAGTGTCAATTGTTTCTAAACACTTACAAATTCCTTACTATATGCTTCACAGTCCATTCAGTTCAACAAACACATGGGGGCCTCTCTGTGTGCTTAGCGGTCCATTCAGTTCAACAAACATAGTTTACTTTCGCAGGTCTACCACAAAGGAAGAGAAAAGCAGTGGAGTGCAATCAAGAGATATGATTTTACCGAAATGAAAACTAAAACAAAGACGTGCAGTCAGTCAAAGGGGGCCATAGAACAGGGGGAAGCTGGTCACACAGCATCTTCTGAAGCTGGTCACACAGCATCTTCTGAAGCTGGTCACACAGCATCTTCTGAAGCTGGTCACACAGGACGTGCAGTCAGTCAAAGGGGGCCATAGAACAGGGGGAAGCTGGTCACACAGGACGTGCAGTCAGTCACAGGGGGCCATAGAACAGGGGGAAGCTGGTCACACAGGACGTGCAGTCAGTCACAGGGGGTCATAGAACAGGGGAAGCTGGTCACACAGGACGTGCAGTCAGTCACAGGGGGCCATAGAACAGGGGAAGCTGGTCACACAGGACGTACAGTCAGTCACAGGGGGTCATAGAACAGGGGGAAGCTGGTCACACAGGACGTGCAGTCAGTCACAGGGGCCATAGAACAGGGGAAGCTGGTCACACAGCATCTTCTGAAGCTGGTCACACAGCATCTTCTGAAGCTGGTCACACAGCATCTTCTGAAGCTGGAAGAGGCCTGCATAATAAGTCTTGTTATGCTGAAGAGTGTGTGAGTCTGTGTTTTGTTTTGTTTTTCACATTATCTATGTTTTAATGTAATGGTGCATGCAGGTATAAGGTAATGTTGGTTATATTAGCCCAGCTGACTGCAAAAGGGCCACAATGATGCATACGTGTGTTATTCATTGTCTTGTCTGTTTGTTGCAACATCTTGGACGAACCGTTCGATTCATCAACAGACTTATTTTATCCGGTTAATGAATATAAATGTATGATTTACTGGTCAAAGGTAGTTGAATGTAAAGTGCTTGCATTCCTTCACTTGTCCCTTGCTCTCTGTGTTCCAGGTGTAGTCTCCATCGTGGGCGTCATCCTGTTCTGCACCATGTTAGAGGGAGACAAGTACGAGCGACGATGGGCCCCCTTCGTCAACCTCGCCGGTGGCATCGCTTTCTGCCTGTTTGGTTTTGGGGGCTACCTGAGGTGGAGAGACCACACAGCGGAAGGTGACTTCGAGGACGACAATAGTTTGTACGAGCAAAATATGAATGAAATCCGTCCACATGGTCCTGTGACTCACAGACAGACTTCACAGACTTCCAGCAAGGCTGCGGAGGCCCGCGTGTGACCCTGGGAGTGTGTGTGACTCGGTGCATGATGGGAAGTCATGTGGCTGAGAGAGAGAGAGAGGAGGTGGGTGCATGGTGGTGCAAAAACGGACCATTCAACTTCAACAAGCTGGAATACATGTGAAGTTCCGTAGTTCACCACGTAACTTGTCTTATGAACTATGTTCGCCTGGGAGGGAATTGAGATTTATTCACTTGTCATGCTGAATTGATAAAAAAAAAAGAAGAAAAACTGCTGCCAAAATACATGCCTCCACATTGCAGTTTGATGAGCAATCATCATGGGGAGAAAAAAAAAACTTTCTTAACTTCCTTTTTTTTATCTTTAATAATTGCTGCAAATTCTTTTCTCTTCATCTTATAATTTCTCTTCATTTTCTTTTTCTTCTTCTCTTCTTCTTTTTTCTTTTTGGTCTCAATTTTTCTACTCGCTGTCATGATGGCATTTTTATCTTGTCATTGTTCTCTGTGGTTGGTATGACATAACCAGTTTAGGGAAATAGCTGGATTTCAGGGTCCAGGTCTGGTGTTACGGTAGGCAGGGACACTAAAATGCCGGTCTGTGCCACAGGAGTGAAGAACGTATGATAGCTGGGAAACCAAAAAAAAAGATATTAGAATATGGATGTATCCTTACAGAGATGAATGTTACATACTGTAGATGCATGAGTCAAGTCCAGGATATGTCAGTAAAGAAAGGTCACTACAACAAGGTCAGGAAGAGGATTACTGTGAAAGACGACAGGATGTGGACATAGGTCATGCTGTTGGAGTATGTCTTCCAGAGAGCGTCGCTCGTTGAGGATGAACGACCAAATCATGCTGCTTCACCGGTACTCTACTCCATGACATGATGTGTGGTGCCAGGTGTGAGCTCCTCCTGTGTCGCATGTCCTTGTTCACACTTTAGAACGCCGCACATTGATCGAAAGCTTGATCAGTTTAGGAGATTATGAACAGTGCAATAGATGTGAACCGTGAACAGTTTTGCTGCTGTGTGCATGCGGACTGACTGTGGAAACTTTTAATGAAAAGTCGAGCAAACACTACAGTCGGTAAGATGTATTTCCTCATGGCGGAAGTGCGACAAATGCAGGGGTCTAGGAGGAGTTGACTGAGCGTAGGAACCTTCCTCTGATGTTCAGACTGGAACTGATGATGTCACTGGGGATAGAGTTCATCTGAAGACATTGGAAAGCAATATGCCTTGTTGTCACAGAGGTGCAACACAAACAATGGCAAAACGGCAGCAGAGACGGCAAGACTGGAGACAGACTGGTCATTGATGACAATTTTGTCATCCAATTCTGTTATTCTCGTCATTTTTTTTTCTCGTCTCTCTCTCTCAGAACTGTTAGCTTATACACCATGTGCATCCCAAGAATTGTTCATTCCTTCAATCCCAAACTGTTTGACACTCCGTCCAAGCTCGGCGGGACGTACGGCAGACATTGGACAGATGCAACTTCTGATTCATTTGTGTTCTGAGCTGTGCATCATAGACTCCTTGCATTCAGCAAGTGCCAGACCCTACGGTGTGCAGACGATGGTCCACAGCCGCTGTGGAATCTTGTTTTTTTTTTGCATAGGACACAATCATCAGATCACTGAAAGTGCTTTTGCGCAATTCCTTTATCATGTGTCACATAAAAGCTGCTTTAGTTTTAGTTTGTAGAAAACCTTTCTTTCTTTTTTTTTCTTTTTTTTTTGTCGTATGAACTTTTGTACTTTTTTTCTTTTTCATTCGTTACACAGATGAATGCAAAACATGAAACTGTTTGGTGACGGACCAATAACTCGGCAGTTCGTTCTTCCTCCAGGGCTGATCATTTTTGCAGACCCTTCGGTCACCACATTGTTGGGGTGTATGTTGTTGTTGTTTTTTTAAAATGTTATACATGTAGCAGCATTGCACAATCTGTTGGTGTCAGTTCTCTTCATCTTCTGTTCTTGTTTTTAACTTCCTCCGCAGAGCATTCCGTTCCGGATCTGATGTACCGCACAAAACATGGTGAGGAGCACCATAACAGGACAGCAGTGTGGCGGGGAAACAATGTTAGCAGGGATTGTGGTAGAAAGACAGGGGGGAGGGGGAGGGGAAGGGAAGCAGGGCGGGAATGGAGGGGGGCAGGGGGGAGGGGGGGGGCAGGAGGGAGGGGGTGTGTGGGATAGGGGGTGGGGGTGGGCCAGGGAGAGGGGGGGGGGGGGTGTTACCTGGGATTTGAACTCTCAGCCTCCTTGCAAGAAAGGCAGTTGTTGAGGTCCTGTCAGGTCTGAAACAGCTTTGATCATGCTCATTCCCTTAGGAATGGATTGGGAAGGGGTCAAAACTGGCGATGGGAGGATGGATGGATGATAGAGGGCTACAGGGGTCTTCAACCTCCGTGGCTCATCCTGCCTTAAAAAGGAAAAAAAAAAAAAAAAAGGAAGAAAGGCAATTCTCATGTTCATAAAAGATTTGAAACGGCTTTGATTACTTCCCCTCTTCTCCATCCTGCACTCTCCCCCCCCCCCCCCCCCCCCCCCTCCCATTTGCCTGGTAACACAACATGCACTCTTTTTTTTATTTTTTAACTTAAATCCCAGCCCCCATTTCTTTGTGCTGTATGGTCCCAGGTGCTTGCCAATTTTAACCAGCTGGATCCTCTTTTTTTTTTTTTCTTCTCTTTGTCTCTCCGGCTGTGTGAAGTTGCGTATAATTCCTTCATCCTCATGTCAGCCCCTGTTAATTAAGAGCATGTGAGAAAAGCTGTAGTGATTGTATGTTTCATTTCTTGGCAATTTGCAGGGCAAGAAAAAAAAAAGCCCAACAGTTACCATCTCAAGAGAGAGCATGTGTATGTGTGTGTGTGTGTGTGTGTGTGTGTGTGTGTGTGTGTGTGTATTCTGGTATAGGAAAAGTTTAAACCTGCATATTGATTAGTAACATGTTTCTGTGGTTGTTGTTGGTGTGAGATTTCCAGAGGTGACTGCCGAGAAGGAAATGAGTGTTGACTTCTTTGATTAATTAACCAAACGACCAAGCAAACAACGGGAAAACA
>CM031623.1:18713748-18723748 GCA_018398815.1 Conus ventricosus
CCCCCCCCCCCCCCCCCACCCCCCCCCCCAGCCTTCCCCCCCCCCCCCCCCCCCCCCCCCCCCCCCCCCCCCCCCCCCCCCCCCCCCCCCCCCCCCCCCCCCCCCCCCCCCCCCCCCCCCCCCCCCCCCCCCCCCCCCCCCCCCCTCAAATTTCCTCTTCTTAATTTTCACTGACTGGATCTGCACGACTTGCAAGACTCGCAAAGCTGGGTGGACCACACATGGCGGGCAAGAATTAAGTACAACCGATAATAATGTACAACCAATAAATAAGGTGTCTTTAATAGGCATAAACATAGCAGAACCAGGAGACAATGTTCCCCTAGATCTTTTCATAAGAAAGGCACTTTTTAAAAATGTATTAATACAATATGCATTTGATTCTAGTCACGCATTTCGAACTGCCACGCATTTTCAATATCCTCACACTTGAAAGCAAGAAGAACACACGGATAAGTTATGTCAATTACCAAAACAGACACACACGAAAGGTCTTTTCATAACAGGAATCGTTATCGAGCTAAAGCACAATACTTCAGGAGTATATAAGAGATAAACTGACCACACCGATAAAACTGTGAAATATAACACAGGGCTGAGGCAATGAACAACAAGCCTGATCTTGAATGTAAGGAACCTGTTTCCATCACGTGCAGGTGTACACTCTGACAGTGCAGTGAAAACCCCGCCCAGTGATCTTGAGACACACTCACTGTCACGACTCCTTCAGGAACATAACAAACTGACGACTTATGTATTCCTTTGTAACACTCTTAGCCCGCGGCAACATGGTGTGAAACATTTATCTCCCCGCAGCTCCTCGGAAGGGTCTTCTTTGTTTCTGTGTATGTCCTACTCTGGAAAAGAATATGAGAGAGAGAGAGAGACAGACAGAGAGAGAAACAATGTTGGCTATTAGCCCAGCCAGCCGAAAAGGGCTGTCAATGATACCATTCCAAAGACGCACATAACAGAAGTAAGAAAAATGTGTCACTTGACGTGCATTTAGTTAGTTTCATCATTATAGCCCAACCAACCACACAGGGTCTTTCCACAGCTGTCAACACACAGGGGACAAAAGTACCATCCTGAAAAGAAAAAAACAACAACAAAAGAAACCAAAAAAACCGATTCGTACACATCAACTGATCACATGGAAGTTGAACTATTGACTCCATAAGGCCTATGATGAGACCTGCCCAGAGCACAAGCCATTCTGTTATTGTACCACTCACTCCCAGATTCAAAAAAGAGGAGTCGACAACTCATGAAGAGCGAATACCGTCCTGCCAAGGTCACATGGGCCAGTTCACATGGTTGAATGGACGGCTGCTGTCCACTCTGGACAGTGTGTGTGTGTCGCTTTCACCACCTAGTCTCTCTACCCCTATCCCAAGCCCCATCCACAGCCTTAACCACCTCTCTCAGATTACAACAGCAAAACCTTCATGTCATAAACTGTGATCAGAAGAAAAATGTATAAAAGTTTCAAAGACTGGAAAATTGGCAAAGAAAAGGTAGAGAGACCAAAAAAAAAAAACTTAGAAAGAAATAAAAAATTAAAGAAAAGAGCAGACTCAAAGAGAGTAACAGAAAAAAGGGAAATAACTGTCACACAGACTATCTGGACAGTGGGGATATTGTTTGTTCTGAAAACGCCCCCCCCCCACCCCCCCACCCACCCCATGTGGGCACCCTAGTCCTGGCCTGAGTTGGCATCGCCAAGCATGCACACATCATCCATCTCTTCCTGTAACACTCATCGATTCACTATTTCAACCAAACAGAACAAGGGGAGGAACTCTTCCTCAAGAAGATAACACCTGTGCGACAGTGACCTCCTCATAGGTGGACTTTCACAAGTCCCTAGATGTCAACTGCTCATCAGCACTAACTTGTATTAAACAAGGCAGGGAAAACATGAAGACTTGAAAACTAGATGTCCTAAAAGTAAGTCTCCTTGATCACCTTTTCGGTCTGCCAACAGCTTTTGTAATCTATATGACCCAACTTTTCAAACAGATCAGAAACGGACCGTTAGATTTACTGCTGTCTCCTATCCCTTGAGAAGAGCAAGAGAGAGAACTATGCACAAAGACATGTCTGGTTTGTTTTCTATGCTGCATATCAGGTTTACAGTTTTTTGCCCCTGATCTTCTGATTTGTCTAATAAAGCCTCTCAGTTAATTCTTTTTTTTTTTTTAACTTACACATGCGTACACAAAATATATATATACACACATACAAAGATATCAAGTGTCTTCTCTTTCAAGCCTGCAGATTCTTTCGTTCTGAATCATGTCACACAGCAAGAAGGGGTGTGCTACAACCAGTTAGTGACCTTCAGTTGCTCTGGTTTTGACTCTCCTTCGCCAGAAGTTAAACACTTTTTCTTTAAGGTTACATCCCCCTCCCCAGGACAGAGGCGCCATCCACCAGCCTGGTGTCCACACCTCAGTCCAGTATCATCTCCCCTGGATCCATGACATCATCTCCCACTATGGCGGCCTCTGATACTGGTCACAAGGGAAGGACGTCTCTCTCTCTTTCTCACACACACACATACACACACACACACACTCACACATCACACACACACACACACATGAACCATCATCTAGTGATCTGAACATTGACAAGAAATAAAGGCACCTTGACGTACATTAAACTGACATTTTGATAGCAATTAACTGAAGGAATGAACACGGTAAGTGGATGAACAGATCTGTGTACACATAAAATAAACAAATAAACGGATGACCGAAATACGAAACAGCAGAGTGGAACAAAGTTAAACAAACAAAAATTCAGGTTATGAATTAATACCCCAAAAGATAACGGTGTGCGCTTAGGTTTATTTTTGTCAATCGAACATCAGATTCATCTCCAGCATGGGAAATGAAAAGATTAATGATCAGAGAAATCTGTGCAGAATAAACATGCTGATTCGCAGTGAAAAAGAAAAAAGGTACATTTCCCCCACCCCCTAAAAAATTTTTTTTTTTTTTTTAAATTTACATTTCCCTCACGGTCTGTCTCTCTTCACTTTAAGTCAGAACTGACCACCCCTCCAATCAGAAAAAGAGCTGAGCACAATACCGTGTCTAGTTTTGCATCAGCACTAACAAATGTAAGGCAACATCCATTGTCCGCGCGTCCATTTTTGTGTTCATTCCGCACACACTTTCATATAACATAAATACAGGTATAGTTTTTATTGAGTAACAATCATTGGGAAAAAAACCAACTCCATGGAACAAACATTGTAAATACCACAATCATGAGTATAAGAAACTAAACACAACCTTTAAAAATTCTGTGATCACATGTCAACATGAATTCCTTTATGTTGAACAACCAAACTGTAAATAGTCAAGACATCTGTATTTTCCTCACAAAGACATACATTATAATTCCTTTATGTTGAACAACCAAACTGTAAATAGTCAAGACATCTGTATTTTCCTCACTAAGACATACATTATAATTCCTTTATGTTGAACAACCAAACTGTAAATAGTCAAGACATCTGTATTTTCCTCACTAAGGCATACATTATAATTCCTTTATGTTGAACAACCAAACTGTAAATAGTCAAGACATCTGTATTTTCCTCACTAAGGCATACATTATAATTCCTTTATGTTGAACAACCAAACTGTAAATAGTCAAGACATCTGTATTTTCCTCACTAAGACATACATTATAATTCCTTTATGTTGAACAACCAAACTGTAAATAGTCAAGACATCTGTATTTTCCTCACTAAGACATACATTATAATTCCTTTATGTTGAACAACCAAACTGTAAATAGTCAAGACATCTGTATTTTCCTCACTAAGACATACATTATAATTCCTTTATGTTGAACAACCAAACTGTAAATAGTCAAGACATCTGTATTTTCCTCACTAAGACATACATTATAATTCCTTTATGTTGAACAACCAAACTGTAAATAGTCAAGACATCTGTATTTTCCTCACTAAGGCACCGTGATCCCATACGGACATACATTATCCCAACCATGGGGGAAGCATGGCACAGATTTTCTTGTCCACAAATATCTTAAAAAAAAAGGGGGCATAATCCATTTTCCTATAAGAGAAGATAATTCACTGATGGAAAGAAGCTCATCATTGTTTCAGAATGCTGCTTTCTGTCAACAAAAGCTCATCATTGTTTCAGAATGCTGCTGTCTGTCAACAAAAGCTCATCATTGTTTCAGAATGCTGCTTTCTGTCAACAAAAGCTCATCATTGTTTCAGAATGCTGCTTTCTGTCAACAAAAGCTCATCATTGTTTCAGAATGCTGCTTTCTGTCAACAAAAGCTCATCATTGTTTCAGAATGCTGCTTTCTGTCAACAAAAGCTCATCATTGTTTCAGAATGCTGCTTTCTGTCAACAAAAGCTCATCATTGTTTCAGAATGCTGCTTTCTGTCAACAAAAGCTCATCATTGTTTCAGAATGCTGCTTTCTGTCAACAAAAGCTCATCAGTGTTTCAGAATGCTGCTTTCTGTCAACAAAAGCTCATCATTGTTTCAGAATGCTGCTGTCTGTCAACAGATTATCTCCTCTTACAGAGACAAAAAAAAGTGGTATGACCAGATTTTGCAAATCACAACTCAATTAACAAAAAAATGTTTTATCAGCGTTTTTTTTTTTCCCCCTCACTGTTTAGTGTTGATTGCGAGCGGTGCAAGAACAGAGCTAATAACTCATTACCATTCAACCCCGGAAGAATTAATCATCACCTGAACATCACACGAAACATATATCACCTTTCTGTTGACATGAATTTTGACAACGAAACACTTTCTTTTTAACCAATCCTTTTTTTTTTTTTGGCTGATAGGTCCATGGCATGTAGAAACTCAAGCACACAATTCAAGACAAAGAAAAGAATCTAACATCACATCACAGCCATGTGTGTTTTTTTCCTTCTCTTTTTTTTTCCTCTTCCCTTTCTTGTGTGTGTGGGTTGTTTTTTTCCCCCGAAGCCATTTTACAAATCACAATTGTACAACAAATGAAGACCTTACTGTTGTTGACCTTCCTCATCATTTCTAATCTATTAAAAAAAAAAAAAAACCAACAACAAAAACACACACACAATCATCTACCCGATACTAACAGGAGAGTGGATATTTCATGCCGTTTTGTACCGTTTCATTTGATTGCAAATCATCGGACCATTTTCATTTCTCAAAAAAGTCCAGCGAAAGGTTTCAGTTTTTACTGTCTGTCATAGCCCAGCCAACCACTCAGGGCTGTTTCAGTTCCTGACGCCCAGCTGAAGGAGCAACATTACATCAACATTGTCGCTACACACTGCCATCAGATGTACTTCACCACTGAAAGAATCCTCTGTCTAGTGTGGAGCTAATGCACGGTACAAACAAGCCTGGCTCACTACAAAGTAGTTGCATGGCGAGGCGACTGTAGGTGGAAATCTACCCAAATCTTTAAAAGTTTCAGTAATGCATCCGCCGAACATGAACAAATGAATCGTAAGTGTCTTGTGACTTCTTTGTTCATGTTTGGCGGATGCGATACTACAACTTTTTAAGACTCACTGAAAGGTGGTTTTTCAGAAACTGGTTTACTCCCTGAGCAAATTAAAAAAAAAAAAAAAAAAAAGCTTAAGTGACATAACATAAGATCACAGAAGGAAAAGTGCTCAGGTGAGACAAAGTGCAACCTGTTCGATTTAGCAAACAGTTGCATTTTCAAAACAAACAACAACAAAAAGAAAAAAAAGTCCAACCCTGAGGGGTGTGAGCAACAGAAAGAGGGAAAAACTCTCACTCAAAAAAGAACTTACAGTCACACAGACTTACTCACCTTGGCACACCTGTTGCAGCAGCGTGTGGTTTTGGTTTTGTACCATTTAATTTCATTACAAACTTATCCCAAGACAGAACTTCTAACTCTCCTTCGACCACATAAAAAAAACAATATGGAAGAAAAAAAGACATTTGTTATCAAGGAAATTTTCATTCTAAAATTACGTTTAATCTAACATACTTACCGTGGCTCACTAATGCAATAAGCGGCAGCAATTTGCTATCCCTGCCTCGTATACAATAAAGTCCGTACGGACAACAAAACCCCTGAAAGGGCCTCGTGCCTCGCGCATGCTCAGAACAGTCCTCTTTTCGAGGTATATTAAGACCTGACTGAGAACTCCTGATGGAACCAGGAAGGCGGGGAGGTAGGGAGGGTCTCTGCGTGAGCCACGGTAAGTATGTTAGATTAAACGTAATTTTAGAATGAAAATTTCCTTTTAATTACACATACTATACCGTGGCTCACTAATGCAGAGTCGCACTACCTGGAAGGAGGGCTCACCTGGTTACCGCCTGGAGGAGCAAGAAGGGCCGGATCGTGTGGCGGAGATGGAATGTTGCGCCACCACAGCTGATGCGATGCCCCTAGACCATCATCACGCAGACGGGAAACGTCGCGCAGGTAGAACTGGATGAAGGTGCCAGGGGACCGCCAATATGCGGCATCTAACACACCCTGAATGCTGGCATTATGAGCTACTGCCAGCGAAGACGCCCATGCCCTAATCTCATGAGGTCTAGGTGAGAAAACAGCCAAATCCCCTTCAGGTCTCGCGTACGCAGCTTTAATGACTTCTCTCAGCCATCGAGAGATTGAAGAGCGCCTGATGTCCTCCTTATAACCTTCGTTGTAAGAGAGAAACAGGTGGCGCTGCTTGGAACGAGAAGATTTCGTGCGTTTCCTATACTCCCGCAAAGCGCGAACCGGACAGAGAGTGCGGTCTTCGTCGTCCGGGGCGAGAATAGAAGTGAGAGGAAGAATGGAGATGGTCGGGGAAGAAGAACCTGGCAACTGGTTTTTCGCTAAAAAGTCTGGGAGGAGGCGAAGAGATATCGAGCCATCCGGCTCGGAAGCGACGTCCCCAGGCAGGCCACTAAGGGCGTGGACCTCACTGCAGCGCCTCCCCGAGGCCAGGGAAACGAAAAGGCTGTTTTGAAGGAAAGGAACTTCAGAGAACACTCCCGGATGGGCTCGTAAGGGGGAAGCCTGAGGGAGGAGAGGACTAAGAAAAGATCCCACGCCGGGACACGGCGGGGGCATCGGGCCTCCTGTAGGGCTGCTCCTCTGACCAGATCCCGCAGAAGAGGGTCGTCCCGAAGGGGGGCCCCCTAGGACACCAACGAACAGCAACAACAATCGATCGATTGCGAGAAAAGTCAAAAATACTTAGCCGTTCATGTACACGCGGCCTAACGGGAAAAATGGCTGCCGAGAAAAGAGGACTGTTCTGAGCATGCGCGAGGCACGAGGCCCTTTCAGGGGTTTTGTTGTCCGTACGGACTTTATTGTATACGAGGCAGGGATAGCAAATTGCTGCCGCTTATTGCATTAGTGAGCCACGGTATAGTATGTGTAATTAAAATTACATTTAAATTTGCTTGCAGTTTCAGCAATACACAAACAGCCCAGCACTACTATGATCACATGGTACACAACCTTTAACCTTTACACTGCCATTTCAGGCTCTGCACTAATGCTTCGCCATTAGTTCAACAGACACTTCTGTTAGACAAAGGTAGAACTTGTATGAAGAGAAATCCCTGTACAGATATAAACCACAACTTTTCAACTTTCTGTCGCTTAAAAGTTGAGAATAGCATTAAACTGATTGAGTGACAGTCCTGGAAAGATAGCGATGGTGAAAAACATCTGGATCCTAGGAAATTGTGGATCTGAGTACATCTAACAGCGCAAGGATTAAATGGCGGAGAATGAAATCTGTCAATCGATCCTGCCCTTTATCTATTCTATTACACATCTTCTGCACACAGCCATGACTCTTCCACATGGTCATGGAGACTGAAAAGTGAACAGGTCTATCGTACATCATGGGGTTTTTTTTTGCTGCATTTTCTGTGTTTTTTCAGTGGCTTTACTCTCCACAAAGCTCAGTACAGCTTCAACGTAAGCAGCCACACCTAGCACACCCTGTTGAAGCGCCAGCACTGGCAATTGAGCAGTCGCTCTAAAATCACTGTGAGGCAATCTACCACAGGACACAACACACTGTTGCTCTGTTTTGCATCACTCAGTCCAAGATGTTTCGCTAGTTTGTTTATTCTTGTAATAATATTTCTTCTATTCCAAAAAAAGATCCTCCAATCATACTATTATCACTTTTATTTGACAAAATTCCCACAATACATGCCACACAGTGACACAGCCTTGTTTTGTTTTTACTTCTATATCACTTGCCAAATCTGATTCAAACTTCAAAAAAAAAAATGGCCAGGATTCTTTATAACTCAGTCTTCACTTTGTTCCAGTAAAAGTCTGAAACAAGCTTTCAATTCTTACGCTTTAGCCTTGCAAAACTCCCAAAAGGTTTGCTGAATTCTAGATGCGCATCATCCATGATTCTCTTTCTTGATCTTGACATGCTCAAAATGCTTGCTCTTGGTTGTCAGAACAACTTCCTTGTTTCATGCAAAACCCTATGCACCTCTAGTGGCTACAGTTTTCTATTGTCGTTTTACCACACGGTCAGATCTATCCCCCACGCCCACACCCCTCACTCCTACACATCAGCCTTTCTCACCGATTTAATTTCAGTCAAAACTTACAGTTGCCTTTTTTCTTTTTTCATATTTTTTTAAAAGTCTGCAATATGTTTCTACAAATTATCATCACAGCTTGAATTTCACAAACTTCAAGGGGTTTGCACCAAACCAAACAAAACAAACAAAAATTCACAGAAACATTGGACTGTCCATTCACAACCTAAGACAAGAGGTGAAGTACCACGCCTAGTGGTATAAAGAAAGGTAACATCATTTTAAGTAAAACATACACTTCTATATCACAGACATCAGTCACATATGTGACTGTCTACCATAAAAAGAATCTGATTGTACCATTTTTACATTTCCAATTTTTTTCTCTTTTACACCACGTTAAAATTGACTTCCTCGTCACTTTACTAGAACACCAAACCACTTTTCAACTAGGCTAGTGACAGAAGCATAATCTCTCGAATACATTTTTTTCAAATCTGTGAATAATTTTGAGAAAGGGGTGCACAGGGTATTCAGATGACCTCAAGAATTTCCATGAAAGATGTTTGGTCCTGGGTCTGTCTTTTCATGATGCATGACAGTGAAGAAGTGCAGGATTCACATCCAGCAGACTGTCAATGTGACAACACTATAAAGACACTTTTTTTTGTTCAGTTTGTTTCACTCTGGTTCAAGCTGACCACATGCAACTTTGGACTCCTGTCACCGTGAATGGCCATATACTGTATGCAATCCATACTGATGTGGCACTCATACAGTGACAGATGATCACATACAACCCGCACTGGTGAGCCACCCATACAATGACAGAAGATCACATACCTAATAAAACCCACACTGGTAGGGCACCTACATAATAACACACAGACGGTCGCACACCACTACAAACCACTATGGCGTGACACCCATATCATGACAGACACAGAACACATGACTGTGCAGGATTTAACTCTTCACCCCAGCACAGAGCCAACAGACAAGACAAGAGACACTATACAGATTTGATTTCAGTATGTCAATCCTTGCGCTCACACACAAGACGAACAATTCAGCATGAAATATGTTGATCTCCGGTCTGGAAGAGATCATGAAAAAGGTGTGTCACGTCTGGTGGTTTGGGGTCTGTACAAGGACTAAAACTGACGCCTGTCCTAAGGCACATCACACGCTGTCAAAACAGTGGTGGGACAGTGTGTAAGCCATTCCAGTGGTTAAAAATGTGACACAAACCAAGTGCTCCATGGTATTCCGGCAAAGAGAGAGAGGTAGAGAAACCTGAAAGCTCACTGTGAACAAATCTGATTAAAGCACACAGGAAGGCGTAAAGCCATGAAGACATCACCTCTGTGGGATGGAGGGAACGAGGACAAGACAAAAAAAAAAATAAAGGCAGCCACTGCTCACTACCCA